>BMAV01004270.1:0-133101 GCA_019973955.1 Trichonephila inaurata madagascariensis | reverse complement strand
TAATTCTTTTCCCATTCTCAAAACATAAATTCTGAAAGAAGCTACATTATTATGAAGAACAGGAATTATTAAATACAATTACGAAAAATAAGGAATTGTAACGCTTTGAGAGAGAGAAATTTTTATATATTAGTATTCTTCATTCTATGCAAGGAATAGAAAGATTCTTAGAAGATAAAAAGAGTAGTAATGCTAGTGACGGAGTAAATATTTATGTTTTGAGCAAATAATTGTAATATTTAAATTGGAACGGAAATTTTTTTGTTGTATAAATTTGTGAATTGATAGTTTAAAAAATATGGCAATTCGTTTTTAAGAAAAGTTTAGTTCTGTTAGATTAAAACTCAGTTCTGTATTAGATATATATTACTACGATCAAAGCTTAGTCGATTTGAGAAAATTTCTTAATTTTTTTTTTTTTTTTTTTGTAATTCATTTAGGAATATATATTTATAAATATTTGTCATCAATAAATTGTTAAGTATATCCTTAAAGTTCCATAATATTTTAATATTGTAAACTTTTTTGCTTTAGATAGAACTAGTCCAAAGAATATCTTAAATTTGGGATTAGGGAACATAATTTGCACATTGATATATTTTACGATCAAAATTAGTTTTTCAGTTGCATTCTAGAATTTTCATAGAAAATTCCTAATAACTCTGGATAGAATCAAACCTATAGAAATTATTCATATGCTTGGGAGCAGGGTTTCCACATATATACTATTCTACATTCTATTTTCCAGTCGCATTCTAGAAGTTCCAATATATATAATCAAGGAATAAACATTTATAAGCCTCTAAGAAAATTTACGGTTCGGATTATACACAAGCAAAGAAACTTTAAACTTTTAAGAGATTCTAAGGGCAATCCAGCATTAGAAAAATCATTTACAACCATCACCTAAGGTATAAACTCTGAAGCCCTGAAGAGAGCTCAGGAAGCTTACCTTTGAAGATCCCATGATGCTGGGAGTATGTCCAGCCTTTGATGTGGGCCTGCTTATATACAAGTCGTCCCGACATCGAAATGAGGTCAGTTGGTCTATGCTTCATCTCCCTTTCAATCGTCCATTGCTCTCCGCTGACCTCCAAGATCCCTTTCTCTTTTCTCCACTCTCCCCCAAACAGGAAGATGAGTTCTAATTCCTCGGGGGAAGACAGCCCATTAGCACGCAAACGTCTTCTTCCGTCACACAGCTTGGAGGAAGCATCTTTATTGTGTGAAGAACTGTCTGCCTTCGATGAAGGATGCTTTTCCACGTAGATTTGTCAGATGTATCTTAAAGAATTGGAAGATGTCAGATTGTAAAGAACTCCCCTGTGGAGGGGGTGGAAGTGATTTCTTTTATTGCTTGAAAGAGAGTGTTAGATGCTTGTTTAAGAGGGTAAGTAAGGATATACTTACCCTCTTGATACGTGTGTGAGAAACAACTTAATATCAACTTCGAAATTTGTTTTGGAAAAAAAATTCTGTTTGGGAATGTTAAGGAAGCAATTATTAAAATCCTTCGTTAACTAAAAATTCGTGAAAGGCATTTTAAATATATCATGCTTAATATTGCACTTTTTCTTCTGATTATCACTTACAATAAAGTAACTAGATAGGAGTTTTCAATGAAAACTTGGTGAAAATCTGTTTTAAGGGAATTTGAGTCACATTTATCTTCCTGAAATTCAGAAATAAGCAAAAAACAGTGAAAAGATAAATTTCAGTACATGATATGTACTAAAATATGCAATCCTTTATTTTTCTTAATATTTTTCAAAATGGAAGCATAGTACATTATATCTATGTAAATTAAGAATTGTTGTTTTAGATTATCTCAAAGTAGTGTGATTATTGAAGATTAAATAACAACCTAGAGAGAAATGCAACATTTAAAGATTAATACTAATAATAATATTGATATATTGAGAAAGTTTATCTTGAATCTTTGAAAGATAAAAATGAAAAGTAGTTTAAAGAAAGAAGAAGAAAAAACATTTAATCAAATTTCATCAATTAAAAGATATTTTTCGCATCTAACAATAAGACAAATCAAGGATTTTTAAGAACAACTTTTCAATATTTGAAATTGTTCACAAATTTTTATTTTCATACGCACCTGTGTTATTTATTTGAACAATTTCTTAAATAGCTCATGTAAAAGTACTTTTTAATTGGAGCATTTTAGAAAAAAATATATTTTTGATAAAATTTATTTGTATTAGATTTAAAATTAAAACCTACAATGTACTATCATGCAAACAATCATATACTCAATGACAGTAAAAATTAGCTATGGTTTTCATGGAAAAGTGATCTTATCAATTAAAAACACCAGTTTAACTTCCATTGACAAAGTATAAACATTGAAATTTATTTCTAAGGCTTTTAATATAAGGATGGGCAAAATCAAATGTTATACTTACAGCTATACTAACAATTACTTTGGGACGCGCAACTAAATTTTAAAATTAATTACTTATAATAAAACTCGTAACACAAATCATGATGAAACAAAATAAAAGTATTTACTTTTTAATAGTTAGAATAAGAAATGCAAATACAGACACAACAATAAATGATGATTTGAAAACTTTAAAATAGACTATTTCCCTTTAGAATTTATTTTTAGAGTAATAATTCACTGTTGTATTTGGAACTGTATTAAATCGTTAAGACATTACTGTGCCAGGTTAAACAAAGTATTATTTTTGTAGAATCTGTCTCAAAATTTTTTCGGATAGTGAACAATGTTTAATAAATGTATCTTAATTTTTAGATTGCTCAAAATTAATTTATTCACAAAAAATTAATATTTTTCATGGTAATTTTTAATGAAAATATATAAAAAAAAAAAATGGAAGAGTTAAGATACTAATTTTAATTTATTAGTGGCAATACTCTTGATTACAGGAATAAAGTTGATTTATATGAAAAAAGAAAATCGAACACGTGCATGCTAGTTCTTGTGTGAATCTAACATAAATACAATAAAAATGCAGCTGCTTTAAACATATTAAGTAAATATATTCCACATTTAAACATAACATATATTCAAAACAAATGCATCGTAATAAGGAGAATTGTAAAAAGAAAAGTATATTTACATTCACACATATTTTTTAAATGATTTTTCATTTATTTATATATTGCAATGAAATAAGAAACATTATTTTCTAAGCATGTTCTTTAAAACGGTTAACAGATAATTTATTTTTGTTATTACGAAATTCATGTAACTTTTCAAACAAATTTTTCCTATTGTTTCGTTTAGTTACTGATCCCATTATTATGACAGATTATTAAATGCACAAGTTTTATCTCGATGTATAAAAGTTTTGTAAGACAGTAGCTTTATATTGATTGTATAAACTATTTTCCTGATAATCTTAATAAAAGAATTTGAGCCTTCTCTTCTCAATAAACAATCTCGCCGTGATGTCATTAACAAACTCTGTACTAAAGACAAACACAGATTTTGTCATATTTAGATTCAGAAAGGGTTCTATTAGTTTTTAATCGTTCTGAATTTGTTTGAAATATCCACGAGTAAAAATTAAACATTTGCTATACATTTTCCAATGAAAAATATATAATCGAGTCGAAAAAATTAAAACATTCGCTTCTTCATAGTCATACCAATAAGAGGACTGAAATGATAATAATTAAAATGTTTATTTTTACTTTTGTAAATATATTGCCCTATATAATTAAAGATATTTAAAAAAAGTGAGAGATAGTTGCTCAAGAGTTTTTATGAACAAAACGAGTTTGTCCAAGAAAAAAAATTCAAAAATGAAATAAAAATGAGGTTTAAATGATTTTTTTTCTTTCAAATATAAATAATTACTCAATTTTATTTTCATTAATATTTGTGTTATGGAATTTTCTGTGATAATGACTTGAACCCCACTGCAATAGAAATGTCAACGAACCACACTAGAAAATACCAGAATCTCACACACACACGAATAATACACCAATAACAAAAACACACCATTAAAACAGAACTTTTGAGAAGACTTTTTACTCCTACCCTTACTTTGAAAAGTGAATAGCGATAAAACATTGAAATTAATAAAACTTTTTAAAAATTGCTGTAGCTCTTTTACAAAAAGTCAATTAATTTCAATTTGGTTGAGACCAGATTCACAATATAAATAATCCAGAGAATCCTGCATTATTAGTATTATGTATTATGAAATCAGACAAGAGCGTTTTTTAAGGTATCCGACTACGTTCGGAACCATGATTTTAAAAAAACACATAAATGTATAATTTTCATGATATATTTAGTGTCACTTAGATTAGAATGCATGTATAAAATTGTTTTAAGGACATTATGACAAAAAAAATTATTTAAATACAATATTTTGGCAAAAAATTAAATACTATGATTTTTGAAAAATTCAAATTATTTTCAGAGTTACAACCATTTGAAATAATTATCGGCATATTTTCTTAAAATTTCTCCCTTCTGTTTTCGTAAAACATGGATAAATCGACTTCCGAGTTATACATTTCAAAAATTCTAATTGAGCCTCTGTACAGAGGTCTGAGCTGAATACAGGCAAAATATTAATACAATAGAAGCATTTTTTACAAAAGGAGAACATTTGGAAAAAAGGTTATTCTAAGTTAATTTTTTGCCAAAATATTGTATTTAAATAATTTTGTTCATCAAAATGCTGTTAAAACAATTTAATACATGTATTCTAATCTAAGTGACACTAAATATCATAAATATTATTCATTTACACGCTTTTGCAAAATCGCGGTTCCGAAAGTAGTCGGATACCTTAAACATTTGTGAGTAGTTTTTGCATTTGCTAATGAAACTTACAAAAGTTACAATATATTTTGTAAAATTTTATTTAGCTGCTCTGATATCTTTAAGTAATATAACTCTTTTACTTTATAAACAGAGCTAAATAAAATGGAACAAATCAGATCCTTATTAATGTTTAATTTAATACAAACCATAAATAAGATAAACTCTTTATAATTAATGATTTAACTTGAATTTAAATATCCTTTAAAAACAGTTACGTAATAAATACTGTGTATATCATATAACATGATGAAATCATAAGTAATTTAAGGAAAAAATATTCTTCTTGTAGGCATATGTGAAAAGGAAGTATATAAATCTACTTTTGATTATGATACTTTTAAAAAATGGAACGAAACTTGAGAAAAGAATTTTAATTGGAATAAGTCTTCTCTCATTGTTGTATATATACTACACTAGCTGGTATACCCGTTCATCACACGGGTGAATTAAAAAATTAATTAATACAGATTGAAGGATAAAGAAGTTTTTAATGGGTTAATTTTAAGTGAATTGCAGAGATTAAACAAATAAATAATCCTTTTGTAAATCTCAGTTGAACAAAAAAAAATTATATTTGTTAATTTTTAAGTCTGTAGATCTAATATCTGATAAAAATGGTTTTTTTTTATTCATAACGCCCCGTAACTCTCCTGTGGGGCGATATTTGAAAACACCTTTCCTAGCTGATCTCTGCTCAACAAAAGTAACACATTGTTACGCATTTTGTGCACTGAACGGTTAAAAGAGTGTAAATAATTTATATCTGGATGTATAATACATTAATACTACTTTCTGTTAATACTATTTTATGTTAAATTTGTAATATTCGCAAGCAACGCCGTTCCTTACAATATAATGGCGATTCAATGGAAACATAGCAAAATTTTGGCGATGGAGCCAAGTTAACATCATTTTTGGCGACCCTGTTGGCAACTTGGCCATTGATTGAATGGTGCAGAAGATGATATACTATAGTGCAACCTGGTGAAGATCTGCAATAAAGAGGATATCACAAAACTCTTCTCCACAAAATATACATATACATGCCAGTTTTCATAGTCATAGGTTTAACGGTGTTGGGGTGATGCGCGATTTCATATATACAAATATTCATTTTTATATATAAAGAGTTTCCAGTAATAAATCTTTATCAATAAACTGAGATCAGAAAGAGCATGTGTTTGTCTTTTCCAATATGTTAAAATTTAAAGTATTTTTGAACCTTTTTAGTTACCCTCTGATTATTCCAATTGTTAAGATTTTGATGTACTTGTTTTTAAAGTCTGAGATTTCAAAAATTAAATGTTTTCCTGGCCGCCCCCCCCTCTTTTTACAGAAATTCACATTCCAGAATTCTGAATTAAACCAAGTACCATATACCACAACAAAAGTGGCTAAGAAATCTTGACATAGAGCTCGTGAACTGCTGATGCATTAGTCGAACTGCATATTTGTTCCACTAAAGATTCATCGCGAAGAGAGACTGATGCATATGAAATTTGTTGGTTCTTAAAGTCTACGTTTAGTGTGTTGTCGATGTGGAAAGCAGATTGAAATGATGTGGAAAGTTTACAAGTTAACTTTATCATTTGATCATGGATGAAATTTGCGAGGGATATTGGCAGCAAAAGTATTGATTTGGCTATTTAAATATAATATTAAACAATATTAATCCTTCTGAATCTGCTTGAGTTTTGTTTCTATCTTATTTAATATCTTAGGATTTTAATCTGCGTATCTGTATTTTAAAACCGAAAATAGCGTTGAGTTTGAGGAAGTGAAATGAAATCATTGTATTTGCTTAGAATTGTTATCAGATAAGATTATGTAGTATATATATATATATATATATATATATATAAACAAGTAATATAATTTTTTTAACGCCAATTCCTGGTTCGTTAGAAAAACATACTGGCTCTGTCTGTTGTAGTTATTTGTAACTACGACAGAAATAACGTAGAATAAATTTAAATTTAAAAAATAAAATTTCATTAATGAATTAATATTTGAAAAAAAAAACTGTATTAACATCAAGTGTCATCCACTACAAGTTAAAAAAATTTATTTGAACTTGAATGGGTGAATAGAAAATATTTTACTAATGATTGAAATTTTGCACGTTATACATATATATAGGGAGAGAGTGAACTAATAGTAGGAATTGAAAAAAAGAGAGAACATAATAATTATTTAAAATTGAATTTTATGTTTAGCTCTTATTCTTCATAATTACAAATATTTCACATTTGTTTTATACAAAATCCCATTATGGGAAAATTTTCTGTAATGAGACTTAGTATAAAACACATGGACAAACAATTTTGTATTTTATGGATCAATGTTCCCGAAAAATTTCAAATATGCTTCACAAAGGCAGATGAAAAGAATTAATTATACTTATACGAATAACTGCAAATGTATTAATTTTGGTCGTTGCTGTTGATATTGTTGATTAAGTTTAAGATTTCCAAAAAATTGTTAGTAATTTTTGTTTTATTAGTAATTAAATTTTTAGATTTTTTTTTATATACTTCAGTTATAAATATGAGAATAATGATGAATAAAAATAGCATGAGAAATTTATAAAACAAAAATATGGTATTTACGTATTTTACCGTCAATCAGTATTATCTCATAAAAAAACTTCACCAAATGCCGCTATATACAGTCAATAGTGGAAGCCGTTTCCTCGCATGTCGAACACAATAATAATGATGATGACATAATGATGACATTTTTTGAATGGGCGAAGACATTTCATTTGGTGAAAATTGTCAACTGTATAAAAATATTTAGCTTCAATGTTAAGTTGTGTTGTTTTTCAAAAGAGCTTGTATTTTAATACAATATTAAACAAATAATTAAAAAATATAATTATTTTCAGTATTATTTTAAGTTTTTTAACAGCATAATAGGCTAAATTCATAAGAGGCTAATCACATGGTAAGTACAATCACGTATTTCCAATTAATCAGTTCACACGCCTAACGGTGTTGCCACCTTTTATTCTTTACAAAAACTTTTTTTTAAAAAAACAACACATTAGTTAACAATAATAACGCACATTAGTAAACAAGGGATTAAAAGTATCCGAGTAATATAAGAAAAAATTTATTTCTTTTAATAAACATTTTGAAGAATCTTAATATAAATGGACATCCACCTAATCATTAAAATTATATAATTTATATTGCGCAGGATAGTATTTTATTGATGAGTAAAGTAGACGACGACAGTTTGAGTTGTATTAAGGACGTTATTAGTTAATTTTTTCACAGTTTCTTAGAGCATTTTGTGTTATTTTTAACGAATGATTTCCGTCATCTATATTCGAACTGTACTTATTACTAAATATATATTGATAAATTATACACTGATTACTATTGTTCAGAGGATAATTGAACAGGTTATAGCTTTTGCGGTTAATGACATGTCAAGAGACGTACTTAAGTAAGAAGCCATTATTGAAAAAATAAAGTTTAGAAAGATAAAAGAAAGAAAAGAGACAATAACATTTGATTTGTTTAATCATATTGACATACATTATTATTCTAGTGTTAAAATACGGATGATGAGCAATTTAGAACCAAAAATATTTCTGACTTTTATAATATTTCTTTTGATTATAATAGAATTTTTTTTAAAACAATTTACGAGAGCATGGAGCTTAATTTTGAAATATGCAGAAGAGGATATTAGTACTTAAATTTTTATAATACTATAATGAATGTAATGACTTATATCACACATTTTAAGCTCATTTTAGCGAGAATAATTACAGTACACAGTTTGAAAATTATAGGCGACCTCGGTAGCCTCGCGGTCATGGTCACAGACTCGTGGCTGGTGTGTCATGACTTTGAGCTCGAGTGTCCCTGAATATCTGCCTTCTTGTAGAAGAGCTAATGCAAGATAAATCTGCCGAGGATCAAAGTCCTCCAGTTGGCGTGGTGTGGTTGTTCGGAGAGGGGATACCAGCTCAGGTGTCGTATTTCAACGTGGATTATAGGTTCAAAATAAATGTGTTGCTTTATAGTTAGACATTAATAAATACTCATTCGGAAAATCATGAACCTTTTATTGTTATGAACACATCCAGACATCCACTGATCCCAACTGATATGTCTTGAAATTTTGAACTATGATCAAATACCGAAATGGCACTCCGCTCATCATAGCAAAGGGAAGACTTTTTTATAATTTCTAATGGGCTGCCGAATGGAGTTTTTACATTACATACCTAGTACATTCCCTGGAAGCTGGTATCTCTTTTTAGTGCGGCGCCATATAGGCGGATACCAATCGCCACTGGTAGTTTTGACGTCCAGTTTCTTGCCTAGAGGGTGGCACCTGAACTCTGTCAATGTGAACCTGTACTAGGATTTAATTTTGCCTAGAGCCCCCTAGCCAAACAGACACTCTAGGGATCTTTTACATGGCCATATAATCATACGACAGGGACGATTTTCTAAATCATGAAAATCCAACGACTTGGACCGGGGTTGAACCCGCAACCTTGGGTGCAGAAGGCCAGCGACAAACCAACCACGCCACCCAGCCGGTGCAAAGGGAAGACTTTGATCCCTGCAAAATTAATGTGCATCACTTTATCTACACGATATAATTTAGAGGAAAAAGACTTGAAAGCTTGTTTGTATTATTTTAGACCACAAGCTCACTTCAATGACTATTCGCCTACGACGCCAGATTCATAGTTCCGTGGTGAAAAATAATGAACCCTTCTTTGTTAAAAGTTATCAAATGAATTTCATTTTCAAAAAATATTTTATCTGTCTCTTTCTCTTTCTCCCTCTCTCATCACGAGATCTCCAGAACTATTAAATCTACATACTTGAAATTTAGCAAACTTATTACTTTTATTGAGTAGAGATCCGTTAAGAAGGGATTTTGCAGAAATTGACTCTGAAAGCGAATTGTGATTGTTAGAGATAAATAATACCATGTGGTTCCACTATTACCTCCAGACTCAAAATTTGGTAAGAATGCTCCTTTTCATGCGCCCGAACAAAAGTTCGGAGGAGATCCACTCAGTACGGGTTTCGTGAAACTGTCTCTCAAGAGTGGTTGTAGAAGGTTAGATTATTATAGGTGAAAAAATTTCCATTTTGAACTATTAGACCAACAAACTCAAAATGTAGTAAGTATGATTCTTTTGATGATCATAGATTGGCTAAGTAAGGGTTTACGGAAATTCACTCCCATTGGGAGTTGCCGGGTCATATAGACACACAATTCTCGCCTTTTTAATTTCTACAGTTTTGAAATTTTGTAAGTATATAAATAGCGATCCGCTAAAAACAAGTTTTACGGGAATCGCCTGCCGATGGGGGCGTAAAAGGTAAAAAAGGTCTTCCATTTTAGAAATTCAAGTTCTTTTCTTTTTTTAATCTTGTGAAGAGGGCTATCAGAAGGTTTTTGAATACAACTGAAAGCTTAATGCTAAGACCTAGATATCAGTAACTTAAAAATTTGTATACAGGGTGCTTCGCTACCAGACCGACAAACTTTCAGGGTGTGTAGTAGTTTCAAAGAACAACAAACAAAGGAACAACAAAGGAATGCCACTCGAATATCTGATGCTGCAGGGAGGATACATTACGCGTCAGAAATTTACAGAACATAAGGAATTCCGCGCAGGATCACTGTCAGGTCTGCCAAGCGAATTCTGGTAGTAAATTCAAATACCTTTTGTAGTGCAAAATGTCTCAATAAAATGTTTTCTGTTCCATTAATATGTTACTGTTTCTGTTCTTTTACTCATATTCTTTGCACCATCGATCGCAACTACGGCACTGGCGCCCTTGCATTCCTGTGTGATTCTGAGTCGTCTCTGTAACCCCTACACAACCTGTAAGTTTGTAGATCCGGTAGAGAATCACCCTGTATAGTCATATATCATCAGGAAATAACCAGCGAAACGTGCTTGTGTCTTATGAATTTTAGAAGGTATCATAATTTTATTAAATTTTTAAAATTAAAGAATATAATATATTGATGTGAGAATCAAATTAATAATATTTTTTGGAAAAATAAATACGTAAGATATACTTTTGTTTATCAAAAATTTGTTATCTCTAAATACAACATTTATGCAAATCTTTAATAATACGTATTTAATATTTTTATTACATAAAGATACAAGTCTCAACGAAAAAATAAATAAAACTAAGCAAATATGAAATTTGTCTGTAAATCAACTGAAACGTGCTAAAATCGTTTAATTACTAACACAGTTACGGATGCTTGTCAGATTTGAGACACATAACTTGTTCCAACTCAGTGCTTTTGGTTATCTATCTGTTGAAACCTGCACGCGTTTCTAATAGGAAAGGGAAAGTGTAATTATATTATTTTTTTTAGCTTTCACCATCGTTAAATATAATTAATTGTTCAACGGTCGCAGCAGGTGGAAAATTCGTAAACCGTATTGAAGGTTATATTGATTGGCGTATTGAAGGTTCAAATTGCTTATCAGTCAGGTTTTAGTGTTGCAGATTGTTTAAGGGTAATGAAGCTGAAAAATATTTATAGAATGAGTCTATAATTATTATAGAGAGTCTATAATTATTCAACCAAAATTTCTAATGATTATACTATTAACCCCTCAATTGGTTTGTCCGTACGCCGTACGGACTAGTGGCAGCTGGCCACAACTGGTGTACAGGCACTGATATTTTATTTTTTTTATCTTTGATTTGTTTATATTTTTAATTCTTATATTGAGATTATTAGTGCTAGTGCTTTTAAGAGATGCTGTTTGTCCATGGTACTGAAATATTTCTCATTCGGTATATTCATTGTGGTGAAGCTAAGAATTTTTCATTGAAGGCAGGAATTTAGATTCTTGGAAATATTCGATAAAAAACAGAAACTGACAAGGCAATGTACAATTTGTTGCTGGAGAAGAAATGAAAATGGAAATATAATCCAAAAAAGCCGATATTATCTCTATTCCCATTGCAATGTAAGATTTAGTATTGCACCATGCTTTGAATTGTGTGTGCATATATATATATATACACACACACACACACACACACACAAAATCCTCAATAATTTGAAGCAGAAGCACGAAAGTAAACTTTTTTTAGTGTAAGAGAAATTTTTTTAAAGGAGATGAAACATTTTTCATAGCCTGCAGAGTGTTCAAATTAAAAAAAAAATGTGCCTTCCCATGGCCCACCCTTTAACCCTTTATCTACCGACGGTATTTATATGTACCACTCACTTTAAAATTACGTAGAATAATCAATTTTACGAATACTCTGACAATACTTAGCAGGTATATTCTTTGAAATCCACTCTTCCAAGATATATGGCAGCATGGATTCTATGATGAGTATTTTAGCGGGGAAGGTGAGAGTTTAATAGCATAAATTAGGTTTTCAGCTGACGGCGTTTTCAGCGAATTGCAAAGATTGTCCTTTTTGTTCAGAAAAAATAGTTAGTGTCAAAAGGTAAGGGTTTTATTTTTTTGTATGTTAATGAAGACACTAGAAAAAAATTTGACTGTTTATTTTAAGTGAACAGTGCATATAATTAATTTTACAGTTCAATATCTTTAATTAATTAATTAGCTCAAACGGATTGAATTTCCCAAAGGGGAGTATTTTATTTATGTATATCCCTTAATTTTCAATGTAGTTATTCAAAAAAAATATTACATGAAAGAAAATGCAGTAAATCATAATGCGGTAGATAAAGGGTTAAAAACTTTAAAATATAAGCAAAACCAATGTCATACAAAACATTAAAGATCTGTGTATGGAGACTGTTTCCAGTCAGGTCAAATAAAGTTGAAGACAAAATTTGCGATTTAAAAAAATCAAAAGCAGGAAGACTTGAAAAGCAGAGAATCTGATAAAAATCGGATTTAAAATTTTAAAGACATTTACAACAAAATAAATCTAAAGGAGGCTCCTCTTTCAGGAAAATTTATCTATGCATAAGTACTTTATATACGCATAGTACGTCTGTGTACTTTTACTCAAAACTTTTCGATACATCAATTTTTTAAGCTCTGATTAAAATTTTATGTTTGAACATTGTTAGTGTACTAAAAGCGCTACAGATATTTACAATTTAAAAAAAATGTTGACGTTAGTTTTAAAACAACATGTTTTTAAAACACTTAAATACCTATGCTTCCTGAGAAGGAAAGAACATACTTAACAGATTTAAAGGTCTAATATACAATTAACCCCTAAGTCAGGGTTTCTCAAACTGTGGGGCGCGTCTCCCTAGGAGGCGTGATATCTCTGTGAATGGGGGAGCGAGCACATTGAAAATTCGGAAACAAAAGATTATTTTTTACGAAAATATTAATTTACTGAAAGGCTACGGCTACTATATGACTTTAACCTCTCAAATGCCACAGGTGTATATAAACTTCTTGCTCGGCCAAAGCGTTAATTGCCCAGACGTATATATACATTTTTCCGAAGTACGATCTTTTCTGTGCACTGCTATCCATACAAATATTCTGACGGGTTTGGAATGCAGTAAAAGGACTTTGATAGTGTTTGTGACGGATTTACTTATTTCAGAGTATTTGCTTATTTATTATTTTCCTTCACCCCCTCCCCTCCAATACATCTCATAGACGCGCCTACGTGAAAAACTGTGACTAAGGAGACAGAATCGCGTAACTTTTAATCAATAGTTAAGGGATTATATAAGCCGTACATATTATCAAGAAAAACTTTATTTTTGTGTATGTGTGTTGTTGTTTCCAATCCCCTTGGAGCAGGAAAGCCTACACCAAGTCCATTTGACCATTCCGCGTAATAGTGTCACACACCAGGTCTTGCTGTTCATACAACTGTCGCAGGGAAATGCCCCAGCAGTCCAGAAAATGAGCAGAAGCAGGGAGAGAGCAGAAACAGGCAAAGAAAGACTTTACCCCCAGCACAAAAGTCATATTACGCAGGTGACCGCTTCTAAAGAGCGCCAAGGCCGTCTGATGAGCCCTGGAACTCCTGCACTGTATAGATAGGCCAGGACTCTTAGCTGCGTACCAGTGGTGAGCAGGAGGGTTTCGCGAAGTCAAATTCATTTTATTTCTTTGGAAGGAATGAATTTCCGAATGGGTTAAAACAGTGGGGCTGGGGTTAGAGAGATCACAGCCCCTACCAGCCAGCTCATCAGCAGCTTTGTTCCCAGGTACACCCACATGTGATGGAATCCACTGAAGACATACTTGTTTCCTCTGACCGCGAGCCTAACTAATTTGGATAAAATATCTATACCAGTACTGTCCATAATGTTTGACCAATTCTTCAAATATTGGATAGAGCTTCTGCTGTCTGTCAGGATCCAGATACTGTCCTTATAAGTATTGAGAGCATGATCGAGAGCACCACTGATAGCAATGAGTTCCGATCTAAAGACGGAACAGTGGTCAGGATTTCTGATGCTGATTTTAACATCATTCCCAGGAGTGTTACTAAAAATACCATTGATTTTTGTGTATAATTTTATACATGACAAGCCTATGGGGTCACTGGGAATTATTTAACTTGTTTATAGCTTAGTATTGTTAAATTAATTATAAAATACATTGCGCAGTACTGATATATTTAAAAGTGTATTACAGCAGTGTAAATGTATATTTTGTTTTATTTTTATGTTAGAATGTATTTTGTATGCTTAGTTGCAGTAAATTACTATCTTTTAATTTTTTTGCTTGCATCTTTTATTCTTCTCGCGCCCACCTTGCAGAGTTATCACGGCTGCCTAGGTGGAGCTCCCCACAGTTTGAGAAACGCCAAGTTAAGGGATTAATGAAAACGAAAATTTAAATAAGCAGTCTCTATAATGGAAAACTAATTTCAAGAAAAATCTAAATTACTGCTAACACCTGTATAAATTCCGGATTAAAATTTCCGTTTTACCAAATACCTTAATAAATAAAAAATGAATGATCTTAGAAGTTTTTGATGTGCATAGCGTTTAAATATTGAATGCTTATCAAAGTAACTCTGTAAAGCAACACGAGGACTACTGACGTCACATTTTGGAATTTTGAACCTCACACCTCGCATCTGCAAGACTGGCTACCCTATGCAGATAGCATAAGCCGTTCATATCACACATCTCTTAAAATATTGTGTCGTATTTTCATCAGACATCACACAGACAGTCGATGGCCGTGAGAAAAACAACAATGTATTCCACCTGCGAGCTGGAATCGCGAGTGTAATTAGAGATGAAGAAGCGACCGCCTTCACCCCAAGAGAGTGGAGAGACAACCAGTTTGAAACATTTGAAAAGAAAGGTTGGGTTTATCTCCTCCTTCACAAATAACATGTTCTGTAGAACATTTAAAACACATAATAGTTTAATTAACTTATAACTGAAAGTAAGTGTTGTAATTAATAGCTGTGGACGTAATAAACCAATAATTTAATTTCTTAAGTCTCACTCTACTCATCAATTATCCCAAACGTTACACAGGACGACACTTGAGTTGGCAACCCACTGACAAAAATCCACATTATACCACATTATAGATTTAACACATGCATTATTTTTAATAATTCATCACAATTTAATCATTTAAGTGTTTTTTAATTGAAAACAATTATAAAATCCCCGTGCATCACAAAGTATCACACGGGGCTTACAGAAGTAAGTAATAAACACACACTCAGGTAAAACAAAAAATAAAAAAATATATTGAGGTTAAGAAGAAATGAAAATATTTACAACAAATTCACAGAAATATTTGAAAGAATTTCTAGTAGAAAGAAGTTGTTGAAAATTCGGAGGCCAATTTATATTAAGTCCCTTGAAAGCCAGTCTTAGGATTTTTCTTTCTCTGGCAAACTTGGAACATAGAAGGAGCACATGTTCTACATTTTCCTCGCCTCCTTGAGAAATTTTGTGACGACCAATTTGTTTTTAGGTATATTTTGCATTAGAGTGTATATCATTAATTTTAATATAATTGATTTTCTTAGATATTGATAAGCAGGATAATTTTCTGTGTGAATATATCATTTATATATACAAGAAACTAAAATTTAATAAATATTCAGTAATATACGTTTAACAAGATAACGCTTAAGACGAAATATCGGTTAACCCGCAATAATATAAAGATTCCGGCAGTCTACTATATATTTTCATGCATTTTTTTTTCTTTTAACATGCAACGAAAATCACTTAACACGAAAACGTTTCCCCTCTTGGAATGAACAAAATACGGAAAACATCAGCCGTGCAGGCGAGATTTAAGAGAAAGAGAGGTGGAATGAAGGAGAGGTGGTTTCACATGCTTCGTAGAAAAGAGGTTAACTTGGCTTTGAAATACCTTCGGAACAGCCTGTGATACTAGCCAATTTTGTTTATCTTTCACCCTCCACGCCTAAAAACGCTACACAAAGCATCTCATCTCTCATTAAATGGCTTTGGAATTCGGTGTCGAGTACATCGCGGTGTGAGTAAAAATCAATGAGTTTGGTTCGCTTTTTTTAAATTTTTTATTTTAGAGGTATTTTTTTGCGAGCATCAATGGCAAAGAGCTCAAGGGGGAAAGCAAAGTGCTATTTTGCTTCAAATGAAGATGGAGCTTCTTAAGGTTGTTGATCAAAAACAGAAGACGAAAAAGGAATGTTGTAAAAATGTTTTTTATTGCTAAATTTTGTATTAAGTTTCCTTAAGTTCTTGCGAATGTTTTTGTTTCATTAATTTTTATTAAATATATGCATATATTCATATCTATGTAAATAAAATGTACTCTAATAAACTTAATTTTGTTAAATATATGCTGTTTTTTTTTGTTTTGTTTTGCAATGTTCTTTAACACGAAATTCTTTAAACACGAAAAAGTATTTCAGTTCCCCTCAGTTCATTGCATTTAATTGTGCTTACAGCAATTTTGCATTTGGTATCTACACTAATAAAATCCGTACGTATCTGTCTATCTATGTCTGTCTATCTTCTCACGAACCGCACCACGCCGAAAATCTCCAAAGGTACCTGAAGATCGGGAATAATCTGAGAAAGCAGATTGGAGCATTTAAATTTCGATCATGTAATTAGTTGAAAAGATATTAATGAAAAACATGAAAAATATTCAACTCAATTTTCGTCTGCATTGTTGTAACAACGTTATTTTTATAAAAATGACGTAAGTTGGCGTCAAAGGCCAATTTTCAGCCAAACTGGATTCTGCATTGTTGCAACAATGTAGACGAATTGTGCTTTTTAGTCTTTTTGATTCATATCTTTTAAAAAATAATTGTAATTTCGGAATTTAAATGGTCAAAATAGATTCCTCAGATACCTTTCCATCTTTCGATACCTTTGGCGTATTTTTTCCTTCAGTGATTCGTGAGAGGATGACCTCAATAAATAGATACTTTTGTTTTATTTAACTACTAAATTAATTATTTGTTAATAAATAAGTACATTGTACTTTATTTTGAATAAAAATGCATTTCAGAGACATTTTTAAGCTAACTGTACGTAACGATTGATTGATTAATTAAAATCTGAATTTTATTATTTTGGATTCTTAAAAACTTATTGTTAAAAAACTAATGCTTTGTTTATTTATTTATTCTTTTTTTTATTATTCTTAGCATCAGAATCGCTTCCTTTTCATTGCTTTAAATTAATACCTTTTTTAATTAAAGCGCTATTGTTTTTTCTAAGTCATTGATAGAAATTTGAGGAAAACTCTTACCTCAGAGGAGGTGGGGTGAGGGAGATGGAGAAAAATAGTTTTAAACTCAAAAATTCGGTAGAACGCCGGGATATAGGGAGGGAAAAGAAACCAGTCAGACAGTGAAATAAGTGGAAGAAATTTTTAAAAAAAGGGAATTTTAATTACATCAATATAAAAATCACACACCAAGAAGTGCTAACAGCGATAGGGAAAGGGGAATTTCCATCGCAATATGTTATGCATTCGAAAATGTTAGTGCAAAGCCGGGCTAAATGGAGGAGAAAGAAACCTGACTGACAAGGAAAAGTGGAGCAAATTTTGAAAAAGTGAATTTTAATGATATATTTATAGAAACACTCACATCATGCGCGTACACACACAGAAGTCCTGGCGTCATGAAGGAAAGAGGAAATTCCTATGGGGATTAAGTTACACACTCGGTAAAAGCCCGTGCAAAGCCGAGCTAACCTGAGAGGTCAGAAATCCGTACGACGGGGGAAAGTAGTCCAAGAAATTTTGAAAAAAAAAATATTTAAGGAAAGAAATCGCACCCACCCCTGGAAATGCTGATATTGAGAAGGGAAGGGAAAACGTGGGAAAGCCCGTGCAACGCCGGGTCATGCAGCTTTCATCAACGACATAATTATAGAAATCATTCACATCGCGTACGTACAAAGACACACACAGAAATGTTCCGTGCAACGCCGGGCCATGTAGCTAGTTTTGTATTATTTTATGTCCAAAATATTTATTTCGTCACCAACCTAAAACGACTTGCATACTTTTAAATGCATGCAAGTATGTGTATGCAGTGAAAATAAATAAAAATTTGTTAAATTTTTTTAAATCAATCTCAAAAATTTTTACAGTGTATTATTACATCAAAACTATAAATAATATCTGCAATGTATGTACTGTTACTCCTAACATACAACTTTTATATGCATTCGAACCTCTGTATAACTAAGTCACTAAATCCCGGAAAAAGTTCTTTATATGGAAAATTCGTTATAAAAAGGTTCATCTTTTAATATACGTAGGCGGTTCAATAAGTAATGACTAATTTTACTGCCGCGAAACCACTCATTGTAATGTTAATTTCTGTGGCATAAGAAAAGTTTGTTGCCTGTATTAACAAAAGCTACCGTTAGATGGTGTGTACAGACTCATGTTCTTGAGTATCACGTGCTCGAACTGAAGTGTGTTTGCGGGCGCCTACGAGCCGCGGTCAGTTGTCGAAATGTAAGCAAAAATTTGCAAATTCAGTATCAGAGACTTTTGATACGAGACAATATGATTAAAGTCTGAAACAAGAAGGCGGCAATATCTCAAAATGCTTCATTACAGCAGACAAAGCTTGATTGTATCACTGATCCAACCGTAAAACAACAAAACAGTGAACGGAAACATCCATCTTCACCTACTCCCAAAAAAGCAAAAACTGTGAAATGGGCCTTATTAGGTTTTGACCATAATTTTTTTTGATTACGAAGGAATTGTGTAACAACATGCTGTTGAACCCGGTACTACCTTAAACGGCTCGTACTACGCGAATGTCCTGCGAACAATGATACAGCACGTTAAAAGGAAACGTCAGTTGTCCTGAAATGGCTTCCTATTTCACCATGACAATGCCTGACCACATATTCGCAGCAGAACAACTTAGAGATTTTACCACACCCTTCATACAGTCCTTATAAAATTCCGTGCGATTTCTGACTGTTTCCTCAACTTAAGAAACCGTTACCAGGCAAACGTTTTGCAAGCAACAAAGCATGGGTAAAGGCTATTTTATTTATAATTTTAGTCTTATCTCTTATTGAACAGCCCTCGTACTTTATAAACCACATAAAACAAATTTTAAATTCATAAACACTATACACTAAAAAAAATAATTATTTGCACCTTTTTTTAAAATTAATATATGTTTATTTTATATATATTACCCAACAAAAAAGAAAGAAAAAAACTGCAAGGAAAACAAGAAAAAAGTATGTCGAAGAATTCACTATATTTTCAATATTAAGAAAATGATTTTACACCAAAATTAATGAATTTTAAAGACATTTTATAATTTAAAGCATACAAGTAATATCAACCCATACATTATTTTATAATTAGAACACGCGGACACGGGACAGCTCCACTGAGGGTGAAAGAGAATATCGAAGATGCTGCTAGTGAACTGGGCAATGGGGATTAAAGGTTGCACTTCTTGGATGAAACGTCCATACGTCTATTGCTCTCGGCGAGTTAGGATTTAATAAAGCCAGTTCAAGATTTATGACCAACATAAAATGTATTAAACCGAGAATAACTTGAATTTTTATTAGAAATACTTTAAAAAAAAGAACAAAAATTGAATCACAAACAAAAAACGTTCGTTGTATCGAAAATGCACTTCGCTACACAGAGGTTATTTTATGAAGAAAATCGTGAAATGCTTAAGGTTCCAGGAAAAGGTTCGCTATATAGAAAAATTCGCGAAATAGAGGTTCGATGGTAATTATATAAAAGATTTATCATGTACGTAGGAAGTCTTTCAGGGTAAATTGTACTGCGGTCTAATAAAAAAAGAAAATGCGAACCACACATAATTAGATATGGATATCAATAGCTTTAAACTTCTTGATCTTGACTAATAGATTATCTTTGCTTACACTCTTTAAATTAAAAGTTGTTGCCATTAAAGAGATGTAAATATAGACTGCTTATTTATTTTAAGCTTAACATAAAAAATTTGATGGATTTCAAAGAATGGAATTTGTTATATTTGAATTAAATGTTTATCATAAAAACCTAATTTCTGTAAAAATAGTGTATAAATATAATTCAAATATTCTAAAATAAAATATTCAAAACAATGAAAAGTTCCAGAACAAAAATAAAATAGTTTTTAAAACATTCGAAATCAATCTAGAGATTATAAACAGAAATAATATTTAACACTAAGCAAATAATTGAAGAACATAGGACTCAATTCGACCAAAATGTAGCTGCGCGACATCATAACATTATGATTGGAAATTAAAAAAAAAAAACTATATGAAGTAATAAGGACAAAACCTATCAAAACATACATAATAAAAATCATTGATATTTGTGAAACTCCTCACGGAAAATCGCATAAGTATTTAAAGATACCTATTACTTATTCTGTACATTGTATGAGTGTAAAAACTGAAAAGAAGATAAATAATTTCATCAATTACAACATCAGATAATTCTTTAAAAAAGGCGAGGGGACAAACAAGAACTAAAAAACAGAAACAAATAACCTTTCCTCGTAAAATGCTTTGATGTAGTGAGAGGGTTAGTGGTATCAAAAGAACTGAATCGGGTGTGAGACAGTTGACCGAATTTTAGTGACAGCAACTACATTCAAAAATGAAAAATTTGTTATTATTTTTCCGACATAAATCTAGACTCGAAATTTTCAACAGAACCAGAGCAAAAATATATTACTTGCTTTATAATTGGGTTTCTTACATTCCAGAAAAATTATTTCGTTTTCCTTCTAAAAATACAGAAAAATAAGTTCTATAAAAAAAATTACGATGGATATGACTGCCTGCTCTTATAAAACGAATCTTAGGAAACATCATACTCACTGTCTAATAATTTTTTGTTGTATGCTACGTTTTTCTTATATTTTAATACTACAACATAGTTTTGAAATAATAATTACACTGATAATTTGGGGGATATACTAACATTTACAGCATTGACCGCTTAGTACACGAAACAAATTATGTAAAAATATGAGAATTTGTTATTATGGAATATCATTTATACCGTAAAATCCGGTGTATAACGCGCATCTTTTACACAAAATAATACGAGCGAAATTTACGAGTGTGCGTTATACGCCGGATATGAAAATGAGAACTTAAAAAATAAGAAGCGATAAGCATAGAAAAAAATTAGACTTCTATATAGATCGAAATACTATTTATTTAACAGAAATGACATTTCTTATTAATTTAAAGGGTTGTGGATCAATAGGTATACTGCTTTTTTCTATAGCTTTGATTAGTACCTTGCATAAGGGACTTCAAAACATAAGTACATTCAGATTCTAAACACGTACATTTCAGATACCTTTGTAAAAAAGGGATTGTGCGTTATACGGCGAATATACCCAAAACTTGAAAATATAGGTGAGCGTTATACGCCGGATTTTACGGTACATTTTTAAAAATAATTTTACTGGTTTTTGATAAGAAAAAATCTGCAAAATCACCTGATAATAAACGATTGTAAGGAAATATCACTTGTATAAAAAAATTATAACTTATTTTACTGTTGCAAAAAATTTATAAGGGGTCTCAGGGGAGTTAAATTTCTCTAGAGGTCTGAAAATTTAAACAATTTTCAAACAGGTATAATTCTTTTAAATTTAAATTAAATGATTCAAATCTTTTACACATTATTTATAAAAGAATGAGGCTTCAGAAAAGTATAAAATTATTAAAATATAATAATAATTTTAAAAATCATAAGCATATGAAAATTCTATAATAAATATTAAGTATTTTTTGAGTTGCGCAAGCTATTTTCTAAAATAGTAGTCTCTGAAGTATAAAAATTTGTAGAATTATAAAATGCATTATACTCTTTAAACCCTAGCTAAATTTAGTATTATATATCTTTTGTATTTCAAAATATTTGTAAAATATTGCAATTTTTTAAATATTTTTTTAAAATGTATATTTTTTATTTATTAAAATATGTAAGTTATTATTCTATTTATATAAAAATAGCTACAGTGTTATAAGAATACATTTAACTTAAAAATTAACTTATAGCTAGTAATTAAAGCTACTATTTTAGAAAATAGAATGCGTGACGTAAAACTTAATAAATATTATTTATAGAAAATTTTCTTATTTTCATATGCTTATAATTTTTAAAATTATGATTATATTTTAAACATTTTATACCTTTCTGAAGCCCCATTCCTTTATAAATAATGTGTAAAAGATTCGAATTATTTAATTTAAATTTAAAAGAATTATATCTGTTTGAAAATTGTTTATATTTTCAGACCTCTAGAGAAATTTAACACCCCTGAGACCCCTTATAGAAAAATGATAAATGAAGGTTGTTATGGAATAGTCGAGTAATACGGTAAATATAGTTCAAACCATTGGAAAACTAGATAAGACATTATGAAACGTTCTTTTTTTAAATACAAAAGCCATACTTTTTCAAAAAAATACGTAAAAGTCATTTCCTTTTAGAGTCTGCTTATAAAAGTCGCAAATTTAATCTTTGTTTGCTATAGTACCATCAAGGTGAACACACAGAAAATAGGTGAAGCACTATATAAAAATTTCCCCTCCTTGTTTTTCAAAGAATTTTCCATTACCGAAAATGCATTCAGTGTCTTTGTTTTTTGATTATTTAGTTGATGGCATGAGGAGTATTATAAATGATACCTCAGAATGGAATTATTCACTGCTGCACGTTGGGTATTATGGAAAACCTAGTATTCCATAATACCCGACACATCATTTTGGATAATGAAACTTTAAGCGAAGAACGAAATATCAATTAACCCAAAATAATACAATGGCTCCGAAAAAATACTGTGTACTTTCATGCGTATTTTTTCTCTTAACACAAAACGAAAATCGCTTAACACGAAAAAATTGCCCTTCTGGGAATGACCAAAATACGGAAAGCAAATGCCGGATTGGACTGTCCTATTGTATCATTGGAAGAATTCATTGAAGTAGATGATGCCAATGTTTGTACAGCTCCAATTATGGCAGACAAAGAAATTTTGAAGTTTGTTCAAAGCTTGTAAAATATCATCGATGCAGATTCTGACTACGAAAATGAAAGGAATAATGCAGCTCCTGTTTCCACATCATCCGAAATAAGGAACTTAATGAAAAATATGCGCAGTTATTTAAACATGCATTCCAATGGTGAAATGAATAACAAAATGGATGATATTGCACAATTTGATGATAAAAAAACAATATAAAAATATCAGATTATTTTGCATAAACTCAATAAACGTTTTTTTCTTCAAAAAATTTGAAAATTTTATATTAAATTTCTTTAAGTTCTTGTAAATGTTTTTGTTTCGATGATTTTTCTTAAATATATGCGTATGTACATATCTATATATATAAAACAAACTCTAAAAAACTGAATTTTGTGGATATATGGGGTGTTTTTTTTTTTTTGCAATATACTTTAACACGAAATTCTTTTAACGCCTAAATTATATTTCACCTACTCTCTGAGAGGTATTGTTCTTGAAACCATTACTTGTTAATTGCATAGCAAAACAAATTTGAATTTATTGTATTTAGCCATTTGACGTACCATTAATAATTTGCAAAATAATATTCATGTACAATACTAGAGTATAATAAGGACTTGCAATGGACATTCTGTTAAAGATTTAATTACTTTTTTGTCCTCTTGAATATTAGCTCACTTTATTTTAAAATCAGAAGTGTCCATTTATGTTAGGTTTGTTATTGTTCTTTTTTTTAAATTTTCGAGCTGACACAAGCACTTCAGATCAATTCAATACAACTTTCTAAAATGTGCCTGGATGTTTCATCGAACTGAAAATTAATTTTTATTTTATTTATAAAAAGAATAATTCATATAATCAAGCAAAGACAGATATTCTGATAAATAATGCCAGAAAATGTGGATATATTATTGTAATAAATCACATATTTATTACTGAAAACATTAAATAACTTTTTACATAAAGCTTTGTTGACATTTTAAGTTTTCGAAACTTTATGCAACACATGATTTATGCACATGTTTGACTTTTCCTAAATTGCAACGAAACTGAATAATATGCACGATTATCATAATATTAAAGGAATTTGATTTAAACGAGAAAGAAAAACTAGAGCTACCTATCACTGTATTATTTATTTTAAATAAATTTTCTGCGAAATTAGTTTTGTTTTCAAGTATTCTATTTTAATTGTTTTGGAGTAAAATATTTATTTAAGATATACATTATTGTTATTATCATAATTTTTAGGAAATTGGTTCACAAAATCTTGTGAAATGTTTATAACAAAAGTAATATGAAAAAAGTAAATAAATTTTTAAAAAATTCTATTCTTCCAAAGTGATGTATAATGTAATTATTTTCAAATTTTATTGAAAATATTATTGTTTCTGAAATAAATAATATTTAAGTAAAATACGAAATGGATGTTTTTAAACTTATTTTTAATATACTTTTACTATGCACTTGAACACACTTATTGACAATAATTAAAATTGCGATTAATTTTGAAATGAGTACATTACAATCAGTTTACAGAAACGAAAGTAATTTCAGCTTGTTTGAGTCATTAATAAATAATACATCAGTGGGAAGGAATGCCGTATTTATTAAATGTTAAAAAGTTAAAATTTGTCATATTTTAAATAATTTTTTCATTTTCATTTTTAATTAATCGTCTTTTCATTCATTTGTATTCAAGGTCCCTTGAGTGAAATTTTCTAATTACTTCAATTAAAAGTACTTTACATGCGTTATTTTATTTATATTTTTATCATTTCCTAATGTTTCAAACCGATATTTCTTAAAAATGTAATCATCGCGGAAATCATATTCTCTAATCCGATAACTAAACAAAAAATTCAACTAAAACTTTGATTCGTGTATTTTTAAGAATGTTTTTTAATGTACAATTTGGTAAATTTCAAAAAACTGCACGGAAATTTTATTTAAGTATTCGAAAATAAAATAACATATTTCGTTTGAGATATGTTCAATAAATATTCCACAAAAAACTGTGATTTACCTTCTTAATACAATGTTGCCAAAAAATATGAATAAAATACATTATGATTTGCTTTTAAGGAAAATCCGAAACAATATCAAGCTTTTTCATATTGTAAAATATTTAGCTTTATTTAAACTTTCTTTCTTTCGTTTTAACTAATTTTTAGTTTATAGGTATTGTCAAGGTTGAAAATTCTCTTCCATATCATTATCGTCTGCTTTAATTCATGCAACTAATTTATCTGATTATTTAATTTATTTTCTGATATATAATCGTCTGTTGTTAAAGTTATGTTGCTTAAGTTGGCATCGTTTGTAAATTATTCTAAATGTGTTTCCCAGTCTTCGAAGCTGATTAAATTTTTACATGTAGTTAATTTTTTTTTTCAAAATATCATTTATCTGGAGATTTTTTGATCATTTGAGTGTTTATAAGCATAAAAGATGTCCGTGGAGTAAACTTTGACTACTATTAATTCACACATACAATAGAAAATTTAAATCTGAAGTTTCCGGGCTGATCAAGTGGATTTTTATACGGTAAGAACTTTATGTGTGTGTGTTTTGAATGCACATATCGTTTTGTTTTAAGTGTGAAATGATTTTTTCTAATTGAATTACATTTACTTGAATCATACAACAGAAATTCATTAATTATATCTACAATGGTCCACAAAAGTGTTCACACACTTGCAATTTTCAATAAAATTTAATGTTTTCGACTAATAAAAATTAATATATAAATTGTTATTTTTTATGACATCCACAACTTGTTCTTAATGGAATAACATAAAAAATTTTTGAAACTTAATATAATTAAATTAGTTTTAAAAATTATTAATAAAAAAACTATTAAAATATAAGCCACAAAAGTTTTCGTACACTTAAAAAAAATCTCAACATAACTTTAAGTAGTGTATTTTTTGCTTAATTTAAAACTTTATAAGATATAGTTTAGCGTTCAACTTTTAAACGTCTTGGTATAGATTTCTTTTTTTTTTTTTTTTTTTTTTTTTTTTCTGCATTGATGTTCCTCCATTCTTCTGGGATTATTGCTTTTACTTGTAATTTTTTTTTATATGTCAAGTTTTCTTTTTCAATTCCTACTATTAGCTCACACTCTCTATATATTTATTTATTTATTTTTTATCATGGTGGAATTTTCAATCGTTAATAAAATACATTTTAAAGCGCTCAATTGAGCTGAAATTTTATATGCATGATTATTTTGGATGACAATACATTAATTTAATTTTAATTAATAAAAATTGATTGAATAAATTTAATTATTTAAAGAATTAGAAATACATCCACGTTGGCATCATTTCTGGCGACTTGTGTCAAAACTTGAAAAGGTTTTTTTTCTCACGTTTTAAAGCATTCAGTTGAACTGAAATTTTATAGACACGATTGTTTTGGATGACAATACGATACTTGAATGATAATAAATAAAAATTAGTTACCACTTCATGTTGTGATTCTGTCATATGTATATACATATTTATATTAATGGTAACTATTTAATAAAAAATAGCTATAAAATAAAATTTTTCTTTGTTGATCTAAGTAGGAATTGACTTAAATTTTTTTTAAAAAAAATTACTTGTTTTTAAATCAAATTCTCACGAAATATGTTATACTAGGCATAAATCAAGTGATTTAGGAGGTGTTTTCAGAATTTGGAACAGTTAAAGAGACGCCGGTGGCGGACATTGAGAGCAGTGCGCTAGATGTCATTGTCTTGTTAAAAAATGGAATCGTCTGCAATATCCAAATTTTGGTCAGATAATTTCAAAATGTTCTTTGAAATATTTAAATAGAGCTCATGATTCACAATACCATAAAAAAATACCACATTGCCTAACCTTGAAGCTGATTGGTACCCCCCATGCAAGAACGTCTCCACCTCCATGCTGAAGCATGGAAGTATAAGTATTCTTGTTCCAACTAAATTCTTGGGATTCCTCCTTTTTTTCTAACTACAAACTAAGCCAAAAATATTGTACGGATCCAAAAAAGTTGAATTTTCTCATTAAAAATTACATTCATCAAAATTCTGATTTTTTAATTTTTATTAGTTTAAAACAAATTTTTTAGAAATTTGCAAGTGTGTGAACACTTTTGTGGTCCCCTCTACATGTAAATACCATGCATCATTTTCTAAAAATAGTTCTTAAGTACTTTAATAATGAAATTGGAAGTTCAAAATATATACAAAGAGAATTCTAGTGATAGGAAATTAACTTCTTGGAACTTATAATAATAAACAAAACTTGATGAAACAAACAATTCCTGTTTTTTTTACCTTTTTCTCTAAAGAAAATTCCCTGATTTCGAACAGTAAACAAAATTCAATTTTTCCACTTTTAAATAAAATAGAGGAAGTGAGCTGTGAGTAAATGAGGCAGCTAAAAGTTTTTCAAGTAGTTTACGGTGGTGTTTTCAGAAACACGAGAATCACCTGAAGATGGACTGAGAAACGGGCGTTCCACAAAATTACCCATACTCAGCCAGTCGAAAAATAATTTCCGACGTCTCTTTCGCAAGAGAAAATCATTTTTTTTTTTTTAAAAAAACCGTTCCGTTCATGCTTCGATACATTTTTTTGATTGATGGCTACACAGAGCTGTAATCAAAGGAAAGCGATTTCAAAGAAGGTGATTTTGAAGATATAATTTCTTGGCTTCACTTGACAATTAACGGCGATCATGGTGGGGGTTTTTTCGGTTGAATATAGGTCATAGTTTCGAAAGATGTTTTTTTAAGTTAAAGGCTTTACAAAACAGTTATTTGAATTTTCGAGTGTTGAAATCGATGATTTTGGTAAAAAAATATAAAAGAAAATCCAATCCGTTCAAAATAATTAAAAATCGACTGTTAGACAGCAATAATTTCTATATATTACCCTACTGCCGTCACCTTTCCGTTCCAGTGGGTGCTTCACGTACATAAATTTCAATCAATTTCAAACATATCTTACCTTCAACAGGAAAAACTTTAGAAAAACAACTATTCATTATTAGATTTATCGTTCTTAGCCTCGTCATATAAACATTAATGTAATTTTCTTGACTTTCAAGTCTGAATTATAGATATCGAAAAATTTCTTTCCAGAAAAAAATGGTCCACAATCATTTTATTTGAGTGAAATAGTTCAATATTAAATCGATTTAAACATTTTTTTTACTGTCTTTATTTTTAACCTTCTAATAATACGTAATTTATTCTGATGTGATAATTTTAAGAAATCAGAAATTATAAAGCCATTTTATTATGGTCAAAATTGATTTTTTAATTAAGCTTCTGTAAATCACTCGTATTCACATACAAAAAGCTAAATTATTTCTTCAAAATTCTAAGAATCTATATATTTCTACATATACAAATTATATCTTGCAATAATTATTAAAAATATTTAGTAGAGAAGACGTTGTTGTAAATGTACTGCTAATCAATAAGACTGCAAGGGAAGAAAATATCAAATTTTGCTCAATGTCAGTGGCGTAACGGAGAGTATTGGGGCGCTAAAGAAAACTCAGGTTTTGGCCCCAAGCCTAAATACGTACTTAGAGTCAGTCAAGCTTTGCTCCCCCTAGAGACCCTGGCCACCCCGCTACATGGGGGTTGTTGGGGTGTACGTTACGCCACTGCTCAGTGTACCCATAGTAGCTTACTAAATGTACGCAAAGTATTTTACTTACTGTACGTATACCACATTGCTTATTGCAACACAGTAGAAAAAACATGTTGAAACTTGTATAGGAAGTTTGGGGGTGTACAGGTCCGAAGTTAGTAAACACAACTGCCAACTTTAGTAGCTAGTCGGTGAGGTAGCTGTGAGGTAGCGTGCCCACCTTGCAAGCCCAAGATCGCGGTTTCGGTCCTGGCTGGAATCAACATATTTTCTAGATGTGAAAATCGTAGGCACGCATATAATGTAAAAGGTCCTTTCAGCATCAATTTATCTCATGTACTTCCGGCAAAATTAAATCACGGCAATATTCAGCATTCGACAAGAATTTTAATTCAAATAAAATCAAACGTCCCAATTATATATAGGTAGCGAAAGCCACACCACTAGATAGTGCCATTAATTAAATGGCTTCCACTCTTGGGGACTTGCTGTGTCTACAAATGGCTTAACTGCCAAAATGCAACCCATTTGAAACAAACTTTAGCAGCTATAACTACTTTAATCCGATTAGACATGGAGTCGAGCTGTGCTTAGATGACACATACGGGCAAGTCTTTTTAAATTGCTTCATGTTTATGCCACACTTTATCAATAGTAGTGCCTGGAGATTGGTGTTGACACAGTGGATGAGAGATTTAGAGAATGTGCTGATATATAGGGCAACTGTTGAGCCCTCTGTGTAATGTAGGTCAGGATGACCCGACGTCCAACATGCGGTCTTAAGTTATCTTGTTGAAAGATGACATCTCCGAGGCCTTGAACAATCGTGTAGAAAGGCTGATCTTCATTAAATCTGTCATGATTCAAAGTCTTCACTTTTGAGTGGTGTTGAAGTTTGGACAGTGCGTAGCTATAGCTCAGGTATCGCCCTTGTCACTTGACTATGAATCAAAATTATGAGGTTCGTTGCCAACAGCCCTAGTGTAGCTTGCAAGTTTGATGTTAATAACAATTAAATCAAATCAAACCAAAACGAGACTTCGAAGACAGGACACAGCCATTGTCCGTGTCTGTGGGATGTAACCCTGACTGTTCAGAATAGACGCGAACAAGAGGTGCTCGTGTTGTGTGCCAATGACTGCCCATACCATCATAACATGCGCATGACCCCATATGACGATATCGAATAAAACTGACTCCGTGTGTTCTCTTCGGTGTCTCCAGACACAGATCATGATGCGGAACGAAGAACAAGGACTTAACTGAAAAGCCCAAAGTGAAAAGTGATGCCACACATGTATTCCTTTCTGTTGCTGTGCGTACTATTGTCACAGCGCTTCTCTATGTTTCAGCGTCAAGAGCGGTCACAATAAAATTTATCATGCGGACAGTCCATTTTGATAAATGTAGTGCCGTTAAAAAACCCACTTCCTAACTCAAATTCCGTAGTGTAGCTATACGACCTTTCAAGGTCAATTTGACAACATGTTGGGAGTTTTAAATAGTTTGTTGGAAGATTTGAGCTGTGAAATAATGTCATTCAAATAGCTTTTTCAGTTCAATTTTTTCAGTGGGAACTTCAACTCTTCAGGATATTTTTACTTTTACTTTTTTAACAATGGAAAATTAAGTCATCATTTTAGAATACTTCCTGAAAAGATGATACGATTTCCTCGAAGAAGATTTAAACGACACTTTTCTTCAAAGATAAAGAAAATTAGAAATTCATTTTTCTTTCCACATGATTTGATCGCATACATGAGAAAGTCTTATTTTGAAAAGTCTGGCATTTCGAGTTAAAGCTTTAATTCTTTTTTGTTCTTGTTTCAAATTGGTAAGACTTTCCTGACAAGAAGCATAATTTACTGTTTTCAACACATGAACTTTCAGAAAAAATAGCTTTTATTTATAAGCAATTTTGATCTGCTCAAAACTTGCAATAATAAGAAATGATACATAAGATAACAACAACAAAAAAAATCTGCTTCATAAATTCACTATCGAATGCCCTTATATATGATATTTATTCATTATACTTTCTTCTTGTCTCGTTTTTAGTTTTCATTCTAAATGTAAAAATTTGTTGTATGGGCATACAATGGATTATTCAATTCCTAATATTAGTTCACAATCTCCCTCTCTCTCTATATATATCTTTTTCAAATTTTCAATTGCTAATACAATACTTTCTATTCACACGTTCAAGTTCAAAAACATTTTTTAACTTGTAATGCATAACACTTGATGTTAATACAGTTTTTTCAAATATGAGTTCATTAATTATATTTAATTAATGAATAAATATTAATGTACAAAAATAATAGTCCAACACCGTATATAAAAAGGAAAATCGCTCGTTGTGTCCCCGTAGTGCGACGGGTAGTGTGTTGGACTTCTAATCCAAAGGTCGTGGGTTCGAATTTTACCACGATGGCCTAATTTCTGAGAATGTGATGTATGAATGAATAAATGGTATCCAACACTATACACAGAAAGGAAATTCGCTTTCTATTTTCCCACTTAATATTGTGATTCTGCCATGTATTTATACATATTTATATGATAATTGTACTTCTTTAATAAAAGTAACTAAAATAAAAAAAAAATTTGTTTACTTAAATCGGAATTGACTTAAATTTCTTTTTTATATTACTTGTTTTAAAATTCATATGTTTCAATGCAATTTTTTCAAATTTTTAAAGAATATTGGTAAAACATAAAATTAAATTTTTAATAAAAATTGGAAGTAATTTCTTTAAATGGCTTCAGAAATATGTTTTTCCTTCGAAACACTGAATGATAAATCTAATTACTTTTTTTTTTATCCATGAAGCTAAAAGAAGTATAAGTATATTCTGCCTCCAATACACCTTTAAAATTAGCTAGAATGCGCTGCCTTTTGATCTCCTTCTATTGAGCACAAAGTTATTTAAAACGCTTAGATGAAAAATTTACAGAAATTTGAAAAATTCCATAATGAGTATATTTTGAAGAATTTAAAGTATCCGAACACGTTCGGAGTATTTTTTTTTAAAAAAAATGGCATATTTAGACATTTTAAATGCTTTCTAAGGAATCAATACCAATAAATAGTAATATTTAAATAACAATAATTTTAAAAAATTATCAAATTTTAAAATTATAAGTGAAATTTTATCCATATTTTTGAAAAATTTTAAAGCTATAAGAGAAAAAAAAGCAATAAACTTATATCAGTATAAGTATTAATAAAACAAAGTAGATGCATTTATCTAAATGTACTAAAATTTTAATGTGTTATTAAAATTTGAAAACTTTACAACTGATTGAGTAAACATTATAAGAAATGTGATATTCTTCATGAGACCCTTTATTTAAATAATAGGCCATAATTCAAAAAATATTCATACAATAAGAAAGATTTTAGATCTTTACCTGGAAAATAATACACCATTTTAGTATATCATGTTCAAAAAGTTTTATAGAAGTATATTTATAACATTTTGAGTTATATCAGACTTGCCATGCTAATTTCGAACAATTTAACTTTTAACTTCTGTTAGATCAAAGGCCCACTTAGGGATTTTCTAATTTTAAAATATTGATTTTAACTTGGCCTCTAAGTAACGTAAAAACAAAACAACGTATGTTTTGCCAACCGAAAGATCAATCTATTTAATAAAATAAAAGACAAAATATCTGTTTTGACCGAATTTGGTCATTTTCAACGGGTTCGGATACCTTAAAAATATTATATAGTCATAAAAACAATCTATTAGTAAATTCTTACAGTAATATAATACCTACTTTGTAAGTATTTATTTTTAAAAGATTGCACTTAAGCATTTCATTTGAAGATTTTTATAAATATGTTGGGACAAATTTATACAAACAAAATACTAATTTTAACATATAAAAATCCATCTTGTAGTTGTTTTTTTATTATAAAAATTCTGTCAAGTATTTCGTGTCAAACTTTTTTAAGTAGTCTTAATTGTAATTTAGCCTATCCATTTGGAAGCGTTAAAGGAAAGTGGAGAAAAGCTAATTGATAATGTGCTAAAATTATACCGAAGAAAATATAGTTACTATTTCTATAGAAGAGAATGACAGACAAAAACAATAATATTTGAGTATCCAAACACCCTAATCATCGAAATAAAATAAATATATAATTTGCATTTTTTATGTGTTTTTGTTATACAGTTCATAATTATATGATTAAATCACTAAATACTAATTATTTTCTTATTGGTTACTCAATTGTTACGGTAAACAAACTCTTCCTTGTCATTTGAAAAACAATGAGTTCTTAATAGGTCTCTGCAGGTATAATTAAACGATCCGATAAATATAATTTAATGACCCAGAATCTATTAAATGCTCCCTCCCGACATAAAACAGAAGATCCGTGTATATCTAACAGTGAAAGTAATTGACACACAAGGCAATCCGCCGACGTTAAGCCAAGCGAAGAAGTCTCGGATATTCGTTTTTCCAGAGGTATCCAAGTGAAATTTACGACACGCTTTCTGGCGTCCTATTTTCCAAGTCTGTTTTAAACAACAGGGGATCGTTAGGTAATTTCCTTTTCCTGTTGCCCCATAATAAGGCCTCCCGAAGTAAAAACCCGATCTATCTATCCCTAGTACATAGATCATCCCCACCCAAATGGACGTTCCTTTTTTTATTCTTTCGTTTTAGAAAGAATCTCCCGTGGCATAATTTTTCGGCCAGGTTGACCTTTTCCTGTAACCATAATCACGAACTCGATTGTGATCTGCGGAGGAATAAGGAAGATTAAATTTCCCACCGAAAGATGGAGTGTAATCATTCGCGAGGGCGTAGACGTCATATGTTACGGTTTTCTTTTCTTTTCTGATTTCTTTGATATTTTTTAGCGAGAAATTGAGTTCTATTGATGAAATTTAATTATATATCACCAGAGTGCCTTTTGTAAATTGACACATTGTATTATGATGCGCTCATTTAGAAGTAACATACTGAATTGTGAACTGTGTACTTTATTAAGTGTAAATTTATAAAGAAATAATGGATAAATAACCGTAGTGTGATCGGTATGAAGTAATACCTAACAAGTAATATAAAAAAAATTTAAGTCAATTCCTACTTAGATCAACAAAGAAAATCTTTTATATTTTAGCTACTTTTTATTAAATAATTATAATTAATATAAATATGTATACACATATGATAGAATCACAACTTTAAGTGGTGATTAATTTTATTAATTATCATTTAAATATCGCATTGTCATCCAAAGCACTCGTGTCTATAAAATTTCAGTACAACTGAATGCTTTAAAAAGTGAGAAAAAAAAACCTTTTAAAGTTTTGACCCAAGTCGCTAAAAATGATATCAAGTGGTTTTGTATCTGTACTTCTTTAAATAATTAGTTTCAGTAAATTTTAATTGGTTATAATTAAATTTTCGCGTACTTTTACTCAAAACAATAGTTTATAGAAAACTTCAGTTCAAATGAGCGCTTCAAAATGTGAGAAAAAAAACCTTTTCAAGTTTTGACCAAGTCCTCAAAAGCGTCGCCAAAAATGATGCCAAAGTAGCAGTATTTGTATTTCTTCGAATAATTAGTTTTAATCAATTAATTTTTATTAATTATAATTAAATTACTGTATTGTCATCCAAAATAATCATGCATATAACAATTTCAGCTCAATTGAGCGCTTTAGAATGTATTTTATTAGAAATTGAAAATTCCACCAAGATAAATAAATAAATATACAGAGAGTGTGAGCTAATAGTGTAGGAATTGAAAAAATACAATTATGTCTAAAGTGCCAATATTTACATCGGAGGTGTAGCTACCGCCGTATTAATGATACGAGACGCTCAGGCTGTATTCACCTATTATTTAAATGCTACTCAATATTTAATAATAATTATGTTTCTTTTTTTAAAAAAAAAACATTTATTTATTTTGACTGCAGTGAAGTACGTTTAACGCGAAAACGCTTAAGACGAAATATCGGTGAACACGAAATAGTACGATGGTCAGAAAATACTAATATGTATTTTCATGCAAATTTTTTCTCTGAACACGAAACGAAAATCGCTGAATACGAAAAAATGTCGCTTTTGGGAGTGAACATTTAACGAAATGTTTCAGAACGTTTCCGTAATATGGGACTGTCCTACTGTATCATCGGAAGAATTCGTTGCACTAAATGATGATAATGTGTGTACAGTCCCAATTATGGCAAACAAGGACATTTTGGAGTGTATTAAAAATTCAAAAAATATTTTTGAGGTAGATTCCGACGAGGAAAATGAAATGAATAATGCAACTCAGGTTCTCCCTTCATCCAAAATGAAGAACATCATGAAAAGTAGGCGCAATTATATAGATGAACATCCCAATAGTAAAATGAGTAACAAAATGGTCGGCATCGAACAATTCTTTGACTATTTGATAGTAAGAAAGACATTGCAAAGAAAAATATCTCACATTTTCCCCAAAACTCAATAAATGTTTTGTTTTTCAAAAAACATGAAAAAAATTTTGTATTAATTTCATTCAGTTTTGTGAATATTTTTGGTTCATTGATTTTTATAAATACATGCATGCATACATATCTACGTAAATAAGATAGATCTACACTAATAAACTCAATTTTGTTGAATATATATTTTTCTTTTGGCAATATCCTTTAACAAGAAAAAAATATTTCAGTTCCTTCAGTTTCGTGTTAAACAATTTTCACAGTATTTATATATCTTGCGTACAGTATAAAGCAGACTAGATCTTTTTCAAGAGAAAGAATCAATGCTAATTTAAAATATGAAAATCTTAATGTTTTTTTAATTTACTTGAATAAAATAAGGCATGAGAGATAATTTATCAAACACTCAATTATCTCGTGTCATGGCAACTTAAAAATAAGATAAAAAGTCGTATGATAATTCAACTCATCAAATGCTATTCTATCATCTTTTTTGCCTCGTAAAAGCTTCTTTGGCACATTTCTTTTCATATTTTAATTAGAAAAGAGAACATTTAATTGAATTCAAATACCCGACAACACGTGTTGAATTTTTAATCCAATTCAGTAAGTTCACTAGTACACTAGTCGATCTACTTTTGTATAAATAAATGATGATAGATGTAAATAATAATCACAAAATTATTTAAGGAAACAATGTTTTAGCTTCTATTAAAACAAAAACAGCTGAAGTTTCGAAATTCAGATCCCTAAGTCTGATTTATAAGAATTACACCGGTTAGATTTACTTTTTTACCTTTTTTGTACAAGTTTTATGCATTGTCTTACTATGATTGAAGACCCTGTGTTTGTTTAGTGGTAGATAATAATATAATCAATTACATTTTCCTATTTTTAATTATTTTTTTAAGGGTTTTAAGGTTAATTCTTTACTTCCTTGATTACAAATTTGTTCTCTTTACTGAATCGTAACAAGAGAGGAATAATCAAGAGCATGAACTTTCACGAAGCGTATTTAAAATTTAAAAACAAAATTTGAATATGACTGCTATTTTTAGTAAAAATGTTCTGTCTGATTCTTTTTCAAGAAACGCGTTCTTGAACTGATTTGAAGGTTTTCTTTTGATTTGAATGATTTCACATTAAATTGATTATAATGTTTATTCTTGAAATAATTTATGTTCCAACTTCAAACGAATCGAATTATTTTTAGTTCGTTTCAATGCTTTCCTTTGTATTCGTTTAAATGTTTTGTCCTGAATTAATTTGATTATTTTCTCTCGTAGGTTTATTTTATTTTTTCTAGAATTTATTTGGTTGTTTTCTCTTGAATTTTTTGGAATGTTTTTTTCTTGAATTTATTGAAACGTTATCATATAAAACATACCAATGTTTTTCCTTGCATTGATGCGAACATTTCTGGATGGCGCCAGTAACCAAAGGGTCTTGGTCACAAACTCATGTCAGGCATTACTTGTGTCGAGTTATGAGTAATTATTAACGTCGCAATATAAAGAAACACGAGAACTATGGGTGGAAGACCCCATAATCTTGAACCATGGTCATGTGACGAGGGTGACACCTAAACTAGCACCCCATTCTCGATAATTTTAACTTGCATAAGTTCCACTGAGCTCAAATCTTTAGAGGTATTAGGGCTCAAACTCATGATACGCCGACCACGAGCTTGTGATCATAACCATTGGCTACCGCGGCTACCTCTGTCGAGTCATAGATTAGAGTTCTGGTGCTATTAAAGATTCTATACAGAAAAGTTACTGCCAATTAGTGCTCTCGAGACTCAAAGTACTCACGTTGGCATGGTGCTGAAACTTGGAGAATGGGGTCAGTTCATGTGTCGTACTCATCATTTGACTGTAATTAAAAAAAATGAGGTATTTCACCAATGTGCTGCTCGTTTAAATGTTTTCGGATGATTCTATTAAAATTCTGCCTGATGAATATTTTTCTTTTTTACTTTCTTTCCATTTTATGGCAAAATATGAAGTACTAAATAACAATATATATATTCTATGTAACGGGATGAGAGAGATGTACATTAATCAGTGCCGTACACAAAGGGGGGGCCCGAGGGGGCCGGCCCCCCCCCCCCCCATCCCTTGATTATTTTTCGATTGGTTATAATTCTATGTATATATTACGTAAAATTTAATTATGTATCTGTTATTAATAATGAATTTTATTAATTAATGCTAATTTTGTATTGTTTTTGTTCCCGAAAATCGACAAAATGAAGAGAATATGTTAGGTGGCGTATTGGAGCATGATACCAAAATGGTGAACTTTCAAACCTGGAAACCCCCTCTCCCCCTGGAAAAATTTTTGTGAGAGCTACTGACATTAGTTAAATGTTGTTTTTTAATTGGCTTGAAGGTTTTCTTCAGGCCCCAGCTGTGGGCGATGATACTTTATTCATTATTTCTATTTATTTGTTTATTCGTATAATATAATATCACAGCCTATAATTAAAGTTATGCATATGAATTGTTCCGTTTGCAAACTATTTTTGTGCATGATCATAAAACGGAGAAATAAAAACAACTTTCGACTCTTCAAAATAGCAGATTTGACGGATAAATAGAGTTACCCAATACGTTTACATACACTTAAAATTATATAATGATACTAGCTGATACTCGTTCTTCACACTGGTAAATTGAAAAATTAAACAATACATATTGAAGAATAAAGAAATTATTAATGAGTTAATTTTACGTGAATTGAAAATTAAACAAAACAAAAAAAAAGCTTTTTTGAAAAAATCTCAGCTGAACATAAAAAAATATATATATATTTGTTAAATTTTATGTCTGTAGATCTAATAGCTGATAAAATGGATTTTTTTATTTATTTATAACTCCCCGTAACTCTCTTGTCAGTCGATTTTTGAAAACACCTTCCTAAGCTAATTTCTGCTCAGAAAAAGTAACATATTGTTACAAATTTTGTGTAATGAACGCTTAAACTAGTGTAAATAATTTATATCTGGAAGTGTAATACGTTAATATTACTTACTATTGGATTTATTTTATGTTAAAATCTTGCTACCACCTCTCGTTAAAATCTTGCTACCACCTCTCCCTTCGAAATATAGTTTTATTATAAAATAAAAAAAAAATAGTGATTACACTGATCAAAAGAATAAATTAAATAAATTATCGCGCACTGAAGCATGGCGTAGACAAAACAAAAAGCGAAAGTTTTGCTTCAAGCAAAAAAGATTGTTATATGCTGTCGAGGGATGTTACAGATGGAAGATTTTTTCCCTACTTTCTTGACAATTATCGTTATATTTTGGAAACTTCACACGATATCTTTATAAATTATAGCCTATATGTTATTCTGATGTATAAGCTATATTATTGTATGGTTTCATTATAATCCATTCTGTTGTTTTTCCGTGTAAGAGTACCAAACATCCATACAAACTTTCACGTTTATAATATTAGTAAGGATATAATATGTGTGTGTGTAATACAATAATGCAACGTGATAATAGCGTGCCCTGAAAAATTGTATGGAGAAGGTTAAAAACGCTGTCTACCTTCCTCGCAATTGGAGAATCAAGAAATTGTTTAAATATATCTTTCTAATGCCTTTTTTAAGTGGCTCCATGTCCAACTTTTAGAACATAGTGGCTCTTATTAGTGAACAATTTTTAAAAATTAGGGTTATAAATCAAAGTTCTTCTCTCAGTTTCTCACATACAAAATGTTTAAATCTCAAAAGCTATTGCATTTTTTGTTGCATATCTTTAAGGTATCCGACTACGTTCGGAACCGTGATTTTGCAAAAGCGTATAAATGGATAATATTTATGATATTTAGTGTCACTTAGATTAGAATATATGTATAAAATTGTTTTAAGGACACATTTTGACAAAAAAAAATTATTTAAATACAATATTTCGGCAAAAAATTAACTTAGAACAACCTTTTTTCAAAATGTTCTCTTTTTGTGAAAAATGCTTCTATTATAATAATATTTTGCCTGTATATAGCTCAGACCTTTTTACAGAGGCTCAACTATAAGTTTTGAAAAATTCACATTATTTTCAGAGTTACAACCCATTGAAATAATGATCGGCGTTTTTTTCTTAAAATTTCTCCCCTCTGTTGTCGAAAAACATGGATAAATCCACTTCTAAGTTATTTATTTCAAGAATTCTAATTGAGCCTCTGTACAAAGGTCTCAGCTATAAACAGGCAAAATATTATTATATATATAATAGAAGCATTTTTCACAAAAGGAGAATATTTTGAAAAGTGGTCATTCTATGTTCATTTTTTGTCAAAATATTGTACTTAAATAATTTTTTACTGTAATACTATTCTTAAAACAATTTTATATACATTTTCTAATCTATGTGACACTAAATATCATAAATATTATCCATTTATATGCTTTTGTGAACTCACGGTTCCGAACGTAGTCGAGCTGATACCTTATATAAATTAGAGATATAAAAAACTTTATTTTTGCCATCATTATGAAAACTTATTATCAGCCTTGAACAGGAACTAGATAAACAAAACACATATATTTAAAGCTACAAATTACAAATATATTACAATCCCCTTCAAGTGAGCTGCCAGTAAAAGTAATTGTAAAATAATTTCAAATCTTTGTTGAAATAAATCTCATTGAAGTAATTTGTATATATTTCTACGGAGTAAATATATCCTTTGTACATTTACAGAGGGCAAAAAATAATTTTGAGAGGAAAGGGATTTATTTTAAAAACTACGTATCATTTACGAGTTTAAAGCTTATTTCTAAGCTTCTTATTTCACTGTATGGACGGCACGCCAAAGTTATAGGAAATTCTTTCAAATGTTTTATATGAATTACATAAAATTACTAAATATTAAATAATTTTCCTTTTGAAATGTAGATAATTGTGTTTCCTATTGTATATTCACAGAAAATAACTTGATGCATTCTAATCTTTTTTAAAGATACATTCTTTGCTCCCTTTTTAGACAGAACTTTTCTCCTTATATATAGGTATAATATTTTATCTTATAATCTCTGTATACAAACGTAATATTTTATCATGTAATCCCTGTAAGCAGTAATTTCTACTACTGCAGTATTTTCTGCTGCAATTATCCCATGGGAATTGAAATAAAAGGCGTTTTCTTAGAAAATCTATTGCATTATAAAAAAGTCACAAATGCAATTATCAACTTCCCTTACTAAAAAATAGAAAGCATGCTTTTTCAAATTCAATCTTTAACGGTATGAAAAAGTTGAAAAATACTAAATAAACTTCATATAAGGTAGATAGGGAATCATTAACATCAATAATAGATCCAAGAGATCTATTGGTGCAATTAACATTTTGAGAGAGGATGGTTTATTATTCTTAAATGCTTTTTTGGTTGATTGCTTTGACTTGAGAATCAGTTTAAGTATTTGTTGTATTACATGACGCAACTTCTTTTTTGTATAATAATTCTTTCTTTTTTTCCCTTGGACATCTAGTGGAGTTGCGTAATGTAAAACCGGTAGCAGAAATTGACTTGCCAACATTGCATTATCTTCGTATACAGTGAAATACGTTTAACGCGAAAACGCTTAAAACGAAATATTAATCAACACAAAATAATACACTGGTCCCGAGAAACTACTATGTATTTTCATACACTTTTTTTTCTCTTAAAACGATACGAAAATCGCTTAACACGAAAGGATTTCCCTTCTGGGAATGAACAAAATACGAAAAACACCTGCTGAATTGAACTGTAGTATTGTATTATAGGAAGAATTCACAGCAGTAGATGATGATAATGTGTGTACAGCCCCAATTATAGCAGACAAAGACATTTTGAAGTTTGTTCAAAGCTAATAAAATATCATTGATGCAGATTCTGACGATAAAAATGGAATGAACAATGCAGCTCCTATTCCTACATCTTACGAAATGAGGTATGTCATGAAAAGTATGCGCAGTTATTTAGAAGCACATTCCAATATTGAAATAAATAACAAATTGGATGACATAGAACAACTTGTCGACAACTGATGTTAAAAAAATAATCAAAAGAAAAATATCAGATTCTTTTCCAAAAACTCGATAAATTTTTTCATTTTTCAAAAAATTTGAAAATTTTGCATTAAATTTCTTTAATTTCTTGTAAATGTTTTTATTTCATTGATTTTTATTAAATATATGCATATATACATATCTATGTAAATAAAATAAACTCTAATAAACTTAATTCTGTTGATACATGGGGTTTTTTTTCAATATCCTTTAACACGAAAAAATATTTCAATCCCTTCAGTTTCGTGTAAAGCGATTTTCACTGTATTTACTAATTTTAGACGAGAACATAGGCTAATATTTTCAGGTTTGTGGCGAATGATGCATCGTCAGTATGTCTATAATGATATTAACAGATCTTCGAACTTGAATTTAAAAGATAGATAGACTTTAATACGAGAGATTCAAAATACTTTTTAAATTCCAACCACAAACTAAAATTTTTAAAAAAAGCACGCCTCGACTTTTTGTAAGCAAAAAAATATTAATTTAATACGCGAACTTTATTTTCTGTATTACTAACAATAAACAAACTCGTCATGATATACTTAAAACCTTAAAATTTGTAAATAACTACATTTAACCCCTTTTCAGTTGCTTTATGTACTAACTCAGCTTTAACAAAAGTTGTTAAATAATACGTGAGTGAAAAGTTTTATTTAAAATTATCCTTAAAAAACACCTCTTAATCTGCTTAACTTCATTACAAACTCTGTTTTAATATGCAGCGTGTGTTTGTATTAAGGATCATAAAGCAAATAAAAAGATAAGAACATTGCTTGCGGATATCAAAAAAATATCATAATTTCTAGATGAAATTGTTTTTTTATCTTAGGCTATTTAGCATTTAACTTAATGTACTATAAAGTAACATTTTATTGTATCATTAAATAATAAATATTCAAGATGCATCTTTGAATACAGTATTTTTCGGATATTTCCTGACGCTTTTGACTACTAACGAGCATTTTACTTTCCCCATAACATATACCTTCTACGTTATTGTTCAGCACAAATAACTTCATGAGATAATTGTATTGTATGTGTGTTTTGCACCTGTTTCAGTTCGAACCAAAACTATATATCGTTTTAAATGAATATTAAATAATGAAATAATATAATTACCATGTGAAGTTGTTTGTGTAGAATATATATAAGTGTGTTTTGGGATAATTAAATTATAATGTAATCAACACACTCTACTTCCTATTTAATATTTGTTTTCCAACTGTACAAATTCGTGCATAAAATGAAACATATACGATATTTACTCGAATCTAAGCCACCATCGATTCTAAGATGCACCTCATATTCTCAACATGTTTTGTGATAAGAATGTTGTCATCTATTCTAAGCCTCACCCCCAATTCTTACTCGTTTTTGAGAAAAAAATAATAAAAATTTGTAAAAGGTTCATCAATATCCGATACTATAGAGATTTTTTTAGAAAAATTTACTGTGAAATAATGAGTTAATAATTTATTTATTTTATCATTATTAGAAATTTGCGAATGCATACATGAACCTATAATTACTCTAACTGTCAGTATCATGTTTCGTCACTCCTATTGTTATTGATGACTTTGGAATGGGTGCAGGTGTTACCATTTTCCCACACGGTGTCATGTTCCGGGCCATCCAATGCATTTGTTATGAAATTTTTTTTAAAAGAATTAATGAAAAAGATATATTGAAGACTGTTCAACATTTGCAAGCAAAAAAATATATCTTCTTGCTAACGCCATTGATGTTTATTTGTTTCATCCGTGGCAAATTTTCAGTAGCCGCTGCTCTGTTTCCATATTTTATGCTTATAAAGTGAACTCCCTTTTCATACTTTCGTCGTAGTGAACTCGTTTTGATGGTATTACCGATATCTTTGATGTTTAGGTGATTAAAAGAAAGCGCATACAAAATAATTCCTAAATACGAGCAGACAACAATGTTTAGGATAGACTGAATGCTGGAGACAAACTGAGGAATGGGATAAGTCATTGATGCATATGGCCAAAATGGACGGTTACAATTTTTTTTTTTTAAATGGGTAAAAACTCAATTTTTCCCATCTAAGAAATGTTTTGCCTTCGATTCTAAGCCGCAACCAATTTTCCTTAGCATTGACACTAAAAAAATAGTGCGGCTTAGATTCGAGTAAATACGGTAATTCTTTCTCAGAAAAGGTCATCCAACACCTTCGAATTTCATTTCCTCTTATGGTCTTATGACGTACTTTCCCTCGCTTTTTTACTCTCCATTCGAAGCCTAAACTAAAAGATAATTATTTAGCAGTTCTATTGTAATAAATAAACAACTCAAAATCAAGGACAATTAGTTGCATCGTTGAAAGGTGTTTTTATGAATTAATAAAAAACTATTTCTCCCGAAAAATTTCAATGCTTCCTTCGAAATGTAACACACGCACACAACCACACACAAAAATATAGTAGGCAGACATTTGAAATTTAAAGACTCGTGAGCTCATTTTTCTTCGGTTTTAAAAATATGGTAATAATCAATAGTCGATAAAAAAAATTATTAGATTCTCTTTTTCTATGTGCATAAATACGATGTAAAAATTAATACACATTACAATATGAATATTACATTAGATTCAAAAATATTACAGATATATTCTTTTACAATATATAAATTACTTGAAATCGTGTAAAAACAAAACATAATATCTATAATAACATAGTAGAACATTTTATTTTTCATCCCATTAATAGATTATAGGGCAATATGATTAAGTATAACCGAAACAGTCCGATAACTCATAGCCTTATTTCTAGCTTCAATTACTTAATTCTTTATTATTTTCTCTTTACATGTGTTTCAGTTCTTGACAGTGTGTGTTTTATTTTGACCATTATCCCCTTCGACAAGCTGAGGTAGTTGTCTACCCCAGAGGTTGCCAAAGTGGTGGTCCACGGACCACTAATGGACCGCGAGAAAATTTCGGTGTTCCCCAGAAAAATTTGAAATATACTTACTCATCACGTTAAGTTATGTTTTAAAATGCATTGAAACATAGTTCAGTTAATAACAGTACGTGAAAAGTTATAAAAATCGCTACATCATAGAATAACGCTACGGTAAACAAGTCGTACTGTTGTAGGTACATTGTTTTAGCTACATGATTTGTCTCGTCTCGTTTCGCACTCTTTTAACGTTTCGCTTTCCTCTATGTCACATATGTACATCAGTTGAAGCATTTAAAGGTGGGCTTACGGACGTATTGAGTTCAATATAAGATGTATTCAATATATATTTGATCTCAGCTTGAAATAAATGCACAGTTCCCCCGTCTTGCAGTAACAACAATGGATCCAAATAACCATAATCTTATTTCAAATAATCAGGAACATTCATCACACTAGGAATGTATAATGCTAAAAATCTGATAAAGCATTTTTAAATTTTTTTTTGTTTTTACACTTTTTGTTTATTTTATTTTGGTTTATTAATAAAGCTTTCATAATTTGGTTACAATTAATAGCTTCATTTATTAACTACATCACAATTTTTTTATGAATACATTTAAAACTTAAAACATCCTATTAGTGGTCCGCGGGACTTTAATTATAAATTTACTGGTCCGTGATGTCAAAAAGTTTGGCGATATATAAAAAAAGAGAAAATTACCAGGATACTATGAATATACATCATTTTCCAAAAAATTTTAAGCAGTTCTGGTTATTAATTTTAAGCTATTATTAGGTTCAGCTTTTATAATATTTTCCCTTTCTTTATATCTCTTTTTTGATTATTATTACAATGATTACTCTCCAAAAGTCTGACATTTTCACACAAAAGTAATTCAATCATAAGCAATTTTCAATCACTAGTGTGTGCATAGATTCTAATAACAATGGCTGAAAACTCATTATGTACTTTGTAATGTGGGTCATTTTTTGTTGTACAAAATAATGCACATGAAAAACTAACATTGAGAAAAACCATGCCAGATAATCTTGTACATTGGTGCTGAGCCTGTGACCTTCTGAACATTTTCCTGATCGAAGATAACCTTTAATCTTCATTGAAGTATTTTTAAACGAGCAGAATCGGTATAATATTAATGGAAACAGTTGAAGAAACTTTTTATAAAAATGTTTGTGTTATATTTTTATATAACAAGCAATACTTTTTTTAAAAACATTTTTTGTTCACAACACCTTTGATATTTATTAAAAATATTGTAAAAGTTTAAAATTATAGGAAATGAAAGTAATATAAAAGCACAATATAATACTTTTTGCAAAGAATAATGTATCAAATTCAAATGAAACAGAAAAATGAATTGTACGACAAATCCTATATTATCAATTGTGCACTTTTTAGTGTTAATTACATCTTCTACAGCGAAAAACAAAATTCCTTTTTGGCTTCATAATTTCCATATCTGTTTTCAATACTTATTCGAAAAACATAGCATTGCGAACCAATCAAGTTTAAATATACTTTTTTCTTGAAAGGTTCTCACAATTAGAGCTATTGGTTTGTGTTTGAAAATAATATACCGATAGACATTTTAATTTCTTTAAATATTAATATAATCGGATAATTTTCTATGTAAATTTGAATAAACGTTTACTACAATAACGTAAAAATGTGAAATTAATGCAGTTTGAATACCTTCTCAGTAATGCACTAGGATAGCTTCTATAGCTCTGTTATCACTTAATAAAGTGAGTGAAAGTTTTGTTGCAATTTTTTGAATGAACAGGCCTTCTGTTACAAATTAATAAAAATCAAATTTTTTGAAATAATTAAAAAAATTTTAAAAAAAATGTAATGGGGTATTTTAAAAATATATGAAATTTTGAATCTTTTAAAGATTTTAGAGATTAATTTTCTTTTTTTGAATTATTTAAATTTTGTTTGAATTAATTTGTTTTTGTACGTGCATATATATGAGAACGTTAGAATTCATTTTGGCAGCAAATATTAATAAGTATCAAGTTCTTTAGTCATTCGGATTATCAATACATTAACTTATATATAGCTTAATTTAGCTTCATAAATTTAAAAGAATACAGTTAAACAATTAATATAAATATCAAAGCGCAATTTTGTAGAAAATTGTGTTTTTTCTCCACCCTTTTTAAATATTGTTTCAAAATAATTAAAACCCGATTAATTGAAAGCTATGCTCTGAGATCTCTTTGTACTACACACAATTTATAACATTTGTTACATAAATTTCAATTCAAATGTACCATTTTTTAACGCATATGCTTTTCAAAAATAATCAAAAAACAGGAATTTCCTTACTCCCGTTTTTGTGTAAGATCAATATTCTTTTCAAATTGTTCTAAATGGAATATTACTAAATTAATAATAAATAATTCTTTATTTAACTAAGGCGAAGATGTTTCGGTTAGTAAAAAATAAGTAATAAATCAGTTAAAAGTGGATTAAACGCTCAGTACATAATAAATTCAACGAACTTAAATCTAGACCAAATTTTTTTAAAGTACAAGTTTTCTTTCCTTTTTTTCTGGCATTTTTCCTCCTTTGATGCATCTATTTTTCATGGTGAATTTTTTACCAGCACTTTTTTAAACATTTGTCTATCTCGATCGTAATTTATTGAGGTTATAACCTCCATTCTCTGAAAAAAAAATGTTGGCCTTAAATTTGCAATCCTATGAGGTGAAAGTGTCAATGCGATGCGTTTCCCACTAAATCTGGCCCCCTAAACTGGTAAAATATTTCATCCTAATCTTTATTTTTGCACTTCTGTTTTCCATTAACATTTTTGGACTCCCAGTACCCTCACTATTGAGTCCGATATTTTGACCTCAATACTTCTATAAAAGTCTCCAAATTTTTTCCCCACCTGTGGAGGTACCATGCATGAATAGATTAGATATAGTTAAAGAATGTAAGAATAAATTATTTTCTTTTTGATAAAAAAATAGAAAAAAGTTCTACACATTTGTTTCACTACGCAGCAAAAAGTAACGTGTGTCTATTGTTACCTACTTTGAATATAAAACATTATTATTTTTTACTATTCAAAATTATTTTGGACTAAATACCTTCAATTAAATATTAAAACTTTGAATGATTTTTACATTGTTACATATAAGTCTTAAAATCCACGAGATATTTTTAATGATAAATTCACGATGATATATATATAGATATAGATATATAGATTTTCTAAGGTTCAAAAAGTTTAATATATTTAAATAAAGTTAATTGAAAAAATTAACAACACACACAAATAAATGTTAATATAATATTTCAATTCATTTTGTTATTCAACAACTTAGATGAAATGCGTTTCATGTACACCCAGGGTGGGCATTAAGTCGATCGCGATCGACCGGTGGACCGCCAGGACGATTTGGGGTGACCACCTGAAGATTAACAGTTAGTAATTATATACGGAAATATTCAAGCTTGGCTAACAGTACGCAGACTGAGTCTTCTACTGACTATAGTTACGAGAACTAAGTTTAGATGAAAAATGTTTTATTTTTTCCTGTATTTTGAATTGTTTGGTAGTAAATGCATCATTAGATATTATTATATTTACGGCTGTTATATTATTATGTTTATATTTTACGTTTTGCTTTAATCGCGGCTTCGAAAAAGTGAGTTTTTTATTTTATTTTCGTAGGGTAAGTGCATTTCCCGTATTTATTATTAGTTTTGCAAAGGGAGCGCGGCTCAGTGGTCTAGGATCGATTGTCTTCCATTCTCATATCCTACCCCAAAACGCTGCCAAACATTTTTTTTTTCTTTATTTCATTTTGTAGATTGTCGGGAAAAAAGAACAGTAAGAAATAAATTATTGAATAAATAATTAGCATTAATTAGTAGAAAAATATTACTAATAAATACTTAATTAAATTTTACGTATTATATTAATGGGATTATATAATCGACCAGGAAAAAAAATCATAGTCTATTTAGAAGGGTCCGGATCCGTGGGGGCCCCCCCCCCCTTTTTGTGCGTACCACTGATACTGGGTGGACCACAACACCTTGAAAAAATTAGAAGTAGCCCGTAACCCGGAAAAGTCTGCCCATCCCTGAAGTACACTAACGTTAGATATTTTATTCAATTTGAAGAACAGTTTGTAAGAGGAAGTAGATCAAACTATTATAAGAAAGACTCATATATAAAGTCATTGCAATTCACACTAAGAAGCATCAGTGTATTTCATTTTTTCTCTATTAATTATGTCAGGGTGAGTGAGTGAGTGAATATTAACGTAGCACTATTCAGCTACTCGAGAACTTTTGGCAACGGATCTCGGAATTTTGAACCATGGTCAAGTAACGATACCGACACCTTAGCTGGCAGAGAAGAATTTTTAACAAAGCCAATGGCAGAAAGCTCTGGAGAAGGGGAAGAAAACTTCTATATCACTTAAAATGAAGATGGAGCTTCTTAAGGCCGTTGATCAAAAGCAGAAGACGAAAACACGAAAACCTGTAAAGATTTTGGTGTTGCTAACTTTACTTTATCAGCAATAATTAAAAAGAATAGCACAGAAATTTTTGAGCCATTTTTATTAAATGCATGCATACACACATATCTATGTAAATAAAATGTATTCTAATAAGCTTAATTTTAATGAATATACAGGTTTTTTTATAAATCGTTTAACACGAAAAATATTTCAGTCCCCCTCAGTTTCATGTTAAACGATTTTCACAGTACTTAGAATCAGCTTTTTTTATATAAAAAAAGTTCCATTAAAATAAATTACGATTATTTGTTATACATACCAAAAGAGATAGCTCTAAGAAATAAACCTAGAGAAGGCTAGTAGAAGAAATAAAATATAGCGTGTAGAGAATAACATATCTAGAATATATGTGTTATGCTTTTAATAATAATTTTTAAACTGAAAATTGTGTGTGTACTGTGATAAAATGCATTGCCATTCAAACCTTATTTTAATTAAAAATGTAGGAACACATTTTAATTTAATATAGATTTTCCAAATAAAATGTATGAAGTTTTTTATTTTTATTTTTCATTTCTAATGGGCTGTGGATTGGAGTTTTTCCATTGCAGACCAAGTACATTCCCCGGAAGCTCGTATCTCTTTTTAGTGCGCCACCATATAGGTGGATACCAATCCCGCAGGTAATTTTGACGCCATAGTTTCCTCCCTAGAGGGAGGTACCTGAGCTCTGACGATGCGAACTTGCACTAGGATTTAATTTTGCCGGGAGCACCCAAAAGCCGAACAGACACTCTAGGGATCTTTTACATGCCGTATATTCATATGACATGGCCGCTGTCGATTTTCTGCATCATGAAAAGCCATCGACTTGGGCCGGGGTCAAACCCACAACCTTGGGTGCAGAAGGCCAGCGACAAACCAACCACGCCACCCAGCCGGCGTATAAAATATATAAAGTAGTTTAATTCATTCCATTTTTGTATTTACTATTACCGATGCAACAGAGTTGCAAATTTACAAGCGTTTAGGCACTGAAATTTATTTTATAACCTATTTTAAATGACAAATCCGGTAATGTCTCTTAGTTTTTAACGTTGGAAGTGTTTTTGTTTGTATGTGTTTCCATATAAGAACTATTCAGCTCTCTTCTCTTTTTTTCTTTTTTCTCTTTTCATTTTTACTTTTTTCACCCGTCTATAATCCTATTCTGAGGTAACAAATGAAGTCGTGAGAGTCACTATTAGCATCTATTCAGGTTAAGAAATTGTGATAAAGAACGGCATGAATTTTTTCATCGATCCTTTAACCCATCAGACAATGCTGGTGATATACACTCTGCATTTTAGCTTTATTTTCCTTTCTAGATTTCGATCATCACGGATTTTACACTGCATCCTCCCTGCCTTGGAGGCAAACGTGTCACCTAATTTCTACACGTCTCTTAATGAAATGAACATGAATGGCACGAGTTGCGCTCTAAAATTATTTTCCCCTCATCTCCAGTAATTAATTTGTAATGAAGCTTTATTTTAATTTTTTTCTTCATGCATAATTTTTAATTATTAATTCTGTTATCAGTTCTCTATGCTAGTTTTTTTTCAACATTCTCTTAATACAACGTTAATTTATTAATTTTTAACCTGTGCAGGGTGAGTCTAAATTGTTAGATATAGGATCGCATTTCCCCCTAGGATGCAGAAAAGAGTAAAATTAGAATTAAAACCTAAATTTACAACGGTGTTGGGAAGTGATTAATCAATGCCAAAGTTACCCAATAAGATTCTTGGAAATTTTGTTAATTTTGTTTGTGGCAACATTGATTTTCGTTACAAAAACATCCGTCGAGGCATCTCTTACACTAAACAGTTCATGTAGCACCAGATAAAAAAGTAATGTAAAAATTCTTTTTAACGTCAATTCCTACTTCGTTAGAAAAACGTACTGGCTCCATCTGTTGAAGCTAGTTGTAACTATGACACAAATGACGCAGAATAAACTTAAAATTAAAAAATAAAATTTAATTAATTAATTAATATTTGAAAAAAAACTGTATTAACATCAAGTGTCATCCACTACAAGTTTAAAAAAATTATCTTAACTTGAATAAAATTTGAACAAGATATATGTATATAGGGAAAGAGTGAACTAATAGTAGGAATTGAAAAAAATTAAGGCCCGGGGAGCGATGTAGCCAAGCTATAATCCCGCTTTATCCGCCAATCATGCGGAGTATAAGCCATTCGAGAAGCGACATTCGGCAGAAAATCTCGAGGTTAAAAATCGTTGTTGCGGTAGAAAGAAATTAAATTGAAATCAGAAATTTGTAAAAGAGTGAAAGGCAATGAAAATAACAAAAAAGAACATTTGTATGTTCTTGATTTTTATTTAATTTACCGAGTTCCCTCTAATTTTGTGGAGTAGTCAGTAGAAATGATGAAAACGAATGAGAAACTTTTAACTAAAATATTCTATATTCTATTTTCATTTGTTAAGTTCTGAGTAAAAATAAATGTCCTTATTATCAAAAATATTTTTTTAATCCTTGACATGAAAAAGTTTACTAAGAACTTAAGTTTTTTTAATGTAATGTATATTTAACCCAAATTTAATCATCTACTAAAGAATACACTAAATGTAATACATGATTTTTTAAAATATGTTTCATGTTAGATGCACATGTGTTGGCGCATATCCGGAGGACAGAACCTGCGACCCATGGATCCGAAGTCCAGAAACATGACCACCAGAAATAAAGTGATCACTTTTGTCCGGAGGCTGTAATTGGCTTTTGTAAATACCTACTACGCACACATGAATTTTAAGAATACTTCACAATAATATTCCTTTAAAAATTTCTTAATATAATTTTGAAAACTATTTAATATTTTTTTCGACGAACAATTAAATTAAATACGTTTAATTATAGTGGTGGTCTTCTTGTCTTTGAACTTTTTTTTTCTTAAGGAGTCGTAAAAATAAGTATTGCATTTGTACATTCAAACAGGTTTAAGAGAATATTTAATATTATAACTTAAAACCAAATTATTAAGTGTTTTTCTTTGGATTATTGGTGAAAACAAAAAATATACCCAAAGAGAGCAGGGTAAATCCTTTTCAATTAAGGTATCCGACTACGTTCAGAACCGTGATTTTAAAAAAGCGCATAAATGGATAATTTTCATGATATTTAGTGTCATTTCGATTAAAATACATGTATAAAATTGTTTTAAGGACATTTTGACAAAAAAATTATTTAAATACAATATTTTGGCAAAAAATTTACTTAGAATAATCTTTTTTCAAAATGCTCTCCTTTTATTAAAAATGTTTCTAAAATAATAATATTTCGCGCGCTTATATAAAGTAAAGACTTCTCCAGAGAGTCTGAACTAGGATTTTTGAAAAATTCACATTATTTTCAGAGTTACCACCCATTGAAATAATTATCGGCGTTTTTTTTTCTTAAAATTGCTCGCCTCTGTTGTCGTAAAATATGGATAAACCCACTTCTAAGTTATATATTTCAAAAATTCTAGTTGAGCCTCTGTACAGAGGTCTGAGCTATATACAGACAAAATATTATTATAATAGAAGCATTTTTCACAAAAGGAGAATATTTTGAAGATGTATCATTCCATGTTCTTTTTTGTCAAAATATTGTACTTAAATAATTTTTTATTGTAATATTATTCTTAAAACAATTTTATATACGTTTTCTAATCTAAGTGACACTAAATATCATAAATATTATCCATTTATATGCTTTTGCAAAATCACGGCTCCGAACGTAGTCGGATACCTTAAGTTGAAATAGGTGGTGACGTAACAAATAACCTGTTAATAATTTTTTTTAAGTCATAGGTAAGCTGATGATGATGATGTCATGTCCATGATGAATTAGACAGTGCCATGGGCACGGATGACAATTTTCACCAAATCTTCTATGTTGTCTTCATAGTAACTTATGTCCATGTAGAACGCGCGGCACTCTGATGTCATGCAGAAAGTCAAGGATGGCAGGGGAGGCAAGGATATGGGATCTCTTTGTCACTTCACAGTGTCATTACAATTGTCACAGTTTTGAAATGTTTTCGTTCAATCAGGGTTAATTTTTATGCCCCTGTGGTCTCATGTTCTCAGTCTGACAATTATTTTTGTTGTTACTTTCTTGCTATTAATGCGGAAAATTTGCATAAGTAAGATAGTGTAGCGAAGATATATTATTTTAAACTAAAAATTTCATTCTTGCACTTTTTAAAAAAATATTTTTCTTATCATTAAGGTATCCGACTACGTTGGTAACCGTGATTTTAAAAAGGCGCTTAAATGGATAATTTTCATGATATTTAGTGTCACTTAGATTATAATACATGTATAAAATCGTTTTAAAGACATTTTAACAAAAAAAATTATTTAAATACAATATTTCGGCAAAAAATTAACTTAGAATAATCTATTTTCAAAATGTCCTCCTTTTGTGAAAAATGCTTCTATAATAATAATATTTTATCTGTATATAGCTCAGACATCTGTACAAAGGCTGAACGACGAATTTTTAAAAATTCACATTATTTTCAGAGTTACAACCCATTGAAATATATATATATATATATATATAATTATCGGCATTTTTTTCTTAAAGTTTCTCCCTTTTGTTGTCGTAAAACATGGATAAACCCATGGATAGTTATGTATTTCAAAAAATTCTAGTTGAGCCTCTGTACTGAGGTCTGAGCTATATACAGGCAAAATATTATTATAATGCCTTTTCACAAGAAGAGATCATTTTGAAAATTGGTTATTCTATGTTCATTTTTTGTCAAAATATTGTTCTGAAATAATTTTTTATTGTAATACTATTCTTAAAACAATTTGATATACATTTTCTAATCTAAGTGACACTAAATATCATAAATATAAGCCATTTATACGCTTTTGCAAAATCACGGTTCCGAACGTAGTCGGATACCTTAAGTAATAACTGTTCACTTTTTCATAAGTTTTTGGTCATCAATTTGTTATTGTTGAAACCGATATGAAAAAATAAGCAAGATGCACTGTAACTAGCATGAATTTTAGAAATTCGATTGATTTGTGCAGTTTTTGAAAAGTTGGAAAAGCAATTTTTTTCCCTTTGCTTCTTGAAGGGGAAAAACAATCTACACATTTGCACTGGACCCCGATGTACGTTATCTTAAACTCTTTCGAGGGGGATTGGAAAGCTAAAATCTTATTTTTTTGACAATTTGTGATTTTTACATTTGCAAATTGTATAGATTTTAACCTTTCTAAAAATACCTTACTTTAACCTCTGGGGCAATTAGAAATCCTTAGAACTTATTTTTAAATAATCGTTGAAACTGGGCCACGCCCATTGGAATGGCGAAAAATGTAAGCAAAGTATTTCGTTTTTGCTTAAAAGTTGAACGTCTGGTATAAGCTAAAATATGTATCTCTTATTGTAAACTGAGCATTTTAGTTTTTTTTTATTTCCTAGCCGATTAGAAGACTCACTGTATACATTAAAATAAATTTACACTAAAATGTAAATTTTGATGTTCGATATACCTTTTCTATGAAATTACTATTCACGGGAATGTAAATTTGTTATGATATATTTATATAATGATGGCTTATATATACTAAAATGAGCTTTTTGCACAAAACTCAAAAAATTATTTTTTACAAATTTTTTACGTGAAAAATGGATCAAATTTCGCAATGTTTGATAAAATATTTGATAAATAATGAAAAAATTCAAAATTAGCTAAAAGCTCATTTCAGTATAATGAGAAAGGTGTACTTTAATTGTATGAAAAATTTCAAGCATGTACGTATAACAGATTTTGAGAAAAGGTACATCGAAAACAGCCAATTTAACATTGTCAGTATAGAGAGAGAGAACAGTTTCCATCTTCCCTTAAAAGTTTCAAATTATTTTTAAACCGGTTTAGTTATTGAAGTTAAAAAAGCGTTTTTTTTTAAGTCTAGTAATCCAGCAATTTAGTGGTATATTCATACAAAAATAGATGTTGAATAAGAAAAGGTAGGAATCTATACCAAACACATTGTATGATTTCTAAGCACGTTCAACATATTTGAAAATATAAAAATAGTATAGCATCGAAGTAAATATTTTTTTTAAATACCAAAACAGGAGATATAGAAGAAAACAAATTTAAAGGAAGTTTTAAATCGAAAAAGGAATATATATAATATATACTTTACTCGAAAATTGTTAACATAGTTATAATGGGTTAAGAAAGCACTAACTTTTTTGCATGTGAATATTATAAAGTTTAATTTGATTCCTGAAGGCATTTGACTTCTTTTCAACGTGAGACAAATAGAACAAAATTTGCGATTAAAAAAAGTTGAGCTTTATTTATTTTACTAATTAGCTTATTTGAATACTAAAGGTGTATAATATTTTTTTTAAATAAAAAGGAGCTTAAACAGGAATTTTTAAGCTTATTATTTACTAACAAAAATGTTCAAAATCATTTTAATACCATACATCGTAGTTTTTAAAACAGGTCAGCTCTGAGTAGGATTTAATAATGGATAAAAAGTATTCAATGTTTGCTTAGGGTTCGTAGAAGTATAGTATATATTTTGTGGTTTATAGTTCAACAAAATAACTACAACATCCCTCTTTTTAAAAAGGTATTTTGAATTATATTTTAAAAAAATACTTCCTCAAAAAAAATGTTTAGTTTTGTACATTTTTCTAAGATAAATAGGTTCTGAAAAATTTAGCACATACATGAATAAATAAACAGAACTAAAAAATGAACAAAGGTGTTATAAAAATGTTTCTAAATAAGAAACATTTAAATGTTCTCTTTTATAAAATAAAATTAACTTTAAATAAATATTTTGTGAAGATTATAAATATGACTAAAAACTTATTTCTTCTTCCAAAGAAATATTTTCAAGCAGTATAATTTTTTCCCAGTCTCAGCATAATTATAATAAATACTTTCTCTTTTTAGAAAAATAAAAGAATATACTTCTTACACAATGGAAAATATTCAATTTTTAAATTTACATGTTTGTATATATACCTAATAATCCCATAAATTATGTTACAATTGTGAAGTTAAAATTAAACTAATTAAATTTAAAAGTACCTAACGTTTTATTTTACTGTTAAATTTAACATATAGTCTCTTTTATTCAAATTGATTCTGTGCCGAAATACTCCACAGTAATCCCTAACGCAGCGTTTCTTAAACTGTGGGGCGCGCCCCCCTTGAGGGGCATGAAAACTCTACGAGGGCGGCGCAAGCATATTGAAAAGTCTAAATTAAAGATTATTTAAAAAATTTACGAATTTACTGAAAGTAAACAAAATGCATTCTAACATAATAAAAAATAAAATACACATATTCACTTTATAAATGAATCAATACTAATACAAGTTTGAGATAATTAAGTTAACAATACTAAAAAAAAAGTTAAGAACAAGTTTAATAATTACCAGTGATCCCATAGTCTTGTCATATATGAAAAATTATATACAAAAATTAACACTTATCTTGATAATTTGTTCGGTTTATAATTAATCCCTTAATAACCGATTAAATGTTACGCAAGTCGCTCCCAATGCCCTCGGACACACTGTCGTCCTTTAATTGCATCTCATAGCCTTCAGAATAGTTTTATGGATAGCAGAGCACAGAAGAAATCGTATTTCCTCAGACGTATATATACGTCTGGGGAAGATAACGCTTTCGCTGAGTGAGACGTTTATATACCCCGGTAGCTCTTAAGAGGTTCAAGTCGCATTCTTGCTTTAGCGTCAAAGTATAGTATTATTGAATTCAATACATTGTTATTGTATGTAGGGGGCTTGATGAAAATTATGATTGAGTAGTGGATCGCAAATATTACAAATTTGAGAAGCACTGCCCTAGCGGGAAATTTTTGTGAATCTTCCCAAACCAATGAAGAATTCCATTGGTCCGTAAAAAAACTTTGGCCGATTAAGGAGCCCCAAAATCGGAGGTGAGCCCCGAATCTACCCACAAAAATAGAAATCTATTAAGGAATATTTACCACGGATTTTTAGTCTCTTCGGCCACTCATCTGTCTAGGACAGCTTTTCTCAAACTGTAGGGCGCGCCCCCTTGGGGGGCGGGATAACTGTACGAGGGGGGCGCAAGCCTATTGAAAAGTCGAAAACAAAAGCTAATTCAAAAAATTATTAATTTACTGAAAAAGTAAACAAACAAAATACTTTCTGATATAATAAAATAAAAAATACACATTTACACGAATATAAATCACTTATGAATGTATCAGTACTGTACAATGCATTTTACTATTAATTTAACTATACTAAGTTAAGAACATGTGTGATAATTACCAGTGACCCCATGGGCTTGTATTAACACTTATCTTAATAATTTGTACGGTTTATAATTAAATTCCTTAACTGCCGATTAAAAGTTACGCGATTCGCTCCCCAATGCCACCGTTTACCACGTAGACGCACGTAATTTGATGTTTTTTTTTGGGGGGGGGGGGATAAATAAGGAAATACTCTGAAATAAGAAAATCCTTCACAAATACTGTCAAGGCCCTTTTATTGCATTCGAAAGCCTTTGGAATAATTGTATGGATAGCAATGCACATAAAAGATGGTACTTCGGAAAGACGTATATATATGCGTCCAGAAATTAATGTTTTGGCTCAGCGTGACGTTTATTTACGTCGGTGGCACATAAGAGATTAAATTCGTATTTTATCTTTAGTGTCAAAGTATAGTATTATTGAATTCAATTCATTGTTATTGTATGGAGGAGGGGGGTGCGATGAAAATGATGATTGAATATTATGTCGCGAATATTGAAAGTTTGAGAAGCACTGATCTAGGATCACTCCAAGTGAATTTCTATTATTACTTTTCTTCCAGAACTATACCACGGAGAAGGCACGCACTCAATACTAACGTTAGTGGTCGCACGGGGTGATGGAGTCACCCGATCATTTTTTATAACACAATAATAATCATTTTTTGTGTACACAATAATAATAATAATTCCAGTGAATAATTAAACTAAGTGAAAGTATACTTTCCTAATTTAGGGAATTTTTCATTTTTTTCTGTGATAATTTGAGAAAAAAACCAATTAAAATTAACTGAAATGTTTCAAATTTTCGAAACTTTAATAAAGGACACAAATCAAAGACACTTTTCGCTAACATTACAGGAATGTACTTTGCGGGCAAAACTGCCCTATCTTGCTCAAGTTATTGTAGTTTTATTGTCCTTTGATGATCGACAAGTAGCAGGTTCAACTTTTCTTGTGCTTGTATCTTTTCGAAAGGGAATATTAGACTATAAGGGAATATAATTATTACTTGTGGTACACTTGTGGCTTTATATATTTCTTATTGCATTTTTTTGGTTAGCACTTGAAAACTTTCCTTTCAATTGAAACGTTTCATGTTTATCACTATTCTCAAGTTTATTTTCGCTGATTAATATCCATTATTTCATCAGGTTCTTTCCTTGCTTGATCAGTTTCAACTGCATCCAATAGAGATCGCACAGATTTCCTTTTATTTCTTTAAATCCTCTTCATTTATATTTACAAACCATAATTAGTTATACAACACAGCAATCAAAACCTCTTAATTCATTTACAGGGGAAAAATGTAATATGTTCATAAAAAAATATTTTGGAACGAAAGTGGTGACGGATTGAACTCAGTCACCCCAAGTACCTAAGTACGGTAAGAAAACGTTTGGCATTCCCAAAAAAGAGGGAAATATGTGGCATATAAATTTTACTTCACATGAAGACTGTCATATAGGAGGATACTGACAAGGTCATTGGTAAGAAATAAACAGGTTTCCCAGAATTAAAGATTCCGTGAGGCTGGGGTGACTCTGTGCCCCGCTCTGGAGGTTAAAATCGCTCAAATTAAGAGGCTTTTTTGGGCACATCGTTAATTGATTGAATTTAAATCTCAATGGTTAGAAGACCAATCTTAGTGTTTTATGAAGTCCAGAACATTCTCTTTTGAGCACCGCTGGGTCGTTTCGCCTTATGAGTAGGTGCAGAGTGCAGTTGAAAAGTTCAATCGTTTCCTGTAGATTAGTTTACGTTCAGGGTCATCACTATTGACTCTAAAATAGTGTCGTGATAACCTTTACCGTAGTTTTTACTCTTTCTGGCAAAACTGAATCTGATATAATGCCTTCATAACTGGCACCTTGTCGCAATCCAAAGATTGCAGGTGTAAGAGGGTTCGTGGAAGAAGCAGACATTGTTTTAAAAATAATTATACTTTTATTTTGGAAATATTACTTTATGAGCAATTTATAACTTATTCAATAACCTTGGGAGCAATTTTAATCTCTCTTAATCCAACTTATAAGATTATTCAAAATAACTTATTTTTTAATTCGCTTGTTGATCACTTGACAACTCCTTCCAGAACTGCAACAGCCTTGTTCAAACCAACTTCAATTTTTCTTCCACTGCTCCGAATGGATGTTATAGTTGAAAACTAACTTCACTACGAACGGCTCACCGTTTACAATTCATGTTCCTCCGTTAAAATTTCAAGATTCCACGATTAACCTAATACACCCATTATCAGGTTTAAATAGCATTTACATTAGTATAAAATCAAGCCATCTCTACGGAAAGCGATTTTTAATCTCAAACCACAGTTAAAGAAAAGTTTCCTCAAAATGGATTAGTAAAAGAAAGGCGGATAGAACCCGTCACAACCCCACCAAACCATTACGGAAGCTCATAGGAGTTCGGTGAGTCGGTCTAACAGTGCCAGTGCAGATAAGCAAAAGTGGGTCCGAGATCAGAAGAGTAGCCTTAACAAGAGCAAGTAAGATGGAAGGATAAAATTGATGATTTAAGGACCGTAGCTGTTCGCCAAGAAAATAGCGGTAAGCTTGTATGTTTAAGCTTTAAGAATAGAGCGGATATTATTAAGTTAGGAAATAATCTATAAAGATAGATTCAGTGGTTAATTGCGCTATTTATCAGTATTACGGTTTGCATCTTTTCACTCCTGATCATATGCCTCCTATTCTAGTGTTGTTGTATTGTATATAAATTAAGATCATAATAAACAGATTTTATTATGGCAGAGTTTAGTGGTTCATTTTTCATTCCCTCAGACGTAGGTCGCGTGGATGGTGGAGAGAGGATATCCTCAATGGTGAGGATATCACAGCCTTTATGAGCGCACTGCCATAACAGTACTTTTGCTTTAAGGTTGTAATGCGTCCTATTCGTGCTTCTACTAAACCTCTCGGGTAAAACAATTTTTTTAACTGTGTTTTTAGTTGAAAACCACTTTTCGTAGAGATTACTTGGTTTTATGTAAATGAGAGCTTCTATTTAAGGTTTAGTCGTGGAGTAGGCGGGATGATGGTTGGAAATTGAGTATAAGCAGAAATCATAGTATTAGCGACCGGCAGTTACACTTAGTATTGTTAATTAAAGAAGGAGCCATTAAGCAAGAGTTGAAGCAAGAGGACTCAGAAGAGAAATAAGTACTCTTATTTATATCACTCTTAGATTAATAAGTTTGATTTCTCCTCGGGTTTAACTAATTGGAGAAAGTTCATAGTAGTTTGTCGGGACCGTTGTATTATTTCGTGTTAACCGATATTTCACGTTAAACGTATTTCACAGCATATAAATTTCTAAAGACTCGTAAGCTTATCCAGAAATATCAAGCATTTAAATTCGGCGCAGTTAAATTTCTTTTGATTACTACAAATAATTTTTATTTTCGTTTCGTACTCATTTGAAGGCTATTTTTTGTGATGTTTAAAGAATTAGATAAAAGAGGATAGTTATATGTGTTATATATTCGAATTTTTAACATATAACATTTATGGTTCAATTATGTTTAGAAAGATTTAGAAAGATATATAATATATATATATTCCACAAATAGAAAGCTAGAATTCTACTTATATGAAAATTAATGGTATTTACATATTATACCGTCAACTAATTTCGACAAAAGAAAAGACATCGCCTATTCAAAAAAGATCGCCAAACGCAGTCACCGTTATTATTACTGCCTTTGAAAGTTCTCGGGGATGTTTTCCACTATTGGCTGCATATCGCAGTATTTGGCAAGGTCTTTTCATTTAAAAAGATTTTACTGAACGTATATACCTCTAAAAATGATTATTTTTTTCTTAGATGGTTATTGAGCCAAAGGAATACGAATTACTAATTTATAAGCATCCTTTATGAGATATCGAAATCTCAAACTGTACAAAATATCCTTAGATTCTCTTCCTTGCGTTAACGTTAATACATTTGTGATAAGGTTCTAAAACATTTGTACTAATTTCAGTGTAAATAAAACATATATACATAAGGGAAAAATTCATTAAGGAGTGAAAAAACTGTGATAAAAAAAGATTAATGTCTAGGAAAACATCATCTGTGATGTTTATTATTTTTGTAAATGAAATCATTGTATAAAAATCAAAATATATATCGCAAGTAATTTCTTATAATTAGTAATCTTGTTAAAATTTTTGTGAATTAAAAAACAGTTTTTATTTAAAGTTTTAGATAAAACAAAGCACACAATGCCTATGAAACATTTTTTTTACTGCGAATTTTTCTCATTACTGATTTACATCAAATCTGGTAAACATTTTAGAGCTCGCATAGAAATATTTAATTAGGAACTGCTTTGAAATTCTATTTATTTTTCTTATACATCGAAGAAAATATGTATTATTCTTGATTTTACAGAGACAACCCTTAGACAAACATTTTTCCTTCCTCAGATTTTCGAATGAGCTAATTTGCCATGGAAAGCCGAACTCGTCAAAATCAGTCAAGCGGTTCAAGATTCTAAGAAAGTGAACTCTTATAAGCGATTTACGAATCTAATAACTGACAAAATAATCATGTTTAATAATTGCCAAGACATTTTCTGAGCTTATTAGGGTTGCAACTGTGAGTGGAACAATTTTCTTCGCTGCATCTTTTCTTGTTGTTGGCATTCGAAACACTCATTCCGTTGTCCGCGGATCAGACCGCGTGTGTTGCAACATACTATTCAGTTGTCACCGACCAGCTTCCTTATTGTGTACACTGGTGAAAAGTAAACTCAATGAAAAACAATGTGTCGTTTTGTGGAATGGACAGACGAACTGACGATGAGTGATCGGGTTAGAATTGCATAACCTCGTTTGGAGTTTACGGGGGGAGGGGGGATCATGTAATAATATTTTAGAACAAAAGGCTCAGCTCTGATATCGTGACTGTAATAATACCAAATTTGTCCACTTCGGAAAGGGTTGACTTTTTTTAGGAGCATTTCTTTCTTTTAGGTGAATGGTCATTAAGAAACTGTGAGTCACTATTATATTGTTCGCATAATGTCAAACTTGATCCAATAATAATACAGTAATACCCGAACTTACTCTATAGGTGGGACTGAATGATAACAGCACAAGTCGAATTCGCGTAAGTCGGGGTATAATTTCGCATTGAATAATATAAATTATTTTTAGTTAGACCCGGAGACGAAGGAAAATTATAATTCAGAAAAAAAAAATGCTTAATAAATTCTTAGATAACACAAATACAAAATCGCAAAGTTAAGTTATTTTGATGTAGAGGGTTACATAAAATCTAACAAGTTGTCTACTGGCTTAAAGAATTTTTTCCCTCCTTCAAAATTTGTATGCTAATAATTTTTTTTATCCTTTGTTTTGTTGAAAAAATACGCTCTTCGTTGGAATCTGTATTTTCTAAAAAATTTTAAACCATTTTTTAATTGAACTGAGACTTTCTGTCAAATTCCCAACGATCATTCGATCCTTTGACTAAACTGGGTCTAAAGACTCAAGTTCTTTAATATCTTGCTCTTGCTCATGCATTGCTATGAGCTCATCAATTGTCAGCTCTTGATTGTGGGAATATGGCAAATTCTTGAACGTCATCACTAGCCACTTCTAAATTTACTTGCCTGGAAGATCGATAACTTCTTCGATCAGCCTTTAAACATTGATTCTGCATGAGATTCAGTGATGGAAAAAAAATCGATGATATTCGAAAATCGCGTAACTCCAAATTTGTGTAAATCGAGGTATTACCGTACTTAAACAAGGCGATCATTTCCTTTATTTAAAAAAAAAAACGGATATTTGTTTGAACAAATGAAAGTTAGTAAATAAAATCATGTCATTTACATGAATCTAAAATAAAATTCAAGAGTGAGGAATAGAATTTACTTATTCAAAGCAGCTTTTAATTGATTTACAATAAGGTTTCATACTTAAAAATAGAACTAAGTATTTTAAGGTATCCGACTACGTTCGGAACCGTGATTTTGCAAAAGCGTGTAAATGGGTAATACTTATGATATTTAGTGTCACTTAGATTAGAAAATGTACATAAAATTGTTTTAAGAATAGTATTACAGTAAAAAATTATTTAAGTACAATATTTTGACAAAAAATGAACATAGAATGATCCATTTGCAAAATATTCTCCTTTTGTGAAAAATACTTCTATCATAATAATATTTTGCCTGTCTATAGGTCAGACCTCTGTACAGAGGTTCAACTAGTATTTTTGAAATATATAACTTAGAAGTGGATTTATCCATGTTTTACGATAACAGAGGCGAGAAATTTTAAGAAAAAAACACCGATAATTATTTCAATGGGTTGTAACTCTGAAAATAATGTGAATTTTTCAAAAAAGTTCAGACTCTCTGGAGAAGTCTTTACTTTATATAAGCTAAATATTATTATTTTAGAAGCATTTTTTATAAAAGGAGGACATTTTGAAAAAAGGTTATTCTAAGTGAACTTTTTGCCAAAATATTGTATTTAAATAACTTTTTTTGTCAAAATGTCCTTAAAACAATTTTATACATGTATTCTAATCTAAGTGGCACTAAATATCATGAAAATTGTTCATTTGTGCGCTTTTTTAAAATCACGGTTCCGAACGTAGTCGGATACTTTAAATAAGAACAAGATCAAAAACTAAAAACACGCAAAAATTACACAGTTAAGACTGTAGAAGTCGAAAACGCAAAACTCTGGAGGGAATGCAATCTTGAGATCAGGACATTAGTCTCCTCGCCACCTAATTAATACAACAAAAATCTCTATATAGATAGATAATCTCATATCATCTTATCAGGTACAACCCTTTCTTGGATGTACCTGAAAATGGAAAATGCTTTTTTGTGATATTTTGAAACAAAATTTAAAATTTGAATAAATGGATTTTCAGATATCACACAATATTTTATATTTATATTTTATTTTTGCGAGAACGTTTAGCATTCAGGACAACAAAGTGTTAAATTTCTAATTTTTCTCTTATATATGCATTGAAATTGATTTATTTCCCTTGGGGACTCATAACCAAAATTTTGTATAAAAAAAGGGGAGGGGGTTGCTAACTTTGGGAATCACTGTTACCGATGAATACAATATGCATTTCAATCTTTCTATAACTAGCTAACCAAATTTATTTCTAAAAGATGTCTAATTCAGTTGCTTTTTTTAAAACTTGTACTGCTAAATTTTGTTTTCATGTCAATTTATTAAATATTTTTTTAAGACATGAAGCAAAATAAAATTAAATTAAATTTTAAAAAATTCTGAGGTGTTTTCAATAAATGCAGTTTATACTAAATAAAAAAGTATATTTCAATGTTTTGTAAAAACGTTTTCAAGAAATATGTTGCAAAAATTAAAAGATAGTTTTATTTTAAATTGTGAAAGGATAACAAACATATAAAAAATAAATTGAAATTTTCTCTAAATAAATCGACCACACACAAACACACTGAAGTCATCTACTTCCTTAACTATGAAACTTGCGATTGAGATGGAAAAGGCTGTAAATTGTTTTTAAATTATTAAAATACAAACAAACTTTTTCGAAGAAATAATAAGGCATCTTTCTCTAGTAATGAATAATTAGAAAAGAAAATTGAATCGATACTTTAAAAAATTCATTATTTGTTCATTTTTTTGTTGCGTTTAAGGACTTTTTATACGTACAAAAGTAGCTAATGATAGTGTTTCAAAGAAACCGTAATCTATCTGCATGAAAAGATTCTAATTAAAACCTAGAAAATTATTTTATTATCAAAAGCAGTGAAAATATATTTGAAGGATATCTGAAGTGAATAAAATATTAATTTGTATGCAATAAATATGTGTTAATTCATTTTTCGAAATTTTATTTTAAATAATCAAATAGTGTTTGGAGAATCTGTTTAGTTAAAAAATTCTTTGCAATGTTTTAAAACTGCTAACATTTTGAAACTCTTTCAATAAATTGTTATCATTATATTCTATTTATGACAGAAGTATTCAAGTAAGAAAAAAAGTCTGTTGATTTATTTGAAAAGATCTCAAAGTTCTTGCACAGTAAATAGCTTCTGAAGTTGCAATTAATGTATTTTTTCGTTAAAGCAATTTCTCATCAGCCAGTTAAAGAAGAAAGAAATTCAAATGGTTTTTGACTAATGCAATTGCCTGTTGGCGAGATACAAGAAAAGGCCAAATGAATAATGCCTAAGAAATAAAATAACAAAACCAAATGATGTGTCATATTTCTTTTGGGTTTATGTAAAAACGGTACACGTCACTCTTTCTTACATATTCATCCAGTTTTACAAGGTGTAGTTGTAAAAATAAATAAATAAATAAAGGAACCTCTTTTTTTTTCCTAAAAATTTTTGCAATTTCCATAGTGGTTCGATAAATTTAATAATAATATTATTATACTTACCTGAAGGTACTTAATTGTAATAATAAAAAACAATTAAAGTACACTCGGACCTCTATATAACGAAGTCGCTAAAACCCGAAAAAAGTTCGTTATATGGAAAATTCGTTATTTAGAGGTTCATCTTTTAATATACTTTATATATATAAACCCCATAAAACAAATTTTAAAATAGTAAATATTATACATTGAAAAAGTATTCATTTACATTTTTTTTGTAAATTACTATTTAAGTATTTTATATATCTTACCTATCAAAAAAAGAAAGAAAAACTTCCAGGAAAACAAGAAAAAGAATATCGATGAATATACTGTATTTTCAACATTAAGAATATAATTTTGAATTAAAATTAATGATTTTAAGGAAATTTTTTTTAAATTAAAACATACCAGTAATTTTAAGCATACATTATTTTATAACTAGAGATTCTAAGCATGCATTACCACATGCATCCTTAAATTTAATTACTCACAAAATCTGTTAATTTTACTTCACTTTTTTTTAAAATTTGATTGAAAAAATGCTTTGTTTCATAATATACTCACATCTTTGAAATGCACCAAAACTTCCTTTATAACCACCATAAAAATGTGTTAAAAAGAGAATTGAAATGTCCAGAAATACTTAAGACACAAGGAGAAATAAAATTGAGCCACAAGAAAAGAAGTTCGTTATATAGAAAATGCACTTCGCTATAGGAAGGTTATTTTACGAAGAAAATCGTAAAAAGTTCTTGGTTCCAGGAAAAAGTTCGCTATATAGAAAAATTCGCAATATAGTTTCGTTATATGGAGGTTCGACTGTATTTACTAAATACAATCAACTCTTAACATATTGAAGATAACATGTATTCGAAAAAATTTGAAACCTAAATTCCTATAATGTCCTGAAAAAAGTACCATTTTGAAAAAATATTTTTAAATAATGCCTTGTTTACAAAAAGTAATTAATTCATTTCGTAAAGGTTGGCATCTCTGCAAATGACGTGAATTTCGCCAACAGTTCCCAACAATTGTAGACAACAGTTCCGCCAACAATTACCACCTCCCGTCTTAAAGGTTAAAAAGAATTTTATTATTTTACACAGCACTTTTTTTTCTGGCGTATATGATCTCCTGTCTTGAAATTAGCTAAATGAAATTTCAAAATTTTAAATTTCCTTAAAATAAAATCACGTTGAATAGTTTCAGATTTAATTTTTATTATTAATATCGCACTTTTGAAACAGCTGGAAGGCTATAGGCGTCAGACAACAATTGTAATTCTGAACTTCATTCCAGCGGAGAAGGACGCCAACGCTCCAAACTTCCAACGCACGGCAACGTGATAACTTTGTTTCGACATAGTTTACACGCGACGGCCTCTCTTAACAGCGGGTTTTAAGGGGCACCAAGACTCGTATTTACGGTTCAAAGACACAGGCTACTAATTTTCGATTTTGATTATTCGGCTACCCGGCATGAATATTTTCTAAGCCATGGGGTTTCAAAAATGAATACTTAATTTTAAAGGTGTATCTATGCCAAATATATTTTTATATGAAATACTTATTCACTACTTTTTAAGAAGCGTCTTCATCTTTCTACATTCCATATGTATATATATTTTCCAGTTCTAAAAATATTAACAGTGCAAATGTATTAAATAGGAAAATGCAAAACACAGTGGCATAACTGGCCAGGATTTTAAGGGGCCCAAAGCCTGACTGACGCCAAGTACGGCTTTGTGCCCAAAACCTTACTTTTCAGGGGGGCCTAAAATTCTGCGCTATGCCACTAGCAATAAATGTAATTTTTTTAATATTTGGATTCACGATTGTCATGGAACCCGTAAATCTAAAATTCCAGGAGTTTTATTTCAGTAGTTCAAATATATATCCCACACAAATAGAGAGAGAGAAATCAATATTTCATGAGATGTTATGATCTTGTCTTGTTTTGACTTTTGCCATTTCATTTGAGTTACATTAACAACGAAAGGAACTTTATTCATATTTTATTGAAATTTTACTCTCAGAATACTTCTTGGTCGATAACTTAAATCAAATGTATATCCTCCACAACATTAAATAATTTTTCTAAACAAGCTTTATCCCCCCGGGTTCTACATGAACAACCCCAGTTCCATAGGAGCTCTTTAAGAGAGATATACAAAAGAAATTAAGAGAGAGTAGAGAGAGAGTTTGGGGATCCACAATACGAACTAAGGTGTCCTAGATAAAACACATACTCAATAAAATAACAAAGTAATAATAATATGTAGTAATAATGAAACGTCATAAGAAAATATCACTAAATAGAGGCTAAAAGGTACTTGCATTTTTCTCGAGGAAAAAAAAATATTTTTATGAAAAATTCTCGAAAGAATCACTAATTAAATTAAAATTATTTATAGAAAAAAGTCCATTCAGTGAGAGGTATACGTTCCAATCTATAGTCAGTTTTAAGTAATATTGGGATCATATTTATTATTACAACGCTATCGTTCTATAATTGAGTAATAATAAAATAAACTAATACCGGAAGAAAAGCCTGGTGGTTGAGTAGTAGTGTATCCCCTATACAAAAACGCGTTGCTCATCCTTGCTATTATATTACTTATCGGTGTATCGATGAATTTCTACTTAAATTTACACCATCTGTTATTTAAAATAACCGATAGTTAAAACAATAAATGACAAAACAAAAAATGTTACGATAGAAACTCGAATCATTGCAAAATGAATCGACAAATGCAACATTTTAACGTAAAAGAAATTACAACAAAATAGGGTTATTAGAACACTAATATAAACGAACGAGACAAGATTTTACAGACATAAAAAGTTCAACGATGATTCGAAACACAAATTTTTCTCTTATTGACATAAATACAAACGATACGAATATTAATAACAGGACTGACAACTGCAGTTCATCAAGTTACAGCAAATAAAGTTAAAATTAATAACCAAATAAATTTAAAATATGTGATAAATTATTAAAATAAATTACATGAGACAATAAAATTTGACAATATTGAATCGAAAAGGGAATTTCAGTATGATTTATTGTTCATTTTCTCTATTGAACTTACTATAACTGGAATATTTACCTTCATAAAGAATTTCTTCTTGAGACGTCAAGAAGGAAGTTTTTTATTTTAGGAAAACCTGAATTAATTTTTATTACACAGTTACATGTGTGTATCAACAACAACAAAAAAATAGGTGAAAATGTTATTAATTGCGAAATAAAGTATCAACTTAATAAGACAGACAGCAGCAATATGAATTTCAGAAGTTCCACTTTATTCAACCAAATTAAGGTAGCATAATTTTTTTAACCTACATTAAAAATTTATTAACTGGAAAGTTAGGTAAATAGATCAAATTAGAATTTGCATGTTTCTGAATCTTAAAGTAGCTCAAGGAAATTTTTAGAGGACAGCAGGATATTGCCAAAACGCCTTAACAAAATAAAAGTTCCATGTTGTTTTTGTGGAATCCAATTAGATCATACAGAAGCTCTTAAAATCCTATGTTCTTAAAATGGAATAAATAAACAATAAAGGTAACTTAAGCCTTTTTACATCCCAAGCAATTTTTGTAATTATCATTCCAAAACTGCATTCGAGTCCGCCGTACTCACCAAACATTGTAACGAGAACAATTTTTTAAGCTCATCCGTTGTCAGTTGCAGATTGTGGGAGTTCTTGAACGTCATCACAGTCCACTTCTAAATTTATTTGCCTAGAAAGATTGGCAACTTCTTCAATCATTTTACCATTTTTTCCCGCCTTAAACAAAAAACGAATCAACGAGATTTGAAAATCGTGTATCTCTAAGTTCACATAAATCGGGTTAGCGTAATTCGAGGTATCACTACACATAACATAAAATGAAGTGTTTTTAGAGCACTGATATAAATGTTTCGGACTACTGGCCATTTTATTTTATTTTAATTGTGAAAATTGATTTGAGATATACAACACAGACATCAATATCAGCTCCAGCAATTTTATTTTTCAATTCCTACACTATTATCTCACACTCTCTCTCTCTATATATTTATTTATTTTTATCTTGGTGGAATTTTCAATCGTTAATAATATACATTTTAAAGCGCTCAATTGAGCTGAAATTTCATATACATGATTATTTTGGATGACAATACAGTAATTTAATTATAATCAATAAAAATGTAATTGATTAAAACTAATTATATTTAAAGAATTCCAAATACAGTCACGTTGGCATCATTTTTGGCGACTTGTGTCAAAACTTGAAAAGTTTTTTTTTCTCACGTTTTAAAGCATTCAGTTGAATTGAAATTTTATAGACACGACTGTTTTGGATGACAAAACGATACTTTACTGATAATTAATAAAAATTAATTACCACTTAATGTTGTGATTCTATCGTATGTATATACATATTTATATTAATTGTAACTATTTAATAAAAAGTAGCTAAAATAAAATTTTTCTTTGTTGATCTAAGTAGGAATTGACTTAAAAAACAAATTTTTATATTACTTGTTAATGATTTAGGTCGCAACTTTAACTTTTAATTTTTTACTTCTTTTTTCTCATTTATTGTTATTTACCTAATTAATGAAGGCATATTATATCATTAATGTTCAACAACAGCCTCAAAGATAGGGGATTAAGACCTCACCAGAGATCAAGTGCCCAGATGACCATTCTACCCTCGATTTGAGGTATGAATATTTTGTTAGGAGGTCAATCACGAAATGAATGAATCTCACTTCTCAACTCTCTGCTGTAAATAAAAGAAACATTAACTAGTTCTTTATCTAATCCTTCTCTCTTTTTTTCTGTGTTTAGTGTAATCAAATGTATCGTAAGATGAAAGACTAGAAAAGCGTTTCATTTCCGGTACTAAAATTCGACTTATGATTGCAGTTTTAATCCTTAATAATTATTGCTCCAATTGCCAAAAGAAGTAAATAAAAGGCTAATATATATATGTAAAGTAAGTACCTAACTAATCCCAAATAAGTAGTTTAATATTTCGAAGTTTTTATTGTGCTGTATAGTGTTTGAGAGAGAGAGAAGTACACTACTACACGTTACAGTTAGTAAGGAAAAATTATTTGCATAATAGTAAGTGTTTCCTACACTCACACTTAACTGTGACTGAGCGTGCTATACTTTCCCGCTTTCTTACCCCAACTGAAACTTTTGAACCCCGTACCGGGAACATTCTGTAAACAGGAAGCGCAACGGACAGATGCAAGGTCTTGTCCGCATCAATCCGCAGAACCTTCAAAGGTGTAATTTTCATTTAAACACATTACTACTTTTAAGTGTAAATTTTAACTGTAAATACTTATTTTCTTGTAATATAAACAAACATATGTACTACCTCCATCTCTAGCTGCTATTCGAACTCACCAACGGCACCAGTAAGAGTAGACTAAAATCGAAAGAAACATTGTACACATATCAGATTTTCGTTTTTCGCAGTAAGATCTAAGTATGAATTGAGTGATTTATAGAAGCTATCAAGTTAATTATTTAAAATTGATTTAAATATTAGAAATAATTTATGTTTTTGCGTAGTAAATGTGCAGTAAAAGTTTTAGATTTGTGCTGTTAAAAAAAATAAATCGGATCGAGAATACCGAAACTTTTCTCGAATTCCATGATAAGAATAATCCCAATTAATTTCAAAATTAAATAAAAGTTAAATGATGTCTGAATGTAATAAAATTGTGATGGAATTTTAATATTTTTAATTGCTATTTTATTTTTATTTTTTAAATTATGGTCAAGTTTACCATTATTGGAAATCAGTTTTAGTAGCCCCAATAATAATATATGATATATGTAATATATGTAAATATATGTAAAATAATATATGTAAATATATGTAAAATAATATATGTAAAATATAAAACGCTTTTCAACTATTGTCCGTAAAAAATTATTTTAAGGTATCCGACTACGTTCGGAACCGTGATTTTGCAAAAGCTTAAAAATGGATCATATTTATGATATTTAGTGTCACTTAGATTAGAAAATGTATATAAAACTGTTTTAAGAATAGTATTACAATAAAAAATTATTCAAGTACAATGTTTTGGGCTAAAAATTAACTTAGAATAAACTTAAACGGCAACAGAGGGGAGACATTTTAAGAACAAAATGCCGATAATTATTTCAAATGATTGTAACTCTGAAAATGTGAATTTTTCAAAAATCATAGTTGAGCCTCTGTACAGAGGTCCGAGCTATATACAGGCAAAATATTATTATAATAGAAGCATGTTTCACGAAAGGAGAACATTTTGAAAAAAGGTTATTCTAAGTTAATTTTTAGCCGAAATATATTGTATTTAAATAACTTTTTTTGTCAAAATGTCCTTATATATATATAAAACAATTTTATACATGTATTCTAATCTAAGAGACACTAAATATCATGAAAATTATCCATTTATGCGCCTTTTTAAAATCATGGTTCCGAACGTAGTCGGATACTTTAATTAGCATTGTTTTATATATATATATATATATATATATATATATATATATAAAATTAAATATATATAAAAAACCACAAAAAAAAAAAGAGACAAATTTAATATCTGGTTAAAGTTCTTAGAAATAATCACTTTTGTGAAGAAGGTTTAAATATACTACAATAGATTCCTCCTGCGCTATGAAATGACTGATGTATGATTACAAAAATATTTCATTTTAGCCACTTTTAAAAGAATATGTCAATTTAACGGGACAATAAAAGTAAATTTCAGTGGTGCAGAGTAGCATCTTCATCACTAGTGTAAGGGTATCTAAGTAAGTCTTAAATATGGTGGCTAAGTGATAGCGTGCCCGCTTCGAAAGCTCAAGGTTGTGGGTTCGATCCAGGCTGGCGTTGATATATTATCCGGTTGGGATTGTCATACGATTATGTGGCATGTAAAAGATCCCATGAGTATCCATTTGGCTCTGATACTCTCGGAAACATTAAATCACGGCAATATAATTTAGCATCCGACGAGATCTTGAATTAAAAAGAAATTAATTGAATCATCCAAGTTTGATGAAAGGGCCGCAAAACTAGATGATGCCACCATGGAATGACACTCAAATTTGGATTCTCGTTGGGTCTTCAAAGGTTAAGTAGCTAAAATTCAGCCCCATTGAAAAAAAAAATTTTTTGAATGACGTTCAATTAAATAACATCATATAAAAATTGACTAAAAATATATTCATGCAACTGAAATGAATTTTTCTTTGGTATTCATTCACAATGCTGCCTTTCTTTAGGAAGAGCTTAATTTCCCCACATCTTTTGATGGTCATGTTTCTTGAAAAAATTAGAAACAATTTATAAGAGCGAAAAAAAAAATGCTATGCGAAATTTAAATCCATCAGTAAGATTGCTTCCTAAATAATAATCCTATATCTCTTTTTAAAACAAATTTTTGTAATCTTAATTTTAAGAATGAATATGAAGAAATATTGATTTTTAATAAATTTAAAGAGCTCTTACGGTGGTAAAGTAAAAACTATTGACTGCATACCGAAGCGAAAAAAAATACCACATTCTTTGAATATTCACTAATATAAGTTAGAAAACTTCGTTTTTCAATTATTGAAATATTTTGATTTTGAAAAAAGGGGCTAACTGTCTACAATTTGTTAAATTTAACAAAGTATAAAATAGAGAAAAAAATGAAAACGGAACAACTCTTAAACTAATAAAAAGTTGTCTTAAAAACTGAATGAAATGCACGCAGAAGAGGATGAAATTTAGAAAAATAATGAAAACAATAAAAAGAAAATGTCAGTTTTCTGTGATTAAGATGACTGATTGAAACTAAATCACAGATTGGAACTGAAAAAATAAACGGAACAACTTTTAACTAATAAATTTTCTTCAAATCTAATGAAAAACGCAGAAGAGGTAAATTAGAAAAATAATAAAAATAAAAATAAAATTTACATTTCTGTGATAAGATATGATTGAAACTAAATCACATTTTGGGAAACGATTACATAGTATCTTTTAATTAACTTTTTCGAGATATTTATAAAATTACATTTAAAACAAAATTCCTGTTGTAAAAAGTAATATAAAGTAATAAGTAAAATTTAACTATTTATATCAAAAATTTAGATTATCTTTTCATTTTCACCTAATTTCCAATAAATTTTCCGAAGGTTTTCCCAAAAATTAGTGTAATACAACATTTTCCTTTTAAAAGTATTAATAGTTCTTAATGGTACAAAAACACTTAACTATATGTATAGATTCAGATTAGTATTTTCATATCTGTTTAAGTATAAACGAGAGTGCATTTTTCAAAATTTACTGATTAAACTATGAATATATATGTGTGTGTGCGTGTGTGTGTGCCGCACTAAAAAAATCTGGTAATCTTCAAACACATTGCTATGTGAGTAAAACTGTTTTCCAGCAGTTAAAACGGGAGGTTTATTCTTCAATCAAATTGGTGTAAAGCAAAACGCCAGATGCCAATGATGTGTGATAGTTTTATTTCTAAAACCCTTGCAGACCTTTAGATAGTTTTATTCCTAAAAACCTTGTAGTGTTTTAGATAGTTTATCTAAAGTTATTGATTTTTTCAAAACTTCTATCGTCGCTTGACCGAAATTTCGAATCCATCTTCAATAGCACCCCGAGTATTGCGACGCTGATAAACACTCGCTTTATTCATTTGTTACTTTGTACACTACCTGTTTTAGTCTTACTTTTATTGCCATTTTTTGTTTGGAAAATGATCGGTAAAATAATTTGTATACAGTTAATTTTAAACCACTAGTTTAGGTATCCAAATGAGTGTATGTGAATTTTACGAACTATTCGGAAATTTGGATTCTGATACTTATTTTGAAAGGATATAACAGACTCGTTTATTTTACTTTGGATAAAATTCTGTTTAAAACACCTAAAAAGTTAAATGATTAAAATAGCATGAACATAGCGAACGGAAAACTTTAAAAAAAATCACTTTTTCTGAACTATTCTTTTTACAAAGATTCGAATCAGTACGTGCCCCTTACTTCAACTTTTAAAAAGGCTTCGAAAATTCACGACTTATGCAAGGAAACAAATGGTAAATCTTCAAAATTCTAAATAAAAGAACTTTTTTTTTAACACGCTTTTATAAGCTTTACTTGTATGTAATGAAATATTTGAACTCGAATTTTACCCCCTTTAAAGCACCCCAAGCTTTTACCACAATGACATTAATTTTCTCGTTAATCATTTTATTCTCATATTAAGAATTAATTTTTTATTTTTTAGTTCGATTAAGGCATCCGACTACGTTCGGAATCGTGATTTTAAAAAAGCTCATGAATGGATAATTTTCATGATATTTAGTGTCACTTAGATTAGAATACATGTATAAAATTGTTTTAAGAATATTTTGACAAAAAAAAAATTATTTAAATACAATATATTGGCAAAAAATTAACTTAGAATATCCTTTTTTCAAAATGTTCTCCTTTTATAAAAAAAATGCTCCTAAAATAATAATTTTTTTCTTGTATAAAGTAAAAACTTCTCTATAGAGTCTGAACTGTGATTTTTGAAAAATTCACATTATTTTCAGAGTTACAACCCATTGAAATAATTATCAGCGTTTTTTTCTTAAAATTTCTCCCCTCTGTTGTGTCGTAAAGCATGGATAAACCCACTTCCAAGTTATATATTTCAAAAATTCTAGTTAAGCCTCTGTACAGAGGTCTGAGCTATATGCAGGCAAAATATTATTATAATAGAAGCATTTTTCACAAAAGGAGACTGTTTTGAAGCTTGGTCATTCTATGTTCACTTTTTGTCATAATATTGTACTTAAATAATTTTTTACTGTAATACTATTCTTAAAACAATTTTATATACGTTTTCTATTCTAAGTGACACTAAATATCAGAAATATTATCATTTATACCCTTTTGCAAAATCAAGGTTCCGAACGTAGTCGGATACCTTAAAACACCTCACGCTTTTACCACATTGACATTAATTTTCCCGTTAATCATTTTATTCTCATATTAAGAATTATTCTTTATTTTTTAGTTCGATTAACCATAAAAGCGTGTTTTTTAGTTTTTTTAAACATAATTTATTAAAGACCAATGTAACATAAAATAAATTGTTACATTTACTTTTGCTAACCAGTAAAGATTTTAAGTCATTAAACCCTATAAGAAAAGTGTAAACGTCGTAAAACTTCAGACATGTGATTCATATGAGTGACCTAAAATCCTACTACTAAAAGTAAAAGTACTTTGAACGCGTCTTACATTCTGACAATGCAATTTAATTATTATTACCTGATCGTTAAAAGATTAATAAGCAGTTCAGACTTTGAAGAATTAACAAATAATAGATGCGATAAAAAAACAGGTTAATAAGCATTGTTTTAACGAAAGATCTGACAACTTAAATACAGGAATTGAAATAAAAATTTATCCGTGAGATAGAAAAAAAATATATAATTTTATAATACATGAATTATTTAAAAATGAATCACACAACTGTGATTTGATTTTGTATTGTTCATCTTTATTTCGTTGTAATTGAGACCATTTGAGGGGGAAAATATACTTTGAATCAAATAAAAATAAAGATAAAGCAATGCATAATGATTACAGATAATTATTTTACATCATATAGTAATTAACCTAAAGATTATTTTTCTTTAAAAAAAATTATTTTAGATTGGTATGAAAATAAAATGAGACAACATTAAAACAATTTTGTTTTGCTTGTTTCTTTGCTTCCAATAAAATATTTTCTTGAACTTTTTAGTAACTCTTAAAAGCATGTGTTAGAAATTTGGCTGTATAATTCCTTGCTGTTAATCTTTCTTTCCATAAATTAAAAATGGTATAATCTAAAACGGTTCTACGGCATTGTCTTGTCAAAGCTTTCTATATTTGTAAGGTGACCATTTTTTTACAATGAAAAGAAGGACGAAATATTCAAAAAAAATTTGCAACTTAAATATATGAAACGTTCTATAATTCAAACAAAAATACGCTAATTACGTTACATTCTTTTTAATTACTCATCTTAAAACAATATTTTTCCATTGAATGATTTTTTTTGTCAACATATCGTATTCTAATATATCGGAAAGTTCGGGCAAAAAAAATCTTTTATACTGAAGTTTACGGTAAACACTGTAGCTAAAATATTAACATTCAATTTTGATTTCTCACTAGTCACTTCACAAAAATCATTACCAACTGAAAAAAACTCTTTCTACTGGTGCATTAGTTCCAGGGCAGCACAACGTAAATTCAACAAGAATAATTACATTTTCATATGGAATGTGTTCATTTTTGAAATGGTTTACATAATTTCACCCATATTTTACCAATTTCTCAGCATGTTGATTTTCCAATTGTTCTAATTTATTAGAATTTAAATGTATTTCAGTCTTCTTTCTACTTCAAACAGACAATTGTCATCTATTTTAATATCAGGCATTTCTTTCGATAAAAACTCAACATAATTTTCTATATCTGCCCACTTTACTTGAGACTAAGTCAAAAAAATACCATTGAAAACTGTTATTTACTGTGAAATTTGTTTGAGACCAGTCTTCGACATATTGAAAATATGTTTGGTTCATCTCTGAATACAGAGATTAACACATCAGTTTTAAAATATTGAAAAGGAGGACAAAAAGGAGGACAGTTTTAGAGGAAGGACAGAACCTATAAAAGGAGAACGATTGGTCACCTTAATATTTGTGACCCAGTTTCAATCATAATATCTTCATCGCGCCCCTCTTCTCCATACGATAACAATGCATTGAATTCAATAATAATACACTTTGACATAAAGCTACAATACGACTCAAATTATAAGCCATACAATATATCAAGATAAGTATTAAATTTTGTATATAATTTTATGATATGCCCGTAGGATCACTGGTAATTTTAAACTTGTTTATAACTTCATGCTGTTAAATTAATTATGAAGCACATGTAGTACTGATACATTTATGAGCCGACGGTAAATGTGTGTAGTTTATTTATTATTATGCAGAATGTATATAGTTCAGCTTCCTTTCAGTAGATTAATAAATTTTTTTAAAATAATCTTTCGTTTTCAAATTTTCGATAAGCTCGTGCAATCCTTGTAAGGTTTATGATGCCCCCTAGGGAAGCGAGCCTCACAGTTTGAGAAACACTGGTCTTAGGGTGAAAATTTTCACGAAATTATTTTATGGTATCCTACTACGTTCGGAACCTTGATTTTAAAAAAGCGTATAAATGGATAATTTTTCATGATATTTAGTGTCACTTAGATTACAATACATATATAAAATTGTTTTAAGGACATTTTGACAAAAAAAATTATTTAAATACAACATTTCGGCAAAAAATTAACTTAGAATAATTTTTTTTCCAAATGTTCTCCTTTCGTGCAAAATGCTTCTATTATAATAATATTTTGCCTGTCTATAGCTCAGACCTCTGTACAGAAGCTCAACTAGAATTTTTGAAGTATATAACTTAGAAGTGGGTTTATCTATATTTTACGACAACAAAGGGGAGCAATTTTAAGAAAAAAACGCCAATAATTATTTAAATTGGTAGGTAACTCTGAAAATAATGTGAACATTTGAAAAAATATTATTCTAAGTTAATTTTTTGCTAAAATATTGTATTTAAATAATTTTTTTGTAAAATGTCCTTAAAACAATTTTATAAATTTATTCTAACGTAAGTGACACTAAATATCATGACAAATATTCATTTATGCGCTTTTTTAAAATAATGGTTCCGAACGTCTAGTCGGATACCTTAACACTTATAATATTAATATTCTGAATGCAACTGTCATTGGTGAAAAATAGATTGACAGCTTTTAATTTCCTAAACTTCCCACAAACTCTATCGAGTTTATAAAAAGTGTTATAAAAATAATAAAAAAATAAAACATTTTGTATAAAATGGAACACAGAATATGTGTGCTTGCTCCTGAATTTTAAGTTCATCATATGCCACTATTACAGATTTTACAAAAACTTTTTTGTAATTATGACCACTTACAACCCAGTTAGATGACACGGTCAATAAGAAGTTTGAAAAGCAATCCGTTTTAAAACAGTCAGAAATCTTTATTGTCTGTAGCTTGATGAGACGTGAGGTAAGAAAAAAAAGTTGAAAAAGGGTTTCCCGAACAACGGTAAAGGGCATCTTCTTTCGAAAATAGCATTTTCAAAGAACAGCTTTTTTTTATTTTTGATTCGAACGTAAACTGGATGGAAGGTCAAGGGGATAGGTGTGATGAACTGAGCATCATTTGTCCTATTTTTTTGAAGAACGCATGCGCAGGCTCGAGTTATAACTTCATTTAATTGGAAAAAGAAAACCTTATTCTAAGAAAAAGTTTAATCTTTTTCCTTTGTTTGTGAAGAAATACATATACAGAATCGGACCTCTGTTTAAGGAAGTCGTGAAATCTCGAAAAAGTTCGTTAAGTGGAAAAATTTGTTAAATAGAGACTCTTCTTTTAATATACATTATAACCACATAAAACAAGGTTTTCAATTCAGAAACACTATATATTATTGAAAAAAGCAATTCAGTGGAAATGAACAGTTGAAATTTTTTCGTTTAACACGAATTTAAAGAAAAGTTATTGAATACATTTTATTTTTCATGGATAACCGAAATCGGCGTTAATGAGCATTCACAAAAAAAAAAAACATGTTCAACAAAATTAACGCCGGGTATAAAAATAATAGATTTAAAATAAAAAAGTGACGAGCATTAAGAAAATTAGACTTCTACATATATCGCAATACTGCTTTTTTTTTTTTTGAAGGATATGACTTACTTTACGAATTTAAAGAGTTGTAATTCTAGAAGTGTATTATTTTTACAAAAGCCTCCAATAAATGACTTAAAAACATAATATCGTTGGGTACGTATATTTGAGGTTTCTTCGTAAAAACTGGGGTGTGCTTTATACGTTCGAATATACGTATATCAAAATTAAAAAATGCTGCTTGAAAGTATAGGTTGCATTTTATACGCCGGAATTTACGGTATATATGCATGTATTAAATAAAAAACAATGAAAAAAACATTCATTGGACTTTATTACAAAATGTTCAAGTTTTTTGAAAAACAAAACATTTGCTGAGTTTTGGAAAATAATCTATTTTTCTTTGCATTGTCATTCTTAGCATCAAATTGTTCGATATTTTCCATTTTGTTACTCATTTAACCATTGGAATATGCGTCTAAATAACTGCGTATACGTTTTATGATATTCTTCATTTTGGATGATGTGGGAACGGGCACTGCATTATTTATTTCATGTTTGCCTTCGGAATCTACCTCAATGATATTTTTTTAGCTTTTAACAAGCTCCAAAACTATTTCGTCTGTCATAATTTTGGGGCTGTATACACGTACGACATCTACGTCTATCTTTGTATACCTACGACAACAAAGTCTTCCGATAATACAGTAGGACAGTCCAATCTTGTAGGTGTTTTCCGTATTTTGTTCATTCCCTAAGGAAATCTTTTCTTGTTTAGAGGTTTTTGTTTCGTTTTAAAAGAAAAAATGCATAAAAATACATATTAGTTATGTCGGGACCGTCGTATTATTTTGTGTTAATCGATATTTCATTATAAGTGTTTTCGCATCAAACGTGTTTTATTGTATCTTTCCCATCAAAAAGAATCTGTAAGGAAAACAAGAAAAAAAATACTGTCAACTGTATTTTTAACTTTAAATACTAATTTTATATAAAAATTAATGAATTTCAATGACATTTTCTAATTTTAAGCCTCAATAATTTTAAACGCATTGTTTTATAAACAGTGATTTATAGCATACATTACCACATGCGTCCTTAAATTTAATTTCCGGTAAAGTCTGTTATTTTTTTTGCTTTATATTTGAAAAAATGTTATTATAAGCCTCGCGCACGCATCTTTACAATACACCAAAAACCTCTTCAGGTGTATTTTCTTCTCATTGTAATCAATTATGAATTGTTTCAAAAATTATTTTACCATTTCATTATACGAAAGTCCAGAAATATTTTAAGAATAAGGAGAAAACACAAGTATTATAAAAAAACTAAGTCAATTCCTATTTGAATGGAGGAATAGAAAGTATTTTCTTACGATTGAAAATTGGAATAGGATATATATATAAATAAGTATATATATATAGAGAGAGAGAGAGTGAACTATACTAGTAGAAATTGAAAAAAGAGCATGATTTGTCTGCATTGCTGTTACAATGCACACCCGTTTTGGCTGAAAAACAGGTTTTCGACGCAACTTTTGTCTTTGTTTTAACAGTTACATTGTTACAACAATAGAGACGAATCTAAGTTGGCGTTAAAAAGCGATAATTAATTTAATTAATTAATTAATATTTGAAAATACTGTATTAACATCAAGTACCATCCACTGCGAGTTTTAAAAAAATTATTTGAACTTGATTGGATGAATAGAAAGTATTTTATTAACGATTGAAAATTTGAAATAGATAAATATATAAATAAATAAATAGAGAGAGAGTAAGCTAATAGTAGGAATTGAAAAATCGAATCATGCGAGAAAAAGTTCGCTAAATAGAAAACGCACTTCGCTATTTGGATGTTATTTTACGTAGAAATTCGTGAAATGTTCTTGGTTCCAGAAAAAAGTTCGCAAAATAGAGGTTCTTAAAATGGAGTTCGACTCTATTTAAATAATAAATTATTTCTTCTCTCTCCCAGTATTTGTATGATAATTATAGAAAAAAATACTTCATTTGCTTCGCAATTTATGTATAAACAGTGGCGTACATAGGGCAAGGATTGAACACCCCTCATAGACCAACAGATTTTAAATTTTTACCATGGATGAGAATAGCTCTCAGCGATTTCGTCCACGTGTTTTTTAGAGATAAACCCCCATAAGAAAGGTCTGTGTAGGTCGCTGACTCTCAGACAATATTTACTGCTAAAAGATTGTCTCAATGTAACTAATCCTATGCTCTGCCACACGACATTACATAATACCAAAATAAATTATCTTAGATCTCCTTCTATTTTTCAAAAAATTAATTTCTAAATTGTAAAGTCTGTATTATATATGAATGTGCTTCGTAAATTATATATATATATATATATATATATATATATAGTTCCAGTTTTAAATTGTAATTTAACTTCTTTTTAGACTATATAAAAGAGGAAATTATATGCATAAAAGGATAAGAATGTTAAATAAAATGGAAAAGAGATTTAAAAATGCCGTAAAATAATTTAGAAGTGAGATTTATGTTTGAAAAATTCCGAAATATAAAAGTTATATTAAGTTAGCTGTTGTTTTTTTTCCAAGCTGGAATTGATTGAAATTCGTGTGATCATTAATCTCAATATATGCAATCAATATGAAAAAAAATTATTGCAGGTTTTGGCTCAGATATCCATAATTTAAAATTATATTTAAGAAATCGAAAAACCAACGCGCTTAAGCAGTTCTTGAGCAATGACAAATTTTCAATAATTCACTATTGCCTTATAATAAGGTAATAAAAATTCACTTTTTTATTCTAAAATCTACTACTGAAATTTACTTTTCGAGTTAAGTTTATGTCCATTTGCGGATTAGATAGGTGGTTAGTCCATGGCGGTAAGAGTTTTTTACTAATGTCCATTTGTGGATTACAAGAGGTTAAGGTTCTGGGCTCCAATATTGGACTTAAGAGAAAAAAGAAAAAGAAAAATACGTGTTAGAGCTAAATTTTTAGATATATAACCACATTTTATTCGACCATATTTACTATATTTAATAACCATCTTTTTTACATTAACTATTACTGAACTCAGTGGCGCAAAAGCCCATGAAGACCAAGACCTACTATTCCTATCTCAGTTTACTTAACCTTAGGCGCTGGGGTGCATGCGCAGATTTTTCGGTCAAGTGGTCAGTCTGACCCGCAACCCCCAGTGTTCAGTTCTCAAGTAAACTTGGTACTCATTTATTGACCCACTGAAGGGATGTAAGGCTGAGTCGACCTTGCCCAGCCTGGAATTTGAACCTCGGACCTGCGGGGTGGAAGCGCAAAACATTACCACTCAGACACTGGGCATTCACATTAACTATTATTTTATTAAAAATTCATATTTGTATTCGATACTAATGACGTTGCGTCTTATGGCTTCTTGAGGTCCTGAAAACCCTGAAAAAGTAGATTTCACCTGCGACCTGTGCCGGTTTAAGGTCATTTCGGGCCCTGGGCGCAGGTCTACAGGCACCCTTGGCACTTGTGGATACTAGGACAATCTGGTTAAGTCCAGCTTATCCATATAAAAAAAAATCTGGTTAGCTCCAGCCAGGGGCCCACCCCGAGCTCCCAGTGAATAAACCTGCACTGTCTGCGACTCTTTTGAATTGACAGTACACAGCAGTGATTATCAATCTTGCTTTTGTTGCGGTACACGTTTAACAATTTCACAAAATTTGGCGGCACACTAACAACAAAATAAGTTTAAAAGAATTTTACTTATCTATAATACACTATAGTACAGGGGTGGCGAACCTTTTTGGATCAACGTGCCATTTTTTCTAAAAAAAGTGTTTAATAGGGTATAGACGTGCCGTCAAATAATTTTGACTTGTGATTTTTAGGAAAATAATAAAATTAAATACTAAACCTCTCAAATCTCTACTTACTATTAAAAAATACATTTTGCACTGTATAGCAGTAAATGTTTTGGATATACATTTAATTCAAATTAAAGTAACATTAGTGTGACTTCTGTTATTGCCGAGCAGATGACAAATAACTTACAATGGGATTGTAATATGTTACTTTTAGCAGAACACTTACTGAATTAAAGTCATCTGCCAAATGGTTTTCTAAGTGAATCTTAAATGTTATTCATTTCTGAAAATAATTATTCTCGGGCATAGGTAGATGTAAATAGGGTTAAAAAAGCATGAGCCAGCTTCTTCAAACTGTTAAATGTATCTGGAATCGAATTCCATATTTCCAAAATTTCGTTGCTGACATTTTTACTTGTATTGCTTGTTAATTTTCTGTTTCAATCAATTCCAATTTTTCTTCTTTTTAATAAATTTTCGAATCCATATTGAACTTAGACTGGAAATCAAGCACAGTTGCATTTCAAATTCTTCTTCTTCCAATCTAATTGGAACAAGTTCAGTTTATCAAATGAAGTCACACTGATTAACACTGAAGTCAGGGTACATAATAATTATGGAAATAAGTTCTTGAATAACTTTTTCTTCGTCTGATTTTTTCAAGTTCGGGAAGTACTAGTAGTTTCTTGTAATAATACCGTTTCTGAAAATATGCAATTTAGCGTCAAAAACATTGAGATCCCTCTTGAAGATAATATTTTTTATTTGTGTCTTGAGGCTTTACATTCAATTCTTTGAAATGTTGGCATATGTCTGTAAGAACGCAACAGATCACTCGCGTTTATTCGTAATACTTCATAGTGAACTTTGTTATTTTGAACTAAAATGCTAACCGTTTTGATCGTAGACGTGCCTAAGTAATTGTGTCGCGTGCCCTTGGTTCGCCATCCCTGCTATAGTAGTATGTAAAATAGTTTATGATAATAATTTTCCATGTTCGAAAAAATAATATGCACGTCAAAGGCAACAAAATGTTTATAGAGTAATTAATTACAAATTAATTGTAAGAATACATTTAATGCTTAATTCGAGCTTGATGATGTGGCCATGGTAGCCGAGTGGTATAGGTATCAGATCGTGGCTTGCTTTGTCACGAGTTCGATCCGAGTACCACTAAAGACCCTCCGCGTGTAGGGCAGCGATGCACGTTAAATCTGTCGAGAGCTGAAACGTCCTCCCGTTGATGTGGTGTGTTAGTTAGAAAAGGGGATGCCAGCTCAGATATCATCCACGTCACTTGACGATGGTTCAAAATTACGTGGTCCGTCTCCAAAAGCCCTCGTGTAGCTGAACAATGCGAAGTTAATATTCAGTCAATCGAGCTTGATAAATTTCGATAATTTCGTTTAGTCGTATACTGGGTCGAAAAAATGATAATGCCACTCTCATTTCGTCATCTACTTTTACAAGTCTCGATCTATTTTTCATTTTTATATATGTTAATGCTGAAAATCCTTGTTCACTCAAATAACTCATAGAAAATTGTAACAATATTTTTTTAACGTTTTTGTGGCTATTGGAGGATAAAACTCGCCTCTATTTTCTCCAAAAAGAATTAATTGACTTTTCCTAATGTTTTGAATTTAATGCTCGATTATTACAGAGAGTGAAATGAGTTCTTCCTCTTTCATTCAAAGGGAATTCATAGAATTCATACCCGTTATCACAAATGGATTACGAATTCAATCAATTCTTTTTATATCCATCTTTCCGCGAAAGGATAAGTTAAATATATTAGGAATGCCCTGATTTAATTTCTATAAAACGGCCACAAGATTTGGTTCCGGATGTAATTTTTTTCTCAGAGTAAAACTAATAATTTTTATAAAAAAAATTGGTGGCCCATTTCAAGAATTTGATGCACACGAAAGTGCGGACAAGTGGTTGAGAATCAATGGTATACAGCCGGGATGGGCATTACGTCAATCGCGATCGACCGGTAGACCGCCAAGACATTTTGGGGTGATAGCCTGAGGAGCTTAGCAGTTAGTAATTATATACGAAAATATTCAAGATTGAGTGGCTGAAATATGCGGACTATATATAAGTCATTGATCATGCGGACTATATATATCATTTGATATTATTATATTTGTGGCTATTATTATTATTATGTTTGTATTTTTGCGTTTTGCTTTAAATGCAATTTTAAAAGTGTTAATTATTTTTATATATATTTTAGTTATGTAAGTTAAAGTAAGTAATATTCCATATTTATTATTAATTTATAACAAATATTGTTGACCTTTTCCTACCTTACCACACCTACGACACTGGGCATTGGCGCACACAAGAATTTTTCAAAGGGGAGCGTGGTCGAGGGTCGAAAGTCTACCATTCTCGTATCATACTACAATACGCTCCCAAACATTTTTTTTTCATTTTGTAGATTGTAGGGTACAAAAAACAGTAAAAAATAAATTACTAAATAAATACTCAGCATTAAATAATAATAAAGAATTATTAATAACAAACTATTAAGTTTTACGTACTGTATACATGGATTAAAATCAATTGGTAAAAAAAAAGTAATCAAGTGGCTGTGGGGAAGGGTTCGAACTAGTGCCCCCTCCTTGTTTGTGTGTGCCACTGACATTGGGTGGACCTCAACAGCTTTAAAAAATTAGAAGCAGCCTGCACCCTGGAAAAGTCTACCCACCCCTGGTATACAGCACACATACGTACGATGTCAAATACTTGTACAAACGTTAACACGTAAAAATGTACGTGACTTACAATTTCGCAAACTTAGATACAAACTGACTCAGACCGACTGTTACTTTTCGATTAAATGAGTAATGATAGTTTATCGTGGTACGATCTGGGCCTTAACACCGGCCTGACAAAATAATACTGTCTTACCACTTCTGTTTGTTAAGCATATTGTTCGAAATTCTCAGTTTTTCGAAAATATGTTCCGAAAAATAATATTTGACTATTAAAATAATTTGGATCGTGATTTTACTGAGACCACGTCGAGAACGAGATGAGGTCCTCCTTCCCCCGAGGTCGTGGTCCTGGGCTTGAGCCCAGCTGGCCAATGCCTTAAAACATCCATAGACAAGCGTAAATAATTATATTAATTTTTTTTTCTGATAGCTAGTTTAAAAGTTGAGGCTCATGCATCCGCCGTTCAAGTTACCTATATCAAAATTATCTGCTACATAGCATTGAAAAACGACAAAATTCTGTTAATCTCGTAAATAATAAAAAAAAATTTCATTTTTTTTAATGTGATTTTTAACATACTTTTCATTTTTCCACGTTTTGATTGGAATTCAAAAATGAAGTACAGATTTGTCACAAAATATAGGGCACTGAAGTTTTCCCTCTTTTAATTTATTCGTTTCCTTTCAGACTGACAATATTTTTTCTGGGACAAAGAATTAACATTTAGTTTGTGAGAGAGAGAGAAAAGAAAAAAAAAAAAACTTGCTTCAGAGCCAGAGATCTGGTCAATTATCAAAACCCCGGGAAAGTATTGGAAGAGTCAAAAAGAAAAAGTAAATAAAAAAAAGAAAGAAAACTCGGGTTCACAAGCAGAGTAAAGGGTCATTGTGACATTATCTTTCATTTTTCTTATACAAAATATTAAGTCATGTTTTCTGTAGTTCCCCATACAACTGCAATTTTCGATCGTTTCAACTTGAAGGTCATTTAAACTGGGTTATTGACATTTTAAAGCCTGCCTCGGGCGAAAAACTGCAATGACAGCATGAGGGAAAAAGGCATTACTCGGCGGTAACCCCGTGACACAATCCACTACAGAAAAAAAAAATGAAAGTTATAATTTAAACGTCGGGTGAAGTTTTCTTTCGTTCTATTTAACTTCGTGATGGGCGGGCATTTTAACTTCCTGGATTTTGATTAAGATACAACTTTTCCCAAGTGAAGCGTCTCTTGGTTAATACGAAACGCGAAGTTTCGGGTTTTGTTTGTAATTAGACAGAAACTCCGTGTCTCTCTCTTCGTTTTACTTTTTACTCCTTCTCTAGAATTCTAATTAAATTGAAACTTATTGGAGCAGACCTAACGACGAGCGAATGGATATTGTTTCTTCTTGTAATTTCTTAATCCAGTTTGAGCTGTCTCATGATAGGCCGGACAATGAATTTCATTGTAAAATGGCTTACCCACCTCGCGAACAATAGCAGAATGACACATAAACATCCAGCAAAGCGAAAAAGAAGAGTTACCTACAAATCAAACCAAGAAATGTATTACCGCCTAGGCATAAGAACTGCCAAGTAACCTTTGCGTGCTTGTATACAGAAATAAGGGAGAGTGAAAAATATAATGAGAGAAGTGATTATGAGACAGAATTAGAGCGACTGGGAAATCCGAAATGAAATTGCGGCATAAAAGATTTAACGATTTAGGATACGAGTACAATAGGAGTTCTTCTTTTTCCTTTTGGTAATGTACAACATATCCATGAATGGATCTTGGATTACTAAGAGAAAAAACTGTCTGCTTTTGAAAATTATGAGATTGAAAAACAATTGTTTTCACAGCAAATGCGACAGAAATTGGTTAATATTTTATTTGCTTGGGATATTCATAAAGAAATCTTCCGAGAATAAAGACTTTTCACGAGTATTTAATGTTGAATAATTAGTAAAGGTTTTGATTAGAAGCTATTAATGTGTCTTTTAAGGGAACCAGGATATCATACACATTCAAAACATTGATTTTTCAATTTTAGTGCATATTTGCTGAATCTAAAAATGTATAACATGTATATGTTTGTTGATAAAATAACCTTAAAATACGAAAAAATGTATTCACAAAAATGTAAAGAAACGTTTACAAATGTTTAGTTTTTTTCACTTTTTCTCCAAAGCAAAATATTTTCCTTTTATGTACATTTTAAAACTAACTACTGCATCACATATGGTTCAAAATTTTTTATACTTCTGTACCAGATACCTGTGCGTTTAGTGAACCTATATTTTTTTAGTCTAAGTAGCACATAGTTTTAAAAAATTAGTTTTATGTATGAAATGGGGAAAAAATAAATATTTTCAAAATTATACAAATTTTTATAATTTTTTAAAGAAACTATCTTAATGTTTTACTAAGGTTCACTATATTTTGTGTATTGTTTAAAGTTAAAGTCTTAAAGTAATAAGTGTAAAAGAATGTGTAATGGTAAAATGTGTGGTTGTTTCAAAAATAACATGCAATGCAATTCAAAGTGTCATCACAGCAATACTTGCTCTGATAAGTAATAAAAAGAAAAATAAAGGTATTTCATAAAATTTAAATTAGTATTCTCTTACATTTTTGTTTGACAAAGTTTACTCCTTGTTCCTATGAAGCAATAGTTTTTCTCCCCAACATGTATTTTTCTGATAAAATTTTTAAAAAACTATTTCTACAGCACGTTCTTTTTTTTAACACTTTTTTATAAGTTTCACTTGTATGTAATGGAATCTTGGACTCGATTTTACCCAGTTTAAAAGGTCAGACAAATTCGAAATTTCGCACACTTGTCAAGGACCCATGGCAACACAATAATTTCATGATTTTGTTTCATTGTCCTGATCAGGATTTTAATAATTAAGGATTTACAAGATTTGGCGACTAATTCATTATATCGTTTCTAGATTTGGCGACTAATTGCATAAACCATTTTCAGATTTGGCGACTAATTCCATATGCCATTTCTAGATTTGGAGACTAATTCCAGATTTAGCAACTAAAAGATTAAGGTGCAACCCTAAAACCGCAAAATAGGCTTCTGGTTAATAAAAAATAAAACAAAAAGTTCTTTATGTGAAAAAGGTAGGGTGGGTGGGTGCGTAGTTTTTCTGAAAATGGAAATAAAAAAAAGACTCGTGTATGTGAATAAAAATAATTTTTCTAACTGCTAAATATTTTTTTATTTTTATAAAGCAATACGTTTAGAAGTGATGATAGGAATTAACATTATAGCAATCCGAGGCCCCGTAAACGGAGAGAAAAAATACCCTTCAGATCCATTAATTAATATCCATTAAAGAGCAAGACTAATTCCAGCAGCCACATAATTCTGGCCCCAAATATCAAACTCAAGGATAAATTCAACAAAGGATAAATGATAGTTTTAAAAACTAAAAAACAGGCTTTTATTGTAGATTGAACTAAAAAATGAAAAATAAATTATAGTTTTAAAAAATCTAAAAAATACGCTTTTATAGTGAATTGAACTTAAAAGTAAAAATAATTCTTAATATAAGAATAAAATGATTAACGAGAAAATTAATGTCATTGTGGTAAAAGCGTGGGGTGCTTGATACTACATTTTTACACTAACTCAGCATTTCGGAAGAGAACTAGTAAGAAATCATACCAATTAATATAGTGCACCCCACGCTTTTATCCTATTGACATTAATTTTCTCGTTAATCACTGTATTCTTATTTTAGGAATTATTTTTTTACTTTTTAGTTCGATTCACTATAAAAGCATGTTTTTTAGTTTGTTTTTAAACTATAATTTTTCCTTTCTGTTTAACTAATGTTAGCAATACTAGTATGAGCAATAATAAATTACAGCACCTGTTTTTCCTTTCTATTTATCAATTAATGATTTGTAACAGAAAAAAAAATGTATTTTTCCAGAGATTTTCGCTATTTAGGATCAATTAATTTATGAAATAGCCTTATTTATTTTTCACTTTAACGGTCTATCCTTAGTTATTTTATAGAATAACTTGTTATTTCATAGAATATCTAAGTAAAGTGTAAAATTCTTCGTCCACTCGCAATATATACTTTAACTGACTTGTCTAGTTATTCTATGAAATAACTGATTAATACACTTCAACGGTAACATATATACTATTTTTGAATGCTTTCTCTTAAAAAAAACCCTACTTTATAAGCATGATAAATCAATATAAACGTAAAAGAGAAAAGAATAAGAAAAAAGAAATATATATATATATATATATATATATATACATATAGTACAAATATAAAATATACTCTGCTCCACGATTTATGCGTAGTGACTACGAAATATTATACGTGGTGATGGCGTGCCGTTTTCTTTGATTTTACATTAGAGATAAAAACACAGACATAGGAAAATTTAATGCAAAAAGTAGGTATTCAATACAAACAACAATTACCAACAGTTTAAATAATGCTTTCAAATTTAAATTGATTTTAATATCTTCAAAAGTTGCAAAACAAAAAAAAAGGTTTTCAGATGATAGCACTATGTGCCAAGGGACAGGAAACTTACGATGATGAAAGTGTGAAAATTTCGATCCTTCTTGGTTCTTGTTAGAACTGGGAAACAAATGAAGGGTTGTTTTGCATTTGTGTGAGTTATTTTTATATATGTAATCCACCATATAGTTTCAAGGAGGAAAATATTAACATTAACCACTAAACATGCACAAACGAATTAATTCGATTGTGCTAAATTGGCCAAACTGTGCACAAACGAGATAATTCGTGCGAAGTCACATTTTAAGCTGCTGTAATTTTCCCACTCGAATATAAGCGGTCGTCACCTGCATTTGTGAGACTGATTGAGATCTATCGTCTTGATTTCACAAATTTAGATAAAATGTACAGTAAATTTAGATAAATATTATTAAAAAAATCTTATTAAATAAATCTTTCGTTTGCTAGACTACATCATTGGGAAAACATATGTTCTGTATAAGAAAAATTGAGGTAAAAAAAAAATTATGATTTCAGAAGCGAATTAGTAAAAAGAGATACTTAAATATTATCGAAACAATCGCCAACTCTATTAATAATTCGCCATTTTGGCAACCCCGATTTCCTAAGTGCCGCAAGCGCAGAATTGACAACCAGATGCTTCCTTTCATTTTATGTTACTTTTATGCTTATAGGTTGCGTTAATACGTAAGTACCTAGAAAGAAAATAAAAACTATGACAATGTGGTACAAATATAAAAAATTAGGTTGACCAAAATCTTTGGAATTCTACGAACGTCATTTCTCCACAGTTTAGTTCCACCAACATCAAAAAAGAAGCTCCTTGAAAATAATGAGCTGTGTGTTGAAGGAAAAAGGAAAACAGAAAAAAGTGGTTACATGTGTAAAATAATTGCAATGTTGAGCCATTTCCAGCACCTTTCTTCCAAATGCATTAGACCAGCGTTTCTCAAACTGTGGGGTGTGCCCCCTTTGGGGGCGTGACAACTCTACAAGGGGCCCAAGCATATTGAATAGTCAAAAACAAAAGATTATTTGAAAAAATTATTAATTTATTGAAAGTAAACAAACAAAATACGTTCCGACATAATAAAAAATAAAACACACATTTACACTGATATATTACACTATGTTGTATCAGCGCTATTCAATGTATTTTATAATTAATTTAACAATACTAAGTTAAGAACATGTTTAATAACTACCAGAGACACCATGGGATTCTTATACATAAAATTATATAGAAAAATTATCACTTATCTTGATAATTTGTACGGTTTAGAATCAAATTCATCACATTACCAATTAAAAGTTACGTGATTGTATTGGGGTGGAGGAAGGAATAAAGAAACAAATAGTCTGAAATAAGTAAATCCTTCTCAAACATTGTCAAGGTCCTTTTATTGCATTCCAAAGCCTTCGGAATAATTTTATTAATATCAGTGCACAGAAAAGCTCGCACTTTGGAAAGACGTATATATAAGTGAGGGGAAATTAACGTTTTGGCTGAGCGAGACGTTTATATACGCTGGTGGCACTTTAGAGGTTAAAGTCGTATCGTAGTTTTAGTATCAAAGTATAGTATTATTGAGTTCAATACATTGTTTTTCTATGAGGGGGTGCGATGAAAATGATGATTGAATATTGGGTCGCGAATATTGAAACTTTGAGAAGCACTGCATTAGACACACACACACAAAGAAGATTGTGAATAATTTTTTAAATAAATATACTACAATTTATATTATTTATGTTGAAATATAAATAAATATTTTCACTGATAAAAATATGTTTTTTTCAAAAAGAAAGATAATGGAAGTCGATGCACGTGCAAGATTGCAATATTCGGCACATAATATCTGCAAGGTAAATCAAAATCCAAAATTAAAATGAAAATTTTGATTAATTTTTGGATTTTTTTTTCTTTTGGACCAAAACAAGGTTCAAAAATGTGTTTTCTTAAACTTAAAAAAATCTAGATATACACTGGTGTGCAAAACTTAAGCAACAGGTGGGTTTATTGCCATAACTTCACGAAAAATCATCTGAGAGACATGAAATTCTGAAATGAGGTAGAGTATTATGTACGTAAAGGATGACGAAAGCATCGGCGCTGAAAAAGGAATACAACGCATACGGTATGGAATCAAACAAAAACAAGCTTTATTGAACGCATAGTATCGTGACTCATGATTGTCTATCCAACAGGAAGCAGATGTTCCTTAATATGGTATATGCCCTCCCCTTACTACAATGGTTGCTTTGCACCGTCTCGCATACTCAGAACCAGCTGGCTGCACATTTCTTGAGGTAGGAGGGCCCTTTCCCTCAATCAACATCTGTTTGAGTTGTTGGTTGTACTTCGGATGATGTATGCGTGTGGCAATACGTCTTCCCAAAGCTTCCCACATGTTCCATGGGATTTAAATCTAGAGCACGCTGGCAATCCATTCGAGTGATATCTTCACTTTCCAGCAGCTCCTCAACAGCAAGAGTGCGATGTGGCCGTGCATTGTCATCCATAAAAATGAAGTTTGGGCCAATGGCACCTCGGAAAAGACGAACATGGGGAAGAAGTACCTCCTCACAATAGCGATCCCCGGTTACAGACCCTCTGCCGAAAATGTGAAGCTCAGATTGCCCGTTCAGCATAATACCTCCCCAGACAATAACTCCAGGACCACCGTAACGGTGTCTTTCCTTGATGTTAATGGGATAAAACCGGGTCCCGAACTCTCTCCAAATCAAAACGCGCGTTGAAATTGCTTCTGGTACTGAACCGACTCTCATCCGTAATGAGGACACGACTCCATTGACCCAGTTGTCCAGTTTTGTGCTCTCTGGCCCACTGTAAACGGTGGCTTCGGTGGCCAACTTTCAACGGGAGGCAGCGTTCAGGACGGCGGGCGAACAGGCTCCCTTTGTGAAGGCGTCTGGCCACAGTAAACCGCGACACTTGTCTACCCGTTGCTGTACAGAGTTTCTGAGAAATGGCGCTTGCTGACTGCTGTAGAACTTTTTTTGCCTGCAGGATGATATATCGGCCATCCCCTGCAGTTGTCGTCCTCGGGCGGCCACACCAACCTTTCTAACAGCTGTACCTGTGGTTTGGAACGCTTTCCAAGCGCGCGAAACGACACTTTTGTTGATTCCGAACTCTGCAGCTACACTGGTGACAGTACGCCCCTCCTTCAGCTTTCCGATCATTCTTCCACGTGTGAAGTCGTTCAAGTGATTTCTTCTATAGCCATATTTCATGAACTGACTCACTGACACTTGCAGAGAATATGTTGAATTGCGTCTCCGTCCTTCATTTAATTCTACTGTTGAGCAGTGCGCGCAGACATCACGCGTTTTGCGTATGCTCACATCGCTTCTGACGTTCTGTTCCTGATATTTGCATACACATGACGTTTCTACTGACTTACGTGTTCACTGTACTGATCTCCAGACCTCCTTTTCTGCAATTTCATGGCTATCTGCTAAATTTTTACTTTGTTGCTTAAGTTTTGCACACCAGTGTATATTCCTTCTCTTTGACTTGTGCTCATACTTACCTGGCACTGCGAATGCCTTGATCACAAAGGAGGCTTCTTCGAGCGGAGGCCATCCATTGCTCTCAGGGTGGCTGACGTTCGCCACTTCCGCAAATAGCGGTTGTTTGGGTGCAAATTTTTGGTAGTGGGACTGCGCGCTTTTCCGTCTTTCGCAGAAATAGAGAATACATCCACGAAAGACTTTTACCTCCAGCGGAAGTTCCCTTGTAAGAAGGCAACGATTTCTCAAGTTTGGGAAATTTCCCAGGTAGGATAGCTTCTACGGCCTTTTACAAATTTATACAGTTTTTGTTCATGAGATTTGTAACACTTCTTTAGAAGACACACGATAACGCTCCACCCCTTTAAACGTAAAAATCTAGATATATATTCCTTCTCTTTGACTTGTGCTCATACTTACCTGGCACTGCGAATGCCTTGATCACAAAGGAGGCTTCTTCGAGCGGAGGCCATCCATTGCTCTCAGGGTGGCTGACGTTCGCCACTTCCGCAAATAGCGGTTGTTTGGGTTGCAAAATTTTTGGTAGTGGGACTGCGTTCGCGCTTTTCCGTCTTTCGCAGAAATAGAGAATACATCCACGAAAGACTTTTTTTACCTCCAGCGGAAGTTCCCTTGTAAGAAGGCAACGGATTTCTCAAGCTTGGAATTCCAGGTAGGATAGCTTCTACGGCCTTTTTTACAAATTTATACAGTTCTGTTCATGAGATTTGTAACACTTCTCTTAGAAGACACATCGATAACGCTCCACTCTTTAAACGTAAAAAATCTAGATATATATTCCTTCTCTTTGACTTGTGCTCATACTTACCTGGCACTGCGAATGCCTTGATCACAAAGGAGGCTTCTTCGAGCGGAGGCCATCCATTGCCCTCGGGGTGGCTGACGTTCGACACTTCCGCAAATAGCGGTTGTTTGGGGTGCACAATTTTTGGTAGTGGGACTGCGTTCGCGCTTTCCCGTGTTTTGCAGAAATAGGGAATACATCCACGAAAGACTTTTTTTACCTCCAGCGGAAGTTCCCTTGTAAAAATGCAACGAATTTATCAAGCGTGGAATTCCAGGTAGGATAGCTTATATGGCCTTTTTTACAAATTTATAGAGTTCTGTTTCTGAGATTTGCAACACGTCTCTTAGAACACACATCGATGAAGCACCACTCTTTAAATAAATTTCTTTGATTTGGCGAGTTTCTTTTTGAAAAGTGTTTGTTGAAGGGTTAAAACAAAAGTTTTTGTGATTCATGTAGTAGAAATTGAATAGCTCAGATATTAAGAAGCTTACGGTAGAAATTTGGAATAAATAAAAGCGAAATAACTCATGAACTAAAGGATAGAAATAAAAAAATTCTATGGTGAACAACAAACAATAGCTCTCATCATTATAAATGATTTTACAGTTCTGTTTACTTCTAGATTATTGACAAGTAATCTTTCACAAATTTTATTTATGAGGAAACACTTTGGACTTTGAACATCTTTATTGCAACACTAAAAAATTTCCGATGTACAATCTTAGATCGTCTTTTATTCTCTTGCTAATTGAATGTGTCTCGTCCAATTATAAAGTAAAGCAAACGGTATGTGCAGGAAGCGTTCTAGTTATGGGAGTCATAATAGTTTATTATGTCTATCGTATATAGTTCATTCAACTTAGAAATCATTGATCCGTCAATGGAAACTTCCGAGAAATTGCGTGATGTAGTAATCATGACCATTTTAGCTTCAAATAGTAAGTCCCCAGTTAAGAAAAAATTGTGCATGAAAGCTTCATTATCCATAAGATGATATTCTTTTTCTTTTAAACAGCAGTTATTTCACGTGGGAGCCGGAATAATGTTTACAGATTCAAAGGCATTGTTACGTTTGTAAAGATTTGAGAGCTGAACCAAAATTCAGTAAAAATTTGCTTAGTGATTATATAAAGATAATTTAGATTATTATAATGCAATGAAAATATGGAGCTTTATTTTTAGAAAGGCACTCGAAATATCATTAATTGTATTTTCAATTTTATATTTTTACTTTTGAGTTATTTTTCGATCCTAAACGATCACATCCAATATACTTCATTGTACTTGTGGATGTGTGACGAAAACAAAGATAAAAACATATATGATTAAGGTATCCGACTACGTTCGGAACCATAATTTTAAAAAAGCGCATAAATGGATAGTTTTCATGATATTTAGTGTCAGTTAGATTAGAATACATGTATTAAATTGTTTTAAGGACATTATGACAAAAAATTATTTAAATATAATATTTTGGCAAAAAATTACTTAGAATAACCTTTTTCAAATGTTCTCCTTTTGTAAAATGCTTCATTGTATTAATATTTTGCTCATGATTCAGCTACTCTGTACAGAGGCTCAACTATGATTTTTGAAAAATTCACATTATTTTCAGAGTTACAACCATTTGAAATAATTATCGGCGTATTTTCATAAAATTTCTCCCTTCTGTTTTCGTGAAACATGGATAAACCGACTTCCAAGTGATGCATTTAAAAAATTCTAGTTGAGCCTCTGTACAGAGGTCTGAGCTGAATACAGGCAAAATATTGATACAATAGAAGCATTTTTTACAGAAGGAGAACATTTGGAAAAAATGTTATTCTAAGTTAATTTTTTGTTAAAATATTGTATTTAAATAAAAAAAATTTGTCATAATGTCCTTAAAACAATTTTATACATGTATTCTAATCTAAGAGACACTAAATATCATAAATATTATCCATTTACACGCTTTTGCAAAATCACGGTTCCTAACGTAGTCGGATACCTTAAAACACTATCATATGACAATGCGCCAACTCAGCCGGCATTCGATTTGAGTTACGACACATTTAATTTCTTTAAGCCACTGCTTCTCAAACTCTCAGTATTGGCGACCCAATTTTCAATCATAATTTTTATCGCGCCTCCCTTATACAATAATAATGCGCTTTGGCGCTGAAGCTACAATACGAGAGCTTAATTATAAACCGTACAAATTTACAAGATAAGTATTAAAATTTTGTGTTTGTTATTTTTAAGTAATATTTATTTTAAGCAAATTACTTTTAAGTAACAGGATAATTCTGGTTATTTTTATTTTCTCTAATTTTTAAATTGGAACAGATTGTAAAAGGATATTTAATTAAACATTTATTTCCTCCATCATCCATTTCTAAAAATAGAAATGTCAGTAGAAAAAGAGTCTAGTCTATGTTGCTCCCTATCATATCCATCACATTGGGCATTAATATTTAAAGCGAGAAGACTTCAAAATATTTTAACCCGGGAGAGCAGGCACACACTCGATACTAACGTTGATAGTCGTGCGAGGTGACTGAGTCACCCCAATATTTTTTTTTTTTACATTTATTTTTATTGTATACGATAAAAATCACAATTCCAGTGAATAGTTTAACTAAGAGAAAACATACTTACCTACTTTCAAGGGTTTCATTTTTTTTCTTTTTTTGATAACTTCAGAAAAAATCCATCAAAACTGAATTAAAATGTTTCAAAGGTACATAACCTTAAAAAAAGGACATAAATCACATACACATTTCACTAACATAACAGGAATGATATTTGCAAGCAAAACCGCCATACTTTGTTCGAATTATTGTAGTTTTGCTGCCCTTTGACTTTGAGCCTAGCATATAAAATATGTATGTTAGTTCTAAAAAACGAATTGTGTAAAACACGTATTTAATCATGCTTTATATTTTTCAGAATACTCATAAAAATAAATCTTAGCCAAGTAATCCTTTAAAGTGCTCTCTGTGCTTTTCTAAATATCATATCATTCTTCACATGGAAAAAAGCGCAACAGAAATACATTATTTATAACTTCCCTAAATGAAAAACAAAAACACAAAAGGGACAGAACTAATCATACCAATAAGTTCTAAGGTCAAACGATGATCAGTAAATCTGCTTCCTGGATGAAAAGTGAATCTCCTTTTCTTTCTACAGCTAATGTACGGCATTTCAAAAATAATTACAGTGATGAATTTTTTATCTGCCTAGAATTTTTCTCTGGGTCTGAGTTTTTTCTGAAAGAGTAGTATTTTAGGTTAAAAAAGAAAACGGAATAAAAAAATCTCTCATCGTAAGATTACAGCAAATCAAGCAAAATGTTTTTTTTTTATTTAGTTATAGGATCAGATAGTTAATGAACGTATCAAAGTGGAAACTTTTTTTTTTGATGAAGTAATATCGCCAGCTGATATATATAAATTATATCAGTGTAAATGCGTATTTTTTTATGTGTCAGAAAGTATTTTGTTTACGTCGTTCCAGTAAATTAATTTTTTCAAACTTTTATTTTCGATATGCTCGCGCCCCCCTTGTAGGGGTATGACGCCTCCCTAGAAGGGCGTGGCCCACAGTTTAAGAAACGCTGCTTTAAGCAGAGTTTTGCAAAGAATGGGCTTAGCCACAAAGAGAAAAATTATTTTTTAAAAAAAAAGAACTCTACAGTCTAATAAAACAATAAAAAGAAAATTTTCATTGGCATGATATATTTTAATACAAGCTCATTACTGGTGAAAGCAAGCAAGAATTCTAACATAATCAGAATTGAAAAATGATTAACTTAGAGCCAATACCTTTATTTGAAGCTAAAAGAATACCATCCAATGGGGTTTAAAACATAAATAATATTGAGTATTATTATTTTTATTTATCCAATACCCATGCTTGGCTTCTTAACCAATTGATGCCGAGTCTCCCAGTACCGCGGGTATTCATTGAGTCCAAAGCATTGGAGTAGGTCTTCTCCATCCATCCTAGCATGGCCGCAGAGCTGGCAGGCATCGTCAGCAGCCAGTCCAAAACAGTGAAGGTATATTCCCAAAACTTCATGTCCAGGGGTTAGGCGAAAGTTGGCAACAGCCTCGGCTTTCTCCAAGTTCCACGGGATAGGACCCACAGAGGCCAATGCTCTTGTTTTTAGGGTCAAGGTATGTTACATTCCCATACATTTGTCAATGTATGTGAATATAAGGCTCTTTACTCTTCTGAGGGCTCAAGGGACTTCCAGTTGAGACGACTAGGATCCCTGCTTGGCTTTTTGGTCGGCTCTCTCATTGTCGGGGACCCCAACGTGACTTGGGATGTTGACTTTGGACTCCCACACTGTAAGGCCACAGTCCAGCCATATGAAATGAGCTCTTCAATTTTAGTTCGGTATTGAATTGTGTTAAGGCAGTCACTGGGTGTGTTCCTGCTTAAGGCTGAAAATGCCGCTTGGGAGTCGATGAAGTTAACTTCAGAAAATAATAACAATGATGACTTTTTTAATGAGTCTCAATTCTATCTTTATTTACCACGATACTTACGTATTATACCATTGATTACATCCATCAAATAAAAGGATGTCTCCTTAAATCCCGCGAAGTACTTGTAGCCAAAAATGGAAAACGTTTCCTCGCAAGTTCAGACACAGTAAAAATAATATTGGCATTTTTTGAATTGCTGATGTCTTTTGATTTGGCGGGTTCGGTTTATGGTATAATACATAAATGCCCTTTCCAGTCCCATTTGGCTGTCTTTTTAAGGTATCCGACTACGTTCGGAACCGTGATTTTAAAAAGGCGCATAAATGGATAATATCCATGATATTTAGTGTCACTTAGATTAGAATACATGTATAAAATTGTTTTAAGGACATTTTGACAAAAAAAATTATTTAAATACAATATTTCGGCAAAAACTTAACTTAGAATAATTTTTTTTTCCTAATGCTCTCCTTTTGTGAAAAATGCTTTTATTATACTAATATTTTGCCTGTTTATAGCTCAAACCTCTGTACAGAGGCTCAACTAGAATTTTTGAAATATATAACTTAGAAGTAGGTTTATCCATATTTTACGACAACAGAGGGGAACAATTTTAAGAAAAAAACGCCAATAATTATTTAAATAGGTGGTAACTCTGAAAATAATGGGAATTTTTCAAAAGTTCTAGTTGAGCCTTGTAGAGAGGTCTGAGCTATATACAGGCAAAATATTATTATAATAGAAGCATTTTTTTACAAAAGGAGAACATTTGGAAAAAAGATTATTCTAAGTTAATTTTTTGCCGAAATATTGTATTTAAATAATTTTTTTTGTCAAAATGTCCTTAAAACAATTGTATACATGTATTCTAATCTAAGTGACACTAAATATCACGACAATTACCCATTTTGCGCTTTTTTAAAATCACGGTTCCGAACGTAGTCGGATACCTTAAACAAGCAATTCCAATTTGATCAATATTTTGCTCAATGTTACTCGTTTTAAAAAGTGATTTTCACGACATACGGTTTTTATCAAGATTATTTTTTGTGATTGTTCCTCATTGTCCATTTGGATATAAGATGGGTTGTTGAGAGAACATTGCAGTTATTTGTGTTATGAAACAATTTTTATTGTGCCGCTATAGTAAAGGGTGTGTATAAGTGATGTTATCCATGAGGTGTTGAAATCTAGAGGAAGTTACAGCACCATAAATTCCATTTAGCCAACATTTTTATACGATTAATCATAAAGTGAAGAATAGAGCTTAAATCAGTAGTCCCCAGCTCTCAGGCCACTGACCGGTACTTAGGGAGCATTAAATTATTTCTATTTTATTTATTGTGGTGTATTTTTCTCGGGTTTGTGTGACTTTCCATGAAAATAACTTTGTATTCCATTCTAAATCACTTTATATTCTTTTTTGGTGTAATTGTAGGTTTCTTATGTATTATCGCAACCTATTGGCGACATTATATGAAACAATGCACATGGTTCCCAAACCAGCGCTTACGGAACATAGGAAATTGGGGTTGCCAACTTGGAAAGTTATTAATAGAGTTGGCGATTGTTGCGATAATGCGTAAGCTCTAACTGCCTGAATTCCTTATTCTGAAGGCATATTTAAATACAATCAAATAAAAAAATTTAAATAAGAAAAATCTTAAACCTAAACAATCAATATCCCCCCTTTCAAGGGGCCACGATAAAATTATCAAACATTGACCGGTCCGCGGTGATAAAAAGTTCGGGTGGGTGAGTGAATATTAACGTCGCACTGCTCAGCTACAGGAGGGCATTTGGCGACGGACCTCGTAATTTCGATCTATGGTCAAGTGACGAGGACTACACCTGCGCTTGCGCCTCTCACTCCTAGCTACCACACCACATCAACGCGAGTATGTTTGAGCTATTGACAGATTTAACGTGTATCGCTGTCCTACACATAAAAAGGTTGGGAAACACTAGCTTAAATAAATAAGAGCATGGGTCTAGTCAAATGTTGATGTAAATGTGAGAGTGGGAAGTAAGAATTTCTTTTGACAGCATGAGAAAAGAAAAATGCACAACGAATGGAACAAAAATTAAACACTGTTTAACTGTAGTCTACAAGTATTTTATTCAAAAGATGTAATGATTGGGTAGATATGTGCCTCGGTTTTTTTTTATGATCGCATAGCAAAGAATATTGTTCCTTATACTATATTTAATTAGGGTTTTAAAAACTTCTGTGCTAAATTCATATGCAGATCGACTAATGAGAACCACGCTAGGTGACGCTAGCTACATACCCCTTCCTAGACTAACAGGGATGAGAGAGATTATTAAATATTATGAGTTCTATAATATATTTAGATTCTAAAATATATTTGGAATTATAAGTTCTTAGAGTAGCTACAAAGCCAAGCTTTCGGTAAATAAGTTAAATATATTCTAAAATTTAATGTATAGTATATAAATATATTCTGGACATGTAAATAACTAGTGAAGACAATTTTTTAAAAAATGTCAAAAATAATTCAGATATATTACTCAGGATATAATAGCACGTTATTAATACGAAAAGCAAACTCAAAATCGAAACAAAAACACATAGAATTACAAAAAAGCACTAACAACTCAGTAATGCCATACAGAATTACTAAAAAATATTAACATTAAATTGCAGGTTCAGTTTTACCATTACTGTATACCACAGATGGCGAACCAGTGGCACGCGTGCCATTGATGGCACGCGACACAATATTTTTGGCACGCCAGTGATCAAAATGGTTTTTGCATCTTATTTCAAAAATCACTACGAAGTATTACGAACAAACGCGAGTGATCGGTCGTGGGTGGCGGGAAGCTCACTCGTTTGTTCTTGTCTTGCCTTTGTTAAGTCGTAGACTACAATTGCTTATGATGTTAAGTCTGTCTGTTATGGTTATTATGCCACCTGATCGACAGTAACATCAGAGATCAAGGTCCATGAAATTCATCTCGGCTAAGGGTTAATTTTACGCCTATCGTTAGCCTTAGCTTTGAGCAGCATGCTACGATAACTGTACGACTGTGCTCGATTCCACTCTAATTTTGAGGGAAAATACCTTGGGAGTGGTTAAAGGCTCCCCACCTCTCTTTCCCTTCCACCAACCTCACGAGAGGACTTGCGGCTCGACGGCTATTTAAGCGTACCACCATGCCGCGAAGTCACTATACATTTACAATCATCCATGCCTTCTCCGGGATTCGAACCCAGGTCCTACGGCATCGCAGTCAGCGTCACTAACCACTATACCTGATGGGTTAAGTTTGTCTACACATAGTATAGTCAATTTCATTGACACAACTTTTTTTTTAAAGTTTATCTATGTTACATTTACGATTTTTAATTGATATTTAACATGGCTAGTTCAGCAAAAGAACAAAAAGCGCAAGATATAGTAAATGTAACAGAGAATTTCAAATTTGGTGGAACGAGAAACATGGAATTATTCGTAAATTCGACAAAGCGGTGTGTATTTTACGTTCTGGAATAGTGGTAAAGCAGAACATTGTCTGTAAAACGGTATTTTGAAACAAATGACAAACCCTCTTCTCAAAAAGAAGGAAAAAAAAAACTGAACCACAGCAAAAATAATTTATTGCTTAGAAACCGTTTGACAGATGAATCAAATTCACACAGCATGCATTCAACAAAAAGTATAACATCTTGCAACCCTAATATAAATTATTTGTCATCAATCTGCAACAGAAGTGACATTAATGTTACTTTTTTATTTGTGAATTACACGTATAACTAAAACATTTATAACTATACAGTACAAATGCATTTTTTCGTATTAAATAGAGTTTTTAGTTTTTAGTATTTAGTTTTATTATTCCCTCAATAATTACAAATCAAATTTATTTGACGGCACGTTTATACCTCATTAAACACATCTTTAGAAAAAAGGCACGTTGATCCATAAAGGTTCGCTACCCCTGCTGTATACGAAAGAGGCACTGGAAGAAAGCAAAACATAGAAGTGTCAGTTACTTTTCGTTATCTAACCAGTTTCGTAGTATAAATAGACCATCGTTATAAAGCATTCTTGAGTTCAATGATAAAATAATGGCAAATTTTTTCATAGATAGAAAAACTTATTTATTTGTGTACAATGTAAAATATCTAAACATTTTTTTAATGAACTGAAACAACGAAGAGTTACATTTTAAGATGAGGAAACATTTTAAGAATAATTGATAACCATTCATTAAAATCAAATCAATTATTCTAACTGCTTAAAGTTCACTTTATAAGCCACGCAATGGCATTTTATAAGATCACGTTGTACACTTCAAACGTGACGTAGTAGTGGCGGAGCTACATATTTGCATTTCCGCTTTCCAACTATATCTGTTTGATGGATTGCCGCATTAAACTGTTATGTATTTTATTTCTTTTTAGTAAAATACAGTATTAATTTTTCCAATAAAATTTTGAAGAAACTTAAGCGCCAAAAATGTTGCATATTCTCTGGAGACAACTCCAAAATAAGATGTTTTTTGTGTTCCTCCCTGCAATGACATGAACTTTTTCTTTAACTAGACAGAAATAAGATTTTTCTCTTGGTGATCGTTTTATAGTTGACTTAAAAAAGAACATCTGAATATCCTTAAAAAATTTTAACACAACTTTTTATGGATTAAACATTTAATATGATAGCATTTGGGGATGATGGAATTTGTGTATATAAAGTATTCGATAATGAAGAACGTTTCGTCATTTTTTTCATAATGTACATTAATTCCAAGTAATGTTTATGCTTTTTATGGGACAATTTCTAAGAACAGTTTATCTCATAAATACATTTTAATGTTTGTATATTTTTTTGGAAAGTACAAGGTTTTTTTAAAAGTACAAATCAGTCTCTATTAAAAAACGAGACTGATGCTATAGAAATTTTTGTTTAGATTTCAAACATATTTGCTACTTATCACCTTTAATATAAACCCCTCCTCTATCTCAATAACGCTCCATGCTAATCTTTCATTTTCAAAATAGTGCTAGAAGTCTTTTTGCGTAAGCTCTTTCAGGACGCGCACGTGCCGGTTTTTTTTTAACCCCAATTTTTACGGTCTCAAATAATGTTCCTTTTAATGCAGATTACACCTTAGGAAATAGATAGAAATCGCATGGCCTAAGATCGAGCAAATAAAATGGATGTTCTAATAGTAGGATGCTGTATTTGGTTGGACACCTATGACAAACAATGCGAAATGAGCCAGCGCATTGCCTTGGTGGGAAATCCATGACTTGTCCCTCAACAATTCTGGTCATTTCTCACTTATTCTTTCACGGAGTTCAGTAAAAACGTAAAGGTAATGATATTGATAAATAGTTTGATGCTCAGAAGCCCAATGAAAGTATATAATGGTAAAAAATCGTGCCCGATCATGGTTAGAAAAGGATTGCAACATTTGGCGACATTTTTTGATTTGGCAACTTTTAAGAACAGGTTTTGCGAAAATCAATTTCCAAGAGGGAGATGTTGGTAAAAAAACTCCCGTTTTTGAACTATTAGACGAACAGATTTTAAATTAGGCGAGCATGTATATTTTGTTGAGAAGGTATCTGCTATTAACGAGCTTTTCAGAAATCGATAACCTGAGGGAGAGATGCGGTGTTATGTATGAAAAAAAATTCCTGTTTATAAACTATTAGACCTATAATTTCGAAACGGGTTTTACCCATAGGAGGTAGTGGGGTTGGAGTAAAAGATAAGTTTATTCCGCTTTAAAAATTTTAAGGGGGTTCACACCATGTGATGGTTTCAAAAAATCAAAAATTTTTTACTTCATAAATTGTTTTTCTAACATGTCTAGAATACGGTGGTAGGGCAATTTTTTAAAATTCGAAGTCGTTATAAAGAAGCAGATGTTCGTAGCGCTAAGTTAAGATTTTTTCATTGTTTTAATTGGACTTGAAACTTTAACCGCGTTTTTCTCAAAAAACTGTGCTTTTTCAAACTCTCCTCCATCATATCCCAAGAACGGTTTGACAGAATGACTTCAGATTTATAGGGTAGACTCTCAGCATATATATACGCACCAAATGAACTACGATCATTTCAAAATTCAAACTATCTCTATTTACAACAAAAACATAAAAAAAAAAAAATGAAATTCGAAACTTTCATCAGAAGTCTACCAAAAATCTAATTTATGATATTTTCAATTGAGTGTAGTTCATTTGGTGCATTTAAGTTATAGATTAAAATGCCGTTAATTTTTTTTTTTATTTTTTAATTTCAGATAAGCCAATCAACCGGAATCGTGGAGGAAAGTGAACGTCCATTTTTTCGAGGTTGATATGTGTTCAGAGCACTATAACTCACGTTCTATTGGATATTTTTGTGGCTAAACATTTATATACACTTAAAACACATATAAGTAAATGATAAAAACTTAAGGTATTCGACTACCCTAAAAACATGATTTTTTTTCAAAAATCGACCAATTTTTTTTTATGATTTTATTTTATAGGCTATCTTGTTAGCTTAATAAAAATACCAAGCTTTTTATTTTCCATTCACTAGAACAAAACTGAAAGTGTTTTAATAAAAGAAGATGCCATAACTTAACACAAGATGTCAAACCTTAAAATATGTTTTACTAGAAATGTGTTTTTTTCGAAAAACTCAACCGGGGATAGTGATTGCTCAAAAAGTTTTGAAAATAATTTGTTGAAATTTTTTGTGAATGTTTCGTATAACAGTAGAACAGTTTTAACCTTCAGATTTATCAATAACTGTTTTATTTCAAACTTAACAGCCCTTTATGTAAATATAATCACTGTTTTTTTAAGAAATTTCATATAGTCACTAAGATAGAGTGCTCTAGTTTTTGTAAAAATTAAAATATCTATTATCCTGAAGTTCATTTCAAACATGAATAAAAAAATAACACATTAAGATTGAAAAATTAAAAAATTTGTTCAAAACATTTTGTACAGAGCTGACCCCGTTTATGTCATTTTTTCTACATTTTCACCAGTTTTTTCCCATTTTAATAATAATAAAAAAATTTCTGTTTTTAATTTTACGACTTTTACCTTAAAATATACAAAATAAATCTAAAAATCACAAAAGAATTCCCATATCTCCATTTTTTCAAAAAAAAGTTGCCGCAAGTAGTCGGATACTTTAAAGTTCTATCTTTTTACTGGTTATCAAAAAAAATTCCCTAAGAATGCTTAAAAACAGGCCATCACATGAGTGAACCTCTTAAAGTCCTCTTCTTCGTAAATCAGGAGGTAAAGAGCTATAAAATTTTTGAATATAATCGAAACCTTAATGTTAAGACTTAAATATCAATAACAAAAGAAATATATATAAATATAGTCCCGCATTATCATGAAATACTAAGGGAAGTAGGAGAGTTATGGCTTGTACATATTAGAACGTTTTTACTTTAATTACAGATTGTATCTCAGACCGTTTACTTTAACTTAAAATATAAGTCTAAGCCTTAAAAATACCTGTGAAGCAGTGTAATATTCAAAGCTAGCATTTACTTGAAAGTAGAATTTAAAGCTAGGACTAATGCTACAGAAGCTGCAAAAAAGTTTGTACTGCTTTTGGTGAAAAGATAATTACACCAAGAATCACCTAGACATAAAAATTGTGGAGGATGAATCCCTTGAAAATGACACCTGGTCAAGCAGGTCAGGGAATATTGAGACGAATTTTGCATAATGAATACTTTAAATATTATAAATAATATATATCTTGTTGCTGTGCAATATGTTAATATTACTTTCTGTTGTATTTATTTTATGTTAAAATTATAATATTCGTATGCAACGCCGTTCCTTACATTATAATGGCAATTCAATAGAAACTTGGCGAAATGTTGAAGATATAACCAAGTTGGCATCATTTTTGGCCACCATATTGGCAACTTGTTGACCATTTTGGTGACTTGGTTACCATATTGGCGACCATATAGATTCTTCTGAAAATTAATGGAGAAATATACTAATATCACGATCTATGATGTAAGCAGTTCTTTCTCGAAAGACCCATGAGGCTCATAAATAGGGAGTTGCTCGCCGAAACTGAGTTAGTATTGTTTTGACCATTAATTAGTCGACTAGTTCGGCTGTTGAATGGGACGTACGAGTGCTTACGAATACATTACGTATCTGTATTTTAGACACTTATAGTATTGTCTGAATGCTATTGAAGGTGTGAAGGCCTTCTGAGATTTGTTCTGCGAATATTGCAGCTGTATCCTGTATTTCAAAGATTGTTTTTTTGAAAAAAAATATCCATCGCTTCTGAAGAACTGTCTTGCTCTTTGAGACTCATTACATAAAATCCTCGAACCCCGATCTACGTAACAATATAAACATAGATAAACTGTAGACAACGATTGAAATCTGTACCACTGAAATGAAAGAATTTTTTAAAAGCAAAAGTTTGGCTGTATGATTACAGTCGTTACCTCTTCAACTGACACTCCTACAAGATCACACCAATTAGTTTGTTGTGTGTGATGATCAATTATTTTACTCATATGTTGTGTGCTCCTTGTTAATATAATACATTTTGTCATTCGTGCTTGTAATATAAACTATAATGTTTAAACCTCCAGATTTAAGAAATTCATTCCACAACTAACTACAAAACCAATTCCAGTTCAGAGTTTAAGTAGCTTGCATAAGCATTCAAAATAAGTGACGAACAATACGAAAGTATTTGCACACAATAAAAAAGTGGTAGAAACTATATAAATAAATAACAAAAGACAGCACGTTGCAGTAAAGGCCTGAAAAAAAAAAAGAGTTGAAGAGACGCAAATCCACAGGACAGAGCCCGCGACCTATGGATCTGATGCCGAGTAACATCACCACCAGACCAGGGGTGGCGAACCTTTATGGATCAACCTGCCATTTTTTCTAAAGAAGTGTTTAATGAGGCATAGACGTGCCGTCAAATAATTTTTACTCTTAATTATTGGGAAAATAATAAAACTAAATACTAACTCAAAACTCTTTATTTACTACCAAAAAATACCTTTTGTACTGTACAGTTGTAAATTTTTTAGTTATACATGGAATTCAAATTAAAGTAACATTAGTATGACTTCTATTGTTGCAAATTATGTGGATGACAAATAACTTATATTAGGATTGTAAGATGTTATATACTTATATAAGAATGCATGCTTAATTGGAGTCATCTGCCAAATGGTTTATAAGCAATTAATTATTTTTTTGTGGTTCACTTTTTTAATAAGAGGATTTGTGATTTGTCTCAAAATGCCGTTTTACAGACGATGATCTGCATACCATGTTCCAAAGCATAAAACAAACACCGCTTTGTCGCCTTTACTAATAACACGCCATATTTCTAGATTCACCAAGTTTGAAATTTTCTGTTACACTTACTATCTTGCACATTTTGTTCTTTTGCTGAACTAGCCGTGTTAATTAACAGTTAAAAATCGTAAATATAACACAAATAAACTTTAAAATACAATTTTGTCGGCTAAAAAGACTATGCTATGCTTAGACACACGCACCATAAGCAAATGTAGTTCACGACGTAACTAAGGCAAGACAATAACAAACAAGAGTGCACCCCACCGCCCCGCGACCGATCACTCGCATTTGTTCGTAATATTTCATAGTAGATTTTGTTATTTTTAAATAAAATTCAAACCATTTTGATCGCTGGCGTGCCCAAAATATTGTGTCGTGGGCCATTGATGGCACGCGTGCCACTGGTTCGCCATCTCTGCTCTAGACAAAAGTGATCACCCCTGTTCGGAGCTGTTACTGGCTTAAGAAGATACCGCTGCAGTATTTTGTTATTTTTTCTTTATTTTATTTATCTCATTTTGTTTGTTTTACTTACTTCTATAAGCCCCGTGTGATACTTGTGGTGCACGAGAAACGTATCTGTGGCGGCTGGCTCTGTAGCATTTCATTGTATATATTTTGTATTGTATCTGGCAACCCTACTGGTTCAGTTTCGAGCAGTTACTCCGAGACTATGAACCACAGAGGGTCTTGCCGTTCTCGGAATTAATAAATGTGTGTGTTTTATATTATCCACTGGTGTGTTAACTTAAACACAAAAGACACAATAATTAACAGACCAAGTCACAATCATATATCTATCAAATAAAAAAAAGCGTTAAATGTAGTTTTAATGACCACAAACAAGAACTGGAAAAAAACTGTTTTAGAAATATGTTATTGAAGATAAGAATACATAAGTAAAGAAATTTCCAATTTTACTTTTTTGTGTAAACAAGAATTATCTAAGAATATGTAAAATTTCCCCTCGCACCATCATTTAAAATAGGGGTCTTCACCCTTTAAAGCTCTAGAGCGATATCAATAAATCCACGATATTAATAAATGATCCGCGGGACGAATGTCAAAAAAAATAACCTAGTCAAGCAATTTAAATAAGAAAAGGAGGTTTGTCTTACCACAACTGTGATTCTAAGAAAAGAGATGGTGTCACAGATTTATATATATATATATACAGAGAGAGAGAGAATGACAACGACCAGATTGAATTAAGTATGCATTTATTTAGGGAAATTATTTACAAGGGGGGCTAAAATTTAGTAAAAAGTTATCGGGTGGTTGGATTCCACCAGGCGTGTCTTCGCTACGCCTTCATCTCGTCTCGTCTCGTCTGCGTCGTCTCTCTCTCTGTCTTCCCGCGCAATCGTCCTATTCGTCTGTCGTCTCCTTATCCTCGAACCGCCTTGTCCGCTAGGTGGCGCTCTCTTGGCCTTACGTCATTAAGGGAATATAGGAAGGATATGATAACGTGCACATCCATTCCTATATATATATATATATATAAACATAGGTTTCAAAAACGTCAAATGAAAGTCGAATTAAAATACTTAGTGTTTTAAGGATAAAAAGTCCACCTTTTCTTCTAAAAACTTCTGAGAGTTTATGTGCAGTCCAATTTTTATATTTAAAATTATTTAATAACACGATGAAATTTTTGAAACATTAGCCATTGTAAGAAAATGTTTTCTCAAATGGATATAGAACATGTCAATAGAATGCTTTAAATATCAAGAATAACAGAAAAATAGGGTTTTCATAACAAAAAGCAGACAAGGCAATTTTTCTTGAAATTACCTGAGATTCAAACGAACGGCCACTAAAATGCCTTCAGGGGGCCATTCGTGACCCGGAGTCACAGGTTAGAGACCTCTAATCTAAAACACAACTTTTTTTCCTGTGCCTGTCCAATAAAAGGGCTAAAAGTTTTTCTATTTTATAGTTAAGGAAAGTTTAATGTAAAGAGAGCAGTGTTAAAACTAACAATACTTCATTTTCTACTCATATGTTAGAAGTTATCTGAAAGAAACAGCTTTTTTAAAAAGAAAATAATTCGTATGAAATAGTTTGCATATACATTTAACAATTGTCAAAAAAAATGTGCTAACTTTAAAATTGTATACTTAAAATAAATCCTAATTCATCTTCCCAGTCAGTCAATCTTCCTGTTATCAAAAACGTCAAAAGAAAAATCCTGAGATGTTCATCCTCTTTCAATTTGCATAACTAACCTATATTATACACCCATGCTCTTTTTTTCGCCAACTCATAATTTAATTTTTAAACCAGTCTTACTAAATTGCAGAGTTCACTAGGGTTATGCAAATGTCACTCTATCAACTTTTCTTTTTCTTAATTGAACCCCCAAGGCTAAACATGGATGGTTACTTTTTTACAAAGTCTCATTTCCGTGCACTTCTACAGCCTTTTTTTCTTATTGTCTCTTTGGGAAGCCTATTAAACTAATTTAATGGTCATACAGGTATAATCATACATGGATCACAGAATTATGCATGATCATCTAAAAACTGCATGAAGTTTCAAATTATGTACTATATTTCTACTTTCAATAAATTCAGAAAATGATTTGAAATTCCTGATAAATCTAATCTAAGTAATTTTAAATAGTATTTCTCACAGTACTTTTAAGCTCATTAGAAATATCCAGACACAAAATTCACTATAGTCATTACAATGTTAAAGTAAATAATATTAAAATTTTTGCATTGTAAACTCTATAAAAATTTAATCCTGATACTTAAATCAAGACTTTTTAAATATATTTATTAACAAGTAATATAAAACCATTCCCAAAGCGATACGTTCTTCGTTTCCTATTGCATTGCTACTTAATAAGATCTTACGATTACGTGATTTGAATCATTTGCAAATTAGATAAAAAAAAATTTTAAAAAGAGTAAAGCTGTTAATGCTAGAAAATGGCTGATGATCGACTGATTTGAATATGTAATTGAAACAAAGACAGAGTTTACGAAAAATATAAATTTAAACATATGATTACTTATAAAACAACAAGGTAAAAGTTTTCCTACATTTCCTTATTGATCATCATATTACATAAAGGAAACAGGAAAAAATTTAATTACCATCGAAAAAAATTATTTCCTTTCCAGACTTCCAAACAAGGGTTAAGAAATTTTGCTAAAAGAATGATGGATTAACAACGCAAAATGATCGTGCCCAAGACAACCTTAGCTAAATTTATTTCTCAACAGTTAAAGGGTTACTGACATCTTCCACTTTAAACTTATTAACAAGCCCTTTTGGTCCTCAATGAAACAAAAAATTTACCACTCACTCATTCACTACTTATCACCTCTTAGTTTTTTTTTCACGAAATGATATCGTGACACGAATTTAAATGAAAGATTTGATGATACCACCATACTGTAAATGAAACAAACATCGTGTGCTCTCTTCTTTTTTTATTATTATCAATTTTTATAGCTCTTCTCTTTCTAGCTTCATTTTTACTCAGACTAAAGATATAAGTATGGTGATGGCATTGTGGAGCTCATCTTTCAAATGGTCCTTCTTAAAACACCTTAAGTTATCATTCACAACTTTTTATGGTATTCTTAGATTGAAATGGAATCCATTTATAGAAATCTCTCTCTTATTGTGTCTGCAGGCACTACTGATGCGAAAGATAAGATTTGTTCAGCCAATAGTACGTGTTCTTGGCACGTTTGACTGCAGAAAGCAAAAATAACATTTTCCTTACTTCTCGTAATAGTTTATACGAATGTTTTATAGAGGAATTGTGTTTTTTTCTTTATGTACAGCAATACCTCAACTTACGCTACTCCGACTTACACAAAATTGGGAATTACGCGATTTTGAAATCTCGTAGATTCGTCCCTCCCCCCTCCCCATCATTAAAATTCAACCGGAATCATTACTAGAGCATGAAATAGGTAATTTGATTGAAGAAGTTGTTGAGTTAGCCTTTGAGTGTAACATCCTATGGCCGAGATGGCGAGCCAGTGGCACGCGTGCCATTGATGGCACGTGACACAATATTTTGGGCACGCCAGCGATCAAAATGGTTTGCATTTTATTTCAAAATAACAAAGTTCACTATGAAGTAATACGAAGAAACGCGAGTGATTGTTGGGGGGCACACTCGTTTGTTATTGTCTTTCCTTAGTTATGTTGTGGACTACAATTGCTTATGATGCAAAGTTTGGCTACGTATAACACAGTCAATTGCATTGACACAACTGTATTTTAAAGTTTATTTGTGTTGTTTTTACGATTTTTAACTGTTATTAAACATGACTAGTTCAACAACAACAAAAAAACAAACAAGTGTGCAAGATATTAAGTGTAACAGAGAATTTCCCATTTGGTGAATCTAGAAATATGGAATATTAGTAAAGACGACAAAGCGGTGAGTTTTTTATGTTCTAGAATAGTGGTATGCAGAACATCATCTGTAAAACGACATTTTGAAATAAACCACTTATACTATTGTCAAAAAAGTAAAACTCTCTAAAAATAACCAATTGCTTGGAAATTGTTTGGCAAATGACTCCATTTCCGCATGCATTCCACTAAAAGTAACATTCTTACGATCCTAATATAAGTTATTTGTCAGCTAATCTGTTACACAGAAGTCACACTGATGTTACTTAAGTTTGAATTACACGTATAACTAAAATATTTACAATTATACTGTGCAAAAGGTATCTATAGTAAATAAAGATTTTTGTGTTGTTAGTATTTAATTTTATTCTTTCCCCAACGATCACAAGTAAAAATTATTTGATGGCATGATGATGGCATTTGATGGCACCTCATTAAACACTGCTTTAGAAAAAATGGCACTTTGATCCATAAAGATTCGCCACTCCGGTCCTAGGGCAGGGATGGAACCAGTGGCACTCGTGCCATTAATGGCACGCGACACAATATTTTGGGCACGCCACCGATCAAAATGGTTTGCATTTTCATTCAAAATAACAAAGTTCAATATGAAGTATTACGAAAAACGAGTGTGATCGGTCGCAGTTTTCAGCGAGATTTTTTCAGTTCAAAAAGCTATCGGAAACGAGCTCAAGTTTTTTATGTACCTTGATGTGACAAATTAATAAACTGAGTTCGTCCTAATTCTATTGGTTGTCAATTGAAAAATTTGAAATGCAATTTGAATCCATATTGAACTAAACTGGAAATCAATCACAACAGAGTTGCATTTCAAATTTTCAATTGACAACCAAGATTGGAAAACCTCATTTAAATTTAATCACATAGGTACATAAAAGGCGTTTCCATAGCTCTTTGAACTGAAAAAATCTGGCTGAAAACTGCGACCGATCACACTCGTTTTTCGTAATACTTCATATTGAACTTTGTTATTTTGAAGGAAAAAGTTGGAATTGTTTAAAGTAGAAATATTAACAAGCAATATAGGTAAAAATGCTAGCAATGAAATTTTGGAAACACGGAATTCAATTCCAGATACATTTAGCTGTTTGAAGAAGCTGGTTCATGCTATTTTAACCATATTTTCATCTACCTATGCCTACCAGTCATTATTTTCAGAGATGAATAACATTGAAGACTCAAATAGAAACCGTTTGGAAGATGACTCAAATTCAGCTTGCATTCTGGTAAATGTAACATCTTACCATCCTAATACAAGTTATTTGTCATCTAATCTAACACAGCAGAATTCATACTAATGTTATTTTAATTTGAATTACGCATATAAGTGAAAAAATTAAAACACTATACAGTGCAAAATGTATTTTTTTCGTTGTAAATAAAGAGTTTTGAATTGTTAGTATTCAGTTTTATTACATTCTTAATAATCCCAAGTTAAAATTATTTGACGGCCCGTCTATACTTCCTTAAACATTTCTTTAAGGTATCCGACTACGTTCGGAACCGTGATTTTAAAAAAGCGCGTAAATGGATAATTTTCACGATATTTAGTGTCACTTAGATAAGAATACATTAATAAAATTTTTTAAGGACACATTTTGACAAAAAAAATTATTTAAATACAATATTTCGGCAAAAAATTAACTTATAATAATTTTTTTTTCCAAATGTTCTCCTTTTTATTATAACAATATTTTGCCTGTATGTAGCTCAGACCTCTGTACAGAGGCTCAACTAGAATTCTTGAAATATATAACTTAAAAGTGGGTTTATTCACATTTTACGACAACAGAGGGGAGCAATTTTAAGAAAAAAACGCCAATAATTATTTAAATGGGTGGTAACTCTGAAAATAATGGTAATTTTTCAAAAATTCTAGTTGAGCCTCTGTAGAGCGATCTGAGCTACATGCAGGCAAAATATTATTATAATAGAAGCATTTTTCACAAAAGGAGAACATTAGGAAAAAAGATTATTCTAAGTTAATTTTTTGACAAAATATTGTATTTAAATAATTTTTTTTTTGTCAAAATGTCCTTATAAAACAATTTTATACATGTATTCTAATCTAAGTGACACTATCATGACAATTATTCATTTATGCGCTTTTTAAAATCACGGTTCCGAACGTAGTCGGATACCTTATGAAAAAATGGCAAGCTGATCCAAAAAGGTTCGCCACCCCTGTCCTAGGTTATTGTGAATGAATTAACATAACTTTAGATTTTATTGATAATACAGTGTTTGTTATCATGAAGTTTTTGGAAAGTATAGATTCAAAACTTCTCAAACTCTTCGTATTAACAAAATGTAGGTTTAGCATATTTTGTTACACTTATCGAAATAGCCATTAAATATGTAATATAATAATATATTGAGTTCTTGAGATTAAAAGGAATCTTATTTGATGGATGGACATAGATTGCAGCTGATTTCCATTCTTGGAACATAGATGTGCAGCTGATTTCCATTCTTGGAACATAGATGTGAAGCTGATTTCCATTCTTATCAAAATGGCTTTGAAGTGCTAGTTGAATGATTGAATGCTTACAGTTCTGTTGAACAAATATATCACATTCACAGCATGTGTTACAAACACCAAACAGTTGAGTTTTATACATGTAATTATACTGCCTTTATCACTCTAACAATGTCTGTCTTTCCCATGTTCAATCGACCTGAACCTTCCCTAAATATTTCTTCCTTTCACTTCTATTTCAATCTATTTTTAAATGTCCTAAAAAAAAGAATCATAATAACTGTGAGTGTACAAAATATAGAATTGAAAATTACCACGAAAAGTGAAACCGAGCAATAAATAAAGTCTAATTAAAACAACAGATAATACGTATCGCACAATTCGCGCACGCGAATGCGCCATTCCGAAATTATATAAAAGAGTTTTTTGGGAAAGATTTACTTCTGTATTATCTATAATTAGATTTAAGTATAGTAATTACTTTTGTTGGTGAAATTGTGGGGTTTCTTCTTTTTTTCGAAAATAATTTCGTGATGTCGGTAGCGGCAAAAGCAAGATGATTCATCCTTTTTTGAAAATGAATGAATCGGTCACTAACGTAAAGAAAAAAAGCTATTATTAATATAAACTAGGGTTGAATTGTATGCATATACTAGAAAAAACTAATTTGTTCACCTGTAATTAATTCATTCTTCTTTACTTTGGTATGAATCATTTGTTTGATTTTAATAAAGGAAATTTCCTCAAAGGGAATATATGGAACGTGTAAAATTATTTTATTCTTTAGATTTTAAAATATTTTTCAAATAATTTCAATCAATAAATAAGCAGATTCGTTACGAGATTTTAAGAAATCATATCTCTGCGTGAGATAACTGTGAAATACAGTTGATATCGTCTAACAAACAAAGACAGTTAGAAGTCATAAATTGCTACCTGACCAAAACCAGTTTCATGCGAGGCAATTTATGCCATTCAACTCATTTTCTGTCACCACTCTTCTAGTGTGAAGAGGAGAGAGATTCCCTTTCACACGGAAATTGACTGAAAAGAGAGTACTATAAGTGTGTCGGACTAATAGATGCAATGACTGGAGAAGCAATAAGAAGCTTTTCCCATTTTCAATAGACAAGTAGCCTCATGTGAAGATCGTAGCTTCCACAATGCTCATTTAGTTGAGTCTTCTAGAGAAGGGGAGAACGTAGTTTGCAAGCGCATGGGGGAATGTCACTGTAAGAAGTGCCAGTTGACCACGTGTATAAGGACCCAAGCGATTTCTATTCAAAACACGCTCTTGAATGACTGCTCCTTCTATTATGTGATGCACAAATTGACTCGTGTAAAAGGTGCCTGAAATTAACAGATTTTCAGAATTCTAATCCTGAACGCTGCATCAAACAGCTTTAAAAGCAAAACTGAAACAAGAAGGTGTTCTGCAACAATAATTTCTTCTTAAAATATTTGATGCGCTCATTGTGGTACATAGTGACTTAAACCACTTTCAACAGAACAGTTTCATTTTGCAGATATAGTTAACATCAAACCTGAAACAACATTGATCATGTATGTTACTCGGAATTTTATTTCATTTTATGCAGGGTGATTCAAAAAGTATACAGTTTCAATATACTATAAATCGAGAACAGTGGCGCACACAATAGGGGGGGAGGGTCCTGGGGGTCCGGACCCCCCAAAGCACTTGATTTTTTTCCGATTGGTTATAATTCTAAGTATATAATACGTAAAATTTAATTAAATATTTGTTATTAATGATTAATTTTACTAATTAATGCTAATTATTTATTCAATAATTAGTTTTTTACTGTTTTTTGTTCCTGAAAATCGACAAAATCAAAAATAGCATGATACAAGAATGGTGAACTTTCAACTCCGGAACCCCTCCCCCCCCTTGAAAAATTCCTGTGTGCGCTACTGATCGAGAGCAATATAAGATTTTGAATGTAACTTGTAATAGAATTGTATAGGGCTATTTTAAGTTATCTTAAAAACAGTCACAGATATTCTATATCTGAACCCTTAATCACACGACACACATCACACTGGTAATCCTATTTCGGCCAAACGTGTGTTAAAGTGTCATTTCCATCGATAGAGGCTTTGATACTCTGTTTCAGCTTCGCCCAGGACTTTTACTTATGCACAAACAGCCCGTAGTTCTAGATCTTTCCTACCATTGTTAGACAGAGTTTCTAATAGGAGGTTCTTTTCCGAATCGCGGTCAGAAATTCTGTTGCACAGTAATTGAGCATTCTGTTCTGCTAAATTCAAGAATACCAAAAGCATCATCCTCTGTAGACATCACCATATTGATTGATTAGTCACGTGACAAGGCCACTATTGCTTACGTCATTTCTATCAGGGGCTAGAGACAAACTTTAAGAGTACGTTCACCTTACGGTTCGTTGAAGTGATGCCTGTCTTTGACTCGTACTGTTTTACAATATCTAAAAGTGTGTACTTCTTCATGAATCCCCCTGTATTACAGGAATGTCAAACTGGTTTTTTTTTGCTGTTTTTTATGGCAACAGGTACCAGCATAAAGTTCCGATCATGTAATATATTCCAATTTATTATTACCTTTTAATGTATGCTTCATTTGCACTATTATATATAAAGTTATTGTACATTGGCCGCGGTAGTCGAGTGGTATAGGTATCGGATCGTAGCTTGCCTTGTCACGAGTTCGAGCCCAGTACCACTAAAGACCCGCCGTGTAGGGCAGTGATGCACGTTAAATCTGTCGAGAGCTGAAACGTCCTCCCGTTGGTGTGGTGTGGCAGTTAGGAGAGGGGTGCCAGCTCAGGTGTCGTCCGCGTCACTTGACCATGGTTCAAAATTACGTGGTCCGTCACCGAAAGCCCTCGTGTAGCTGAACAGTGTGATGTTAATATTCAATCAATCAATTAAGGCTGTTTTCGGCTAATGTTAAAGAATAGGGACCAAATTGGAAATTCTTTTTCAGATATAAAAGTATTCAAACACTATTATTATATTCTGGCTTCACTATCCTGTAGAGAATCACTTATTTTATCATACCACTCATTTTTAACCGAGTTGACACATTTTTTCTTTCATAAAATGTGTTTCGCATTTTTTTTTACTATACCGTAATGCTAAATGAGCTATCCTTTTACATGTTAAAAGGAAAAATTAATTATTTATGTAATTGAAATTTTAAAAACATTATATTATAAGGAAATATATGAGCTACAATATCACAAATTTCTATAAAAATTGAGACATTTTTTTCTGTCCGCAAATGTGCTCCGCGTCAAGTTCACACTCTCGTACATACGGCGAAAACAGCCTTAAGCATACGACAAAAACAACATATCAATGAACTTTTTGCACATTTTTTTTTTCAAAAACTTGTAAATAACTGGGGTGCATCTTTGATTCGAGTAAATACTATATATCTGATTTGTTTTTGTTACTGTAAAGCAAGGGATAAGTTTTTACGAAGCGTCGTTTCATCAGTTGCTTGTAAACGTCATGATTACACGATTGAAGATCTTTTTTAAATTCAAACTCCTTTCGAAATTGTAAGCTATTTTAAGAAAACGCTTTCTTCCAATTTGTTGTAAAACTGGGTCGCTGCATATATTTTTGTCCACTGTCATAGAATACGATTCTTCTAGTTTGTCTACGTAATCTGTCAAGTGTTGATAATGTCACTTTCATTGATGTTTTCGTTCTTAATCATTTCGACAAGTTCATTTTGGTAGAAAATGTCAAAGCTTTTTACTCTGATGTTACGTGCTAACGAAATGATTTCTGAAGATAACGTGGACCAGTTTTTTGCAAGTCGTGGAAAAATCTCGAAGCGTGAGAAAAGAAAGATTGAATGAGTATATCGGAAAACTGTGTATAAAAAATGAACATAACGACTAAAGGCGAACACCGTCTTACGTGCATATATATGCACACACTTATATAAAAAAGATTACAAAGGTGTTATAACTCCAACATCATTTAAATTCATACGTAGCATAAAAATAAATCGCATGGAAATGAATCACCTAAAAACGTTGTCATTGTTTTAGCAGTTACATTGTTACAACAATGGAGACGAATCTAAATTGGCGTCGAAAACCAGTAACTAATTTAATTTAATTTAATTAATGAATTAATATTTGAAAAAATGTATTAACATAAAGTGTGATACACTACAAGTTTAAAAAAAAATTTATTTGAACTTGATTGGATGAATAGAAAAGATATCTTATGAACGATTGAAAATTTGAACAAGATAAATATATATATATAAATATATGTATAAAGAGAGAGAGAGCTTATAGTAGAAAATGGATAATCCACAAGGAAACTTTTATCTATTTAAATTATATGACAAATTTAGGATAAAAGAAAAATATATATTATGAAGTTAAATTACTTCTGGAAAGAATAATCAGGTAACAGAAACGGTTTTTTACATCTTCATAAATAAAACAGTGTTGTGCAAAATCACTTCCGGTACGCGATGTAGTTCTCGTGGTTCATTCCGAATTGAACATCCTGCCCATATTTCATCCAAACGCTCGTGATTTTCCGTTTTTGTTGGTTACGAAAAACTGTGCCAATAACCCAGGTGCACAGTGTGTATGGAGTGCAATCATCATCTTTTAGGATAAGCCTTAAAAGAAGTGACAAAATATTAGTATTTTACCATATTTTTATTAACTCGCTTTCTTGTTTTTCTGGGTGAAATTTTGTAATTCATTTTAAACTAACTTCCCGATGACCTAGAGACTTGAAATTTAGACCATAAGCTCAGAAGTGGATGACAATACATGAAAATGTGAAAAAAGAAGTTACCCGGGTCCTCGAAGAAACGGGCTCCGATTTCAACAGGGGCCCGGTAACTCCGGAGCTTACACGAATTTACACAAATACCATCTGTCGATAGCGCGGTTTGAGTTGCGTCTACGTATTCAATTTCGTGGCTCTGGGGTCAAAGAAGGGCTTCAGTACCATGTTTTTTATTTATTTATTAACTCGCTTTCTTGTCTGTCTGTCCGGGTGGAATTTTGTAATTAATTTTAACCTAACTTCCCGATGAGCTAGAGACTTGAAATTCGAACCATATCTTAGAAGTGAGTGACAATGCATGAAAATGTAAAAAAAGTTCTGGTCCCGAACCCGGTGCCCTCGAAGAGGCTTGTATATTTGTCCAATTGGAATTTTTTTATTGGTTTTTAACCTAACTTCTCGATGAGCTAGACTTGAAATTTGGACTATAGCTCAGAAGTGGGTGACAATGCATGAAAATGTGAAAAAAGAAGAAAAAAAGAACAAAAAGTAGGAGAGAAAGATGAAGAAAACAAAAAAGACGAAAACAAAAATTATGCTTTTTAGTCCGTTATAAAAATATGGTACATTAAAAAAAATAATTTTTAGATAGTATACTTGTTGTAATAGACCCACGTTCAAAATACAAATGCTGTACATCCTAATAGGTGAAATAATGCTCTTCTATGTTGAATATACATTGCCTTTCACCTTAATATGGCACTAAATAAAAAATTTTAAAATTCTCTATAGTTTCTATGTCCTAATTACATTTCTTATGCTGAAAAATGCAATCATTCTTTTAATATGAGTTCATTTGAATGAAATTTAAGAAGTTATATTATATTTAATTCAGATAAACCATTGAAAATAGTATTTTTTCAATTTCTCCATCCATATGTAGCTAACTAAGCAAGTAGAAACAGAAACAAATATCCCCCGGGAAGAAAAGACTATTTATGCATTTGCTTGTGGTTTTGTTATTTGAAACCATATTTCTCAGTGAAAGTGTGTTAACGACAATAGAAAAATCTGGGGCTCTGCGCCCACGAATTTAAAAATAGTTCGTTCACGCATATGCTTCGAATACTAATATGTAATCGATTTGCCGAATAAAGACTCAAAAAAGGCAAAAATAATATGTTTTTATTTCTTTTATCGTAATAAATGTACATAGATATCTATGTTATATATATGTGTGTGTATTTAAATTTTCAGTTGTCAAGGTTGCTCATTGTGCAAAACCGGTTACACAATAGCTGTTAAAAAGATTGTTAGTATACTTTACTTTTTTCTGAACATAAAGAAAGCATTTTCACGTTTTAATTCTGATTTTTTTTTTCTTAATTGAAAAGAAGTTTCAACTTTGAACTCTTTTCTCTCTCTCTCTCTCAGAACTCATTGAAAGAATCTCATTTTTTAAGATAAAATTAACAAATATTTTAATTTAGAAAACCATCGAAGAGATCTACTATTGAATACAAATATAGATTATTAAAAATTAGTGAAGGAAACAATGTACAAATATATCATTGATCAAGCTATCACCAATTAATGACAAGGAGCGTTGATTGTATTTAATTGCAGAATAATATACGCTCTCCTGGCTAAATATTGTCTCTCTTAGCTAGGCATGAACTCTTCTAGCTAAGCATAGATTTCCCTAGTTATGTATAGGCACTCGTAGCTGTATATAGGCTCGCGTACTTATACTCTCTCCCAGTTTCTTAGTTATATGTATAGGATCTTTTAGCTGAGAGAGAGTATACGCTCACCTAGCTGAATACCCCTCAGGGGACTCACCTTCTTTAGGTAAGTACGGGGTGTGTCACGTCGAGGTGCCTAGTGATCTTTCCTTTTCCCAAGAGGGTTTACTGTCTTTGTGCAAGCACGGGTGTGACAAACCCAGGGGGGGTACCTAGTGATCCTTCTCTATTTTTCGGCCCTCCTTCCACTGCCATTCAAATTTCCCTTTTCTTCTTTTCCCGTCTAGATCTACAGATTTCAACGTCCAGACCAACCACAGACAAAAACCCCATGAAATGAACAGAGACCTATTCATTGATTAGTTTTTTCTTACGAAATTTTATTCAATTTATTATTAACATATTATGGTTTACATTTTTGTATTGTGTTAATTTAGTTTATTTTTTTCGTATATTTAGCAATCTTTTTGATTATGTTGCTTTATTTGTTTTCGACTAACACCGTTGGATTGGAGCAACCCGCATGTTTGCCGTGTGCAGCGTCCCGTAAGGAAAACGGTGTTCTGGGGATATGCTTTGTATTCCCTTTGCCGCTACTCCGGTATGGAGATCGGTAACCTAAGGGATACCTCTGCGTTGCCCCGGCCCGCTTCACTGTAGACGGGTGGCAGGAGTAGGCCACGCTCCTGTCAATCGGCTGGTGGTACACCCTCTCTTCAGTGTCCCAGAGACACTGCTTTAGGGTTGCAGATAAAGGGGGTGTCAGGTTTTACCCGTTGGATCTATGCCCTGGACTGTAGCATTATATTCCTGGGTGTACTCAGGTAAGCGCCGTGCCTGATTTTTGACCAGATGACCGGCACTGCCTCTCTTGTTGGACTCCGTGGTGGGTGAGCACGCCAGGACGAAAGTATGTACGCGTTCTTATGGATCAATGTTGCTGTGCCCGGGTAAGGCCTCTTATTACCCAACTAAATATTACGTGACAAATTTGCGACTAATACAAGATTTTTATTACTCGTACCGAACAATGAAATGTCTTCAAAAAATCACTTTTGCTATACAGAAAGCCCTCGTATTAGACAAATTGGTGAACCTAAATCAGTTAAGAAAGATTAAAAGATCAAGGATCTCTACTAATTGAAACCAGGGCTCTGCTGTACAAACTAAGTCTTTCCTTCTAGCAAAAACGTTTCTTAATTTGTCACCTTTAATATGCCGCATATAAAACTCTGAACTCATGTCGTGGTGTCATTTCTGAACCTGACCTGTTGACCACTCTGAACCGGGGAAATATGATGGATTTTCTGAACAAGTGTAATTCAGGTCAGAAGAATATACAATTAAAAAGATGCATCAATAATTCCGACCAAAACATATAATTTTAACTTGTAGCAGCCCCAAACTACCGACAACAATAAAAGCCGGCTACCTTAACTGTAAATTCGCCCGTACATTTCCGAATCGTCATCGCTGTTTCAAGTGCCAGAGGTTCGGACACTCCCAGACTTCACTCCCGCGGGAACCGAGCTTACTTGCTCTAGATGTGCATCTGTTGGACATGCTGGAATTGCGGTGGGGCCTAAATGTAACTGTTCTCAACCCCAGCTGCTTTGATTCTAAACTCTGTTCAAAATGGAATTAGAAAAAAATTCAAAGAAATCAAAACAAACAAAAATATATACCTATCCAGAAGCTCGAAAATTAATACTACCCGCAATCTCTCAAACATATGCCCCAAACTACCAAATCCTCGACTACAACCACAACCCAAACTGATAGAAAACATTACAGAGGTAGTATGCCCTCCGTTGAAATTATTACAACCTTTAACATCAGGTTTCCAAAACCATCAATGCCTTCCAGAAATTCCTACGATTTACAAGTCAAATCTACAGCCAACAAGGCATAACGTAACAAGCGTAAAATGTTTTGAGTGTCCACCCTCAGTACCTACATCAATGACTACTGCTTTCCATAAATGAGTCATCTTCCTCAATCCTACCGTTTCATATCCAACTCAAATATTCACGACTTTCCCTTTTTGAATCTATAAGACAGAAGTGAAAACAACAAAAGTTCGAGATATAAGAAAGAAAAAAAGTATTCAAATATAATAGACGATATAAAAATGACTCCACATGAAAGAAAAAAAGCCAGCATCTGTAGAATTATACAACGGATGAGGAAGACATGATGATTAGCACTTATGAACGTGGACAATGAAATTGAATCAAATCGATTACGAGAAAAAAAGATGGAAAAACATATTATAAAAGTTTCTCATTAATTTTAACTCCGACGAGATATAAAAAATAACTTTTCTCAATTATCAAAACTTGGTGGAATTCACCTCACTAATATGTATTTTTTAAATTTATTGAAATTTTATTTTTTTTATACATATTTAGATTTTATTTTAAACTGAAATTTTATCAAACTTCTTAATAATTTTTTACACTTTTAATGTAATAACGAATGTTTGGCTGTAGTTTGTAAAATTGAAAACGCCAATAACCCCTAACACTCACTCACTCACTCACCTAGCTGAGTACGCAGTCTTTCTAGCTGGTATAGGCTCGCCTAGGTATATAAGTATGGGATCACCTAGTTCCGTATATGCATGTCTAGCTGTGTATAGATTCACCTAGCCTGTATAGGCTCTCCTAACTGTATATAGACTAGCCGATTAGCTGAGTATAGATTCGCCTAGCTGTGTATGAGTTATCTCAGCTATATATAAATTGTAGCGACTGCACAAAATATTGAGTTTCGATATTATTTTTGTTTTATTTAAACCACCATAAGTAATTCATTCGGAAGTAATCTTGTACTTCCATTGGCTCTTTCTCATAATGTTACAATTGTTTTCAGATCGATGAAATTATCATAAGATGAGCAAAAATATACTTAACTGGTTTTTGTGAAACAAAAGTACATTCATTTGACCTAAAAAAAATGATTTGCTTTTTTACTCGAAATTTATTTTAAGTTTTAAAAAACGTTCAGAACTTGTACAAAATTTAAAATTATCTCACATTTAAATAAAACAGCTTGTGGTTCTTTATAAAGTGGAAGGTTGATGAATACTGAAACATCCGTAAATACGATTTAATGGCTTTACGCTGGTGTTTTGTAAAAAGGAAAAAAACACCGCACTTTTCTGAGAAATAATAACAATGAAAGCTTAGAGAACATCATTTTGAGATTAAGAAATGAGATTGTAATTTTTCAAGTAGTGTTTTTCTTTTCCTCACTCATCCAATAGTGAAGAAAATGGAATGATTCACTTTTTTTTTTTAAAGCAGGAAATGTTTTGATAAAAGCGCGATTTTCTTCTCTTTTTTATCATTATGTAATATGTACGCACATTTTCAGTAGAGAGAATGTCCGCATTCATTTATTCTTCGACTAAAATGATAAGAAATTGTGAAATTCAAATAATCTTCAAATTCTCCTGTAAACCCCATTTCGTAAAAAGTTTTTTTTTAGGGAGGGTGAATTCACAAAAGATTTAAAAATTTATCCATTTGATCCAAAATTGTCATATTTATTTTAGGTCTGAGAAATTCTAATTATTTTAGTAAAATTATTTTTAATAAATTTATAATACCTAGCACACTTTCACAGCTTTTTAGTAGGGGGTGTCAGGGTCGAGTGCACGCTTCTCAAAGCATCATACCTCAATACGCCGCCAAACATATCCTTTTGACTTTGTCGATTTTGGGAACAAAAAACAGTAAAAAATAAGTCATTGAATTAATATAATTAGTATTAATTAATAAAATAATTTGTCAATAACAAATATTTAATTACACTTCAAGTATTTATACATAGGATTATCATCAATCAAAAATAAATCAAGGACTGTATGGGGTCTGGATCATTACGCCCAAGGCGTCCCTGATATTGTCAACATATTAGCTTTACTAAATCAAATTCGTGTTATGGAAGGGGGTGCCATTGCTCCGAGGGGTATGACTTGTACCTGTTCATCCGCAGAAGGAATTTTATTTCGCTTCTACTATCCAAAGGTAAACGAATGGAGGCACTCCTCTATCCGCCACCTGGGGACGCACTCTCTTGGGGTTACAGGTTCACCCCAGAACCACACTCGTATCATTGTTGACGTCCAGGTGGGTGTCCCGGCTACAGAGACTTGACGTAAGGAGCAGCACATCGCAACTCAGTCCTGGCTGTGGCTTTCTTAAAATTATATGTCAGTTGAAATTACCAATTTTGATAAAGGTATCCACTTTTTGACATCACATATATCTCCTGAAAGAAGCAATTTTCACACTGGCTTCCCAAATAGAAAAACGGCATGGCTCATTCTGAAGATTCCTTTCCTTATACAGGGTGTTGCTAAATTCGACCGACAAATTGTGAGGGGTGATAGTAGGCAGCATGGAAATGACAAATCAACCTAGAATACTGAAACGCGAACCACGATTAGTGGGAGTTATTCGCAAAAATAGTTATGAAGAGTGTGATGTAGAGCGGAATTAATAGGGGCAATAAGAGGTTAGCAATACAATTACTGTGAAAATCGCTTAACACGAAACTGAGGGTAATAAAATGTGTGGGGGGTTGAAACTTCGTATGTTAAAAGAATATTGCAAAAAAAAATCCATACATCAATAAAATTATTTTATTTACATAGATATGTGTATGTGCATATATTTAACAAAAATTAATGAAACAAAAACATCACAAGAACTTTAAAAAATTAAATACAAAATTTTCAATTTTTTTGAAAAGTAAAGATTTTTTGGAAAAAAATCTGATGTGCACCTAACTGCATTGTTTTTAGCATCGAACTGCCCAAGAACCGGTCATACATATAGTTCATTTATTTATCCATTTCACCATTGCAAAGTGCGTCTAAATAACTGCGCATACTTTTCATAACGTTCCTCAATTCGGATAATGTGGGAATAGGAGCTACATAATTCATTTCATTTTTATCTTCGGAATCTGCGCCAATGATATTTTTTTAGCTCTTTTAATAAACTCCAAAATATCTTTGTCTGCCATAATTAAGGCTGTACACGCATTATCGTCATGTACTGCAACGGATTCTTCCAATAATGCAATAGGACAATCCAATCTAGCTGGTGTTTTCCGTATTTTATTCATTCCCAGAAGGAAAATATTTTCGTGTTAAGCATTTTCGTTTCACGTTAAGAGAAAAATACATGAAAATACATAGTAGTTTGTCAGGATTGTCGTATTATTTCATGTTAACCGATGTTTCATCTTAAGCGGTTTTACATGAAACGTATTTCACTGTATTAGACGTAAAGCATGTTAACATTAGGAAAAGCTCCATGTCAGAAATGCAACTAGTGATTGTCACAGGAATTGTAGGAAGTTGCGGCCGCGTAGGTCATAGTACAACCAACAATGACGGACGAAGGATTATCGGATGTGTTCAAACAAATCCGTTTGCATTTCTAACGTCGAACTGTGATACATTGTTTGAATTGAAAACATGCTTTACGTCAAATAAATGTATTTCTTACCTCTTGTTTGCCCTTTTCATTCCACTATACATCACACCCTTCATAAGTGGTTTTGCGAATAACTCAGCTATAAACGGGGATTGTAACTCTATGTTCTCTGTTGTTTGTTTTCCCCATGCAGCCTACTAATTTTAACCTAACTTCCCGATGAGCTAGAGACTTGAAATTCGAACCATATCTTAGAAGGAGTGACAATGCATGAAAATGTAAAAAAGTTCTGGCCCCGAACCGGTGCCCCGAAGAGGCTTGTATATTTGTCCAATTGGAATTTTGTTATTGGTTTTTAACCTAACTTCTCGATGAGCTAGAGACTTGAAATTTGGCTATAGCTCAGAAGTGGGTGACAATGCATGAAAATGTGAAAAAAAAAAGAACAAAAAAAAAGAACAAAAAGTAGGAGAGAAAGATGAAGAAAACAAAAAAGACGAAAACAAAAATTATGCTTTTTAGTCCGTTATAAAAATATGGTACATTAAAAAATATTTTTAGATAGTATACTTGTTGTAATAGACCCACGTTCAAAATACAAATACTGTACATCCTAATGGGTGAAATAAGGCTCCTCTATGTTGAATATACTTTGCTAAAATATTAATATATACTAAATAAAAAAATCCATTTCTTATGCTGAAAAATGCAATCATTCTTTTAATATGCGTTCATTTGAATGAAATTTAAGAAGTTATATTATATTTACTTCATAGAGATAAACCCTTGAAAAATAGTATTTTTCAATTTCTCCATCCATAGCTAAGTGCAAGTAGAAGCAAGAAGCAAATATCCCCCGGGAAGAAAAGACTATTTATGCATTTGCTTGTGGTGTTGTTATTTGAAACCATATTTCTCAGTGAAAGTGTGTTAACGACGATAGAAAAATCTGGGACTCTGCGCCCACGAATTTAAAAATAGTTCATTTACGCATATGCTTCGAATACTAATATGTAATCGATTTGCCGAATAAAGACTCAAAAAAGGCAAAAATAATATGTTTTTATTTCTTTTATCGTAATAAATGTACATAGATATCTATGTTATATATATGTGCGTGTGTTTAAATTTTCAGTTGTCAGGTTACTCATTGTGCAAAACCGGTTACACAATAGCTGTGTAAAGATTGTTAGTATACTTTACTTTTCGTTATAAAGCTGTTTCACGTTTTAATTCTGAATTTTTTTTTTCTTAATTGGAAAGAAGTTTCAACTTTGAACTCTTTTCAGAACTCATTGCAAGAATCTCATTTTTTAAGATAAAATTAACAAATATTTTAATTTAGAAAACCATCGAAGAGATCTACTATTGAATACAAATATAGATTATTAAAAATTAGTGAAAGAAACAATGTACAAATATATCATTGATCAAGCTATCACTAATTAATAACAAAGAGTGTTGATTGTATTTAATTGTAGAATAATAATTAAACAGGGGCCGTGTGGGTAGCCTCGTGGTTAGAACATCGGACTCCAGACCGGAAGGTCTGGGTTCGATGCCCGATGCCACCAGATACCCTCCGAGTACACACGGAGTACGTGCTCGAAAAATCAGTGGGTGCGAAAGTCTTGAGGGCTGAATCACGAGTGCAGGGGACTGGAGAATATTTCCCTCCCCTTCAGTTCCGTGCCAAAATTGAGGATGCGTAGATAGGTGGTGTCGCCATCTATCGTCCCTTCAGGGAATTTCGCTGAGCTAATTGGTACTGTCACCTGTATGGTGCTGAAGGCCTAGACCAGGGATGGAGAACCAGTGGCACGCGTGCCATTGATGGCACACGACACAATATTTTTGGCACGCCAGTGATCAAAATGGTTTGCATTTTATTTCAAAATTTCAAAGTTCGCTATGAAGTATTGCAAACAAATGCGAGTGATCGGTCACGGGGCGGCGGGGAGCACACCCTTTGTTATTGTCTTGCCTTAGTTACGTCGTAGACTACAATAGTTTATGATGTAAATTTTGTTTGCGCATAGCATAGTCAATTTCATTGACATAACTGTATTCTAAAGTTTATCTGTGTTATATTTACGATTTTTAACTATTATTTAGCATGGCTACATCAGCAAAAGAACAAAAAGCGCAAGATAGTAAGTGTAACAGAGAATTTCAAATTTGGTGTATCGAGAAACATGGCATTATTAGTAAAGGCGACAGAGACGTGTGTGTTTTATGTTCTGGAATAGTGGTATGCAGAAAAGCGTCTTTGAGAAAACGGTATTTTGAAACAAATCACAAAACCTCTTGTCAAAAAAGTGACCCATAGCAAAAATAATTAATTACTTAGAAACCGTTTGACACAGATGATTCAAATTCAGCATGTATTCTACAAAAGTAACATCTTACAATCCTAATATAAGTTATTTGTCATCCAATCTGCAACAACAGAAGTAAAAAACTATTGTTACTCTAAAATTTTTGAGAATTACCCTTTTAACTGAAACATTTATACATACATTGCAAAATACATTTTTTGTAGTAAATAGAGTTTTGTGTTGTTAGTATTTAATTTTATTATTTTCCCAATAATCACAAGTCAAAATTATTTGACGGCACGTCTATGCCTCATTAAAAACTTCTTTATAAAAAATGGCACGTTGATCCAAAAAGGTTCGCCGCCCCTGGCCTAGACCAACGACAGGCGTACTTCTAGCCTCTTGCCACGATGAATTTCTTGGGCCTCGTTCTGACTACATCAGACAGTGGCATTAGCTACAACACAACTTTTTTTTTTTGCATTATTTTAAAGGCATATTTATTTAATCCCTTCCAGGCTCCTTTTATTTCAGGATTATGGATACAAAAAATGGCAATTTTTAATTCTTATTTTTTCAAACATATATATATATATATATTGAAACATAATAACAATTCGCATAAAAAATTTCGTAAAGATTAATGTAAAAAGTGTAATTAAATAAATGAGTAATTTACTGTAAAGTTGGCTTTCTGTACGGCAGGAATCATTAGTCTTTGGAGTCAATTCACACTTACAAATATAAAGCTGAGAACGCCTAGCTTTTATCTTGTATTATAAATTTTATTTACATCTTTTAAATTTACATCAACGATTATGAAACTATTAATCAAAATTTGATTGTGGATGACAAATTCGAAAACACGGTACAGCACATAACCCAACATCGCAATCTAGACAGTGTAATCTTGTTTCTCTCCTTACCTTCTTCCCGTTACTGTCTCTTTTTGATCATCAAATAATGCACTGTCGTGTTGGATTAGTTTTCTTCTCTGTTGGAGGAATGTAGTCAACAAAGTATCTTTCAGACAAGTGTGAAGAAGGGAGAGGGTTCTCAGCAGAAGGACGTCCTCTTTTTGTAGAAAATTCCTCCGAGTGGTACTTTTCAATTACTCTAAACCAGAGGTTCCCAAACCTTTTTGCCTCATAGACCCCTTGACAGGTTTTTCGTTTTGGGGTAGACCCCCTACTTACCTAATATTACATTTTGGCAAATTCATCAACTTAAATGTGTTTTTGACAGCAAGCATAGAGCTACTTCCTTTAAATGACTTTTTTAACTATACTGAAGTAATGTTAAATACTTAAGAAAACACATGCTAATTAATTAAATAAAAATTTAATTAATACATAAAATAACTGAGTGACTAACAAATGCATTTAGTGGGAGGGATGAATCTGGGGATGCAATAACAAATTTTCAATATTTGACATCAATTTCGTCAGGTTTAACCCTAAATATCTCCTCGGTTAATAGTGTCCAGTCTTTCTTTTTGTGTTTTGGAGATTGACAAGAGCACACTGTAACTCCTTCTCAATCGGAAAAACAATTAAAAACTTTTTAAGATATTCCATAATATGGAATAAATAACAGGTATACCTTTTTAAGCCAGAATTATTGACATCCGGTCTTAAGCTTTATTTTAAGATCTTCGTTAGTGCCTATTCCTAGTGCATAACTCTTGTAATCTGACTTTTTTTTTCAATGGGACTTATGAATTTATTGCCTACTGTGGTATTAAGATAGTCAAAACATTCTCAAGCCTAGTTTCAAAATCTGAAAAAAAGGGCATTTAAATGTTGAACGTAGGTTAAAACGTCTTTTTTAAATGCAAATTAACCTCATTAAATTTAGTAAATAAATCTGTGAAATAGAGAAGTCTGCTTTTCACTTGATTAAATTTCTTTTTCAAATTAAAGTCGCAACTTTGTTTAATGAGATCTACTATTGTAGACCCCCATTTACACCTCATAGACCCCCAAATTATTTTTTCGCTGACGTAAACCCTCGCAAGTTGTCATAGACCCCTGGGGGTTTGTATAGACCACTTTGGGAATCACTGCTTTAAACCATAAAAAGCACATGTGAAATAACTCAAGAAAGACTGATTGCACAGTATAAATTTTCTCAGTGCGTGAGATACACTCGGGATGATCCAGGATGGTACGTTTCACTTGCCCGAGCTCCAGTCAGGAAAAACCGAGAAGGTGTTAAAGTGAAGCCCACTGTAGTGTTACACGTTATCAAAGTATCCCGCGAAAAACATTTGGGTTGGCTAGGTTAAGTCTTCCTTCAACATGTTTCCGGAATAGTAACTTAGCAAGACAATGCCTGCTGTACGGAACATGCAAGCCTTCTTTAGAGCATAATAAGTTCTGCTCCTTCCACGGCTTGCCCATAAATCGAATAAATCATCCATTGAGAAAGTCTTGGATTACACTGGTTGACAACCAATTGCTCTTCCTACTAAATATTGGCATTAGATAAGAAGCACAATCTGGATTGCCAGTTTTCAACATAACATTCAGAATCAGTATGTTTTGGTGACACAAGGTGTGTATAGGTTCTTCTAGCTGCGTATAGGCTCGCGCGCGTCTAGCTGAGTATAAACTCTACTAGCTAAGCATTAACTCTCCTAGATATGTATAGGATCTTAGCTCAGTATAGGCTCTCTTAGCTGTGTATAAGCTAGTCTAGTTGAGTATACGCTCTCCTGGCTAAATATTGTCTCTCCTAGCTAGGTGTGAACTCTCCTAGCTAAGCATAGATTCTCCTAGTTATGTATAGACACTGGTAGCTGTATATAAGCTCACCTAGTTGAGCATAGAATCTTCTAGCTGAGTATAGGGTCCCCGTAGCTGTGTATATGCTTCCGTAGCTGTGTATAGGCTCGCCTAGTTGAGTATGCACTCTCCTAGCTGAGTATAGACTCTCTAAGCTATATATATAAGCATGGACTCTCTTAGTTATGTATAGGATCTTTTAGCTGAGTATACGCTCACCTAGCTGAGTATATCTCTCTCTAGCTGAGTATAGACTCTCTAAGCTATATATATATATATATATATATATATATATAAGCATGGACTCTCTCTCTAAGTAATGAATAGGATCTTTTAGCTGAGTATACGCTCACCTAGCTGAGTATAGGCTCGTCTAGCTATGTAAAGGACAGGGGGG
>BMAV01004269.1:0-97083 GCA_019973955.1 Trichonephila inaurata madagascariensis | reverse complement strand
TATATATATCAGTGGAAAAAAAGGGGTTCTGGGGCCCGGAACCCCCCAAAAATTTGTTTTTTTTCAATATTATATTTCTAATATATGTACGAAAATTTAAATTAAATATTTGTTTTCTAATGATTAATTTTATTAATTAATGCTAATTATTTTTCAATAATTAGTTTTTACTGTTTTTTTTCCCGAAAATCAACAAAATCGAAAGGAGCATCATACAAGAATGGTGAACTTTCGCCCCCGGATCCTTGAAAAATTTCTCTGTGTGCTACTGATATATATATATATATATATATATATATATATATATATATATATATATATATATTAATTGTAGCTATTTAATAAAATTAATTAAAATAAAAATTTTCTTTGATGACCTAAGTAGGAATTGGCTTAATTTTTTTTTTAATATTACTTTGTAACTTTGCATTTATAACTTATATTATTTTATGTCTTTGCATACACGGCAAATCGCCAAACGCGAGAGGCATTTTATGACGACACCATCTCGCGCGTGGTGACCTCGTAACCAATTAATTTTTAATTATTTGTCGAAGTAACGTTTTAATTCAAGCTCTCATCGGATGCTACATGATGGCATATTTAATTTTATAGAGAGAGTACCATAACCAAATCGATACTCAAGGAATCTCTTACACGCCACATATTCATACGACATGCTTGCATACGATTTTCGCATCCAGAAAATGTATCGATTCCAGCCGAGGTTGAACCCACAGCTATATGCTTACGAAGCGGGCACGCTACCTCTAAGCCACCGGGGCCGACAGTCCACAAATAAAATTTGACATTTAAATTAATACAAAACTTGCTTCTTTTGATTCAATTAAAACGTTATATTGAACGACTGTTATACCAGCAGAAAAACTTTTAAGTAAGAGAATGTTTAATGATTCGAACAGTAATTAAAAAAAGATAAGGAATCATTTCTGAGTTTTTCCGAAAGAAAAATACAGATCCTATTCCTGGAGATTCGTTCTTGTTTTTGCTATATTCTTTTGTATATTTTCATCCGTTTTATCTCGATGATACTTCTTCCAATAGACTCGTATTCTTTTTTCAAAATTTCATATAAATGTTAAAGAAATTACTTTGTCTCTTGAGTTTTTAAAATTTTGAGTATTTTCAAATGTTAGATTAAAAATGTACTCAGGAATCTGTTGGTCTTTTTGTGTGAGGCACTCTTCTATATTAAAAAATTATTATAATAGTCTAAATTTCTGGAAGAAAGTAGAAATTTCACGCAAGAGAAACATAACGTTCAGAAATTTAAAATGGCTGACAGATAAGAGCTTTAATGGTTTTTGTATCTGATATATCAAGTAATGTGTGGTTATATATGTTTAAGGATTAATAGAAATTATTCAGATATTGCAAAAAGTCTGTATTCTATGCATCTTGTTAGAATGTCTAGGAAATAAAAAGTTTCTTCTGATCAATTATTTCAGATTATTACAGAAATATACATTTAAGAATACAAATAATTCACAAAAATATTAAGCAAATTATAAAACATTAACGAATGTTCAAACCATTACTAAAATATAGCTTGATTTCTTCCATTTGTTCAATTGTTCTCAATTTTAGGAATTCGCCTAGTAACAGTATATTAATATGATAATATAAGGAACTGTTTGTCATTGTATGATGAAAGAAAATGAGTATCTCATTAATAAATTAAAATAGGAAGAAAATATTTTTATATCAAGTGCACGTGTTGTAACTCGAGTTCTAACTAAAATCAAATGCGTACGTTGAAATAACAAATTAATTAAGTGAAACACATTCCGATTGCACATATGTAAAAATTCTAATTCTTTGATATAAAGCATAGATTTGCTTCTAGAAAAGATCTTTGGATTTCGTAGAAAATCATGAGATCATAAATATTTCAAATCATTTGTCTTTTAATAAAATCAATGTGATTATTTATCATCTTAAGATTATAACCTAATTTTGAACTAACAGGAAATGCTTTTAAGGGTTTCAGAATATTAAACACTGAAGTTTGAAGGTCACATATAAATAACATGGCAGCGTTTAGCACGCATATTACTCACCCGGAAATTTAAATACAAATGGAACTGAATGATTGATTGAATATCAGTAATTTTGAAGCAAGGAGAAGGATATTGGTGGTGAATCTTTTAACTTTCAATCATAGCCAACTAAAGAGGATGAGATTTGAGTTGGGACTCTAATCTCCAAACATCACTTTTTAAAAAAAAAAAAAAAATAGAGGAAAAAAATCATGAAATTTTTAAAAATTAACGTTAAGGGTTCAAGTTGAGTGTAAAACACTCCCGATTTTTTTCTGAAAATTTTGAGTAAATTATGTTTACTTACTCCCGTCATTACCTTTTAAAAGTGTTTCGGTGGTAATTCTCGCTGCAGTATTTGTTGCTTGTATACTTGTTCGATTCTAAATCTTATACGTACTTTCTTTGGGGTAGTTTCCCCCGGTTCTCCCAAAATACTCGCCGATGTATAAAATGGGAAAATTTTTTTGTAAAATTTCTGGACCATTACGATAGAGGAGGCTTGATGGTCTATCAATTTGGATTGCTGCACTCATCTCCATGTCTTTCCAAGAGGCACTTAGACTGCTGTGAGGTATAGGGGTGAGGTCCTAGAGCCCTATGTTCGCCTTTTCAATGGGGGCAGTTGACCCTGATTTTATTTAAATGGAGGACAACGCGAGCCACGTATGTCCCATCTGGTCGACGAATTTCTGGAAAGGGAGAAATTCTCCGAATGGACTGGCCAGATAGATCTCCAGACCTCATCCCTATAAAGCAGTGCTTCTCAAACTTTCAATATACCGGAATATTCAATTAATAAATTTTATGGTCCCCCCCCCCTACAATAACAATGTATTGTGGTTCATAATACTATACTTTGACACTAAAACTACAATACGATTTTAACCTCTTTGGTTCCCGACGTACATAAACGTCTCGCTCAAAAAACATTAATTTCGGACTATATATATATTTCGGTATGATTATTCTGTGCATTTTATCCATCTTTTTTCGAAAGCTTCAAAAAGAAAAAGCTTGACAGTGTTTTGGGAAAGGGTTTAATATTTCAAGGATTTGCTTATTTATTCTTTTTTTTCTCCCCTCAAAAAAAAAAACATAAATAGGTTTTTTCCCCGATCGCTCGTGAAAAAAAAATGGGAGCAATGCGAACTTTTAATCGGCAGTTAAAATTAATGAAAACCGTACAAATTATCAAGAAAAGTGATAATAAACCCAGGGTCTGATAATTAAACTTGTTCTTAACTTAATGTTAAATTAATAATAAAAACATTGTACAGTACTGAACATTTAAAGTGTATTAAATCGGGGTTAAATTTTATTTTATACTTTATTATATCAGAAAGTATTTTGTTTGGTTATTTTCAGTAAATTAATATTTTTTTTTTAAATAATCCCTTGTTTTCGACCCTTCAATATGCTCGCGCCCCCTCGTAGAGTTATCACACCCCCAAAGGGGGGCGCTCCGCACAGTTTGAGAAACACTGCTATGGAGCATACTTGAGACTTTCTAGGGCAGGGATGGCGAACCACTGGCACACGTGCCAGAATATTTTGGGCACACCACGGATGAAAGCGTTTTGCATTTTTGTTCAAAATAACGAAGTTCACTATGAAGTATTACTAAAAAAATCGAGTGATCCGTAGTGGTGTACAAGGTGGTGAGGAGCATACTCGTTTATTATTGTCTTACAATCTTAACATAAGTTATTTGTCATCTAATCTTAAACAACAGAAGTCACACTAATGTTGCTTTAATTTGAATTACACGTATAACTAAAACAATTACAAGAATACAGCGCAAAATATATTTTTTAGTAGTAAATGAAGAGTATTGAGTCGCTAGTATTTGGTTTTTTATTTTCCAAAAAATCACAAATCAAAATTATTTGACTGCACGTCTATACCTCATTAAACATTTTTACAGAAAAAAATGGCACGTTGGTCCATAAAGGTTCGCCACCCCTGTTCTAGGGTAAGCAAATGGAACTCAATTTCCGAGAACCATCCAAGGCCCGAAAACAGAGTTGCTGGACGAGTGGGGTTGATTGCCACAGGAACTCGCAAGTTTTCTTATTTCCGTTATAAATACACGGTGTGAGGCCTGTTTATTTGAAATAGGGGTCATATCCCTTATTAACCAATTTTCTTTTTTATATTCTGCAACTGCTGTTTTATACATTCTGATTTCAATGAGTGTGGAGCACAATAACGCAAGTGTATTCCAACCATTAAATCTTGTTGTTTTTGCATTATATATATCCTATATATATACCAAATTTCAATACATTCTGTTCAGCATTTATAGAGATAATCGACAAAATCTAAAAATTCTTTTAATTTTGAACACCAGTGTACACATATAATATGCTTAAATCCTCTTGGTTAAATTAATGAAACTAATCGAATTATTCTCTTTCTGTTTGCCTATGAGCTTGGAGCTGTTGATTTTTATTTATTACCGAAAGTCTTTTTAAAATAAAATATGATTTCTTTTTGTTAGCTTACAATTCATTTTCATGAAATTATTCCAAAGCTTAATTTTTAATACAAATATTTACTTAATGTATTTTCTATCAAATACCAGTTTTATTTGCTCAAGTTTTTCAATATGTTTCACTAAAAAAATTGAAAAGTTAAGGCCTAAAAAATTTACTCTTCATATTAAATTATTACAAAACAAATAAATAAATAATTATACTTGATTAAGAGAGCTAAAACTCGTATTCAGATTTTAAAAAAAAGGTAAAAAATTAATGAGTTATTTATAAAGCCTTTGAAAACTCAATATATTCATATTACTTTAATCTTGCATTAGCAATGAAATATTTTACTATAAAGATTTCAATATTGTAGTTTTGTTTATTATTTCTATTTACCTTTTATTTGACCACTTTATAGACATTGGTATTGGCTAAAAACACTTTTTAACGTAAATTATAATATATTTTCATGAAAGATATTAAATTAAACTGATGTATTTCTCTGTTTAATGAGGTAAGAAAACGAATAATTTTGTTCTTGTTTAATGCTATTTAAATTCTCAGTGGAGAAAAGTTTTATTTGAAAATGTCTGTTTTCGCTCCGTTCTCATTGCAATTTCTATTTAAATATGAAATTTATTCTAAATTTGAGGTGCAAAAGAATATTGTGATTTTGTATACAATAATTTGTTGCAATAATATAACAACAGGTAGAATTTAGTATTCAAAGACTTATGCATATGTTATTTTTCTGAAATACCCTAAAAGTTCAATTTTAAAAATAATGCTGGGCATCACATTAGAATTCTCGTTCTGTGTGACAAATTTGAAAACTTCTATGTTTAAAACCAAAATATACTTTATTAATTTTATAATAACTCTCAATTAACTTTTTAAAAGTTTCTCAATACAATCAATTCAAACACAGGTCATGTTAAAAACTCTCCCAAGAAATTCTCTCTTCTTAGTACAGCAGACCACGCATTGTGCATAAATCTAAAATCAAGTTAACTCGCTTTCCTTAACAACAGATCCAGACTAGCGCTTCACGTTCCGAAAAACAAGAGAATGTCCTGACCCCTCACCGTCTTGCAGAGGGTCAATCCCTTCTCCCTAAAAAAACAAAACAGTAACCCCCACCGAAGAAGCACTAAATAGTGCCAACATTCCATAATATACCACCAACAGGAGCCAGACACTACATATTTTTTTAAGCTGTAGAAACATGGAGCTTTTAACAAGCCTTTAAAAACTGCAGACTAAACTTGAATGGGTATACAATTTCCGATTTTGCAAATATGGCCTCAAACTGCAATGCCTTTAACCATTTAACATGCTTATTCTTTTTTTTTTTCACATTGCATAAACTAAAAATTTTTTAACTTTTTATTTAAAAAAAATATTAGATGGAGTGCCTAAAGAATACATGTCCACTGAAAGCTTGACTTCTATTTGAAATTCCACCACCATTTTGTCAAAATAGAGGATTTACTACATTCATTCTATATGATAAAAGCAAAATAAATACGCTAGAAACTTTAAAAGTTTTCTTACAGAATCTAATACCAATAAACAATTTTTTTACTTTTAAAAACTATTATAAAATGAAAAAATAAAAAAGTACATTACCGTTATTCTAAATCACTATCTACCAATGAAAATTTTGGGCATTATGAAATGAGGATACTTTACGAACCGGTCTCTTCCTCCATTTTAAAAAACCCCCTTTCCAGAGCCGGGGGGGAAAAACCCGACATTTCCTTTTTAAATTTTTGGGAAAAAATTTCGTAACTGGGTGGTCGGACCCTTTTTCCCCCCCTGTCCCGGACTGTCAAAAAAATGCCATAACCTGGGGCCGTTTTCCCGCGATTCGGTGGCGCGGCGCTCTAAAAACTTAAATGTGCACCCAGCCATCCCCCTTGCGCGGGGAGACGAGGGGCTGAGTCTGACAGGGGGGGCGGAAACAAGAGATCAAGGAACCCGTCCGACGGGTTGCAAAAGGACGAGATAAAGGGGGCCCCGAGACCGCAGGGGCAAAAAGAACAAAGACCCGGGATGATTAGGGGGGATATAGAGGATAAAAGGAGGCGGGGAGTCCGGAAGGGGGAGACTAAATTTTGAAGGGATCCTTTTGGGACGTCCCTCGAGCGATAGGAAAAGGATAACGGGGCCCGCAAAGTACGGTGGTCTCGAACTAGGAAGATCTAACGATCGGCCCCAATCAACGAAAAAAGGATACTTGATCCGTAAGAAGGTGGATTTTGGAACGGAATGGGGGAAAAGAGCACGGCGAATTTGGGACCGTAAACTCACATGACTTTTTGGAAATCCCGGGGAAAACCCCTTTTATTATCTTTGTAGGTTTCTAGCGAGCTGTTTCGTCATTTTTTTTTATGCGAGGATAAGAAATTAAAGCCAAGAGACTCGAAATCTGTGGCCCCTTTTTTGCTATTGAATTGTAAAAGAATATTCTAATTTTTTTTTTTGATGATTTACTTACGAAAATAAATAGTTTATCCCCAACTGGTGAAATCATTACAATACCTTTTGGGCCATCTATTCTTCATGCCTTTTGTATTTAAATATCGTGTAGGAATCAGAATTGGGGCATTAGTTGCATACTAGATGCCGCGAAATTTAGAGCTATCTGACTTAGAGAAGGACGTAATTGTCGAACATCATAGAAATGGCCGATGCTTTGGGGGATATTGGAGTTAAAAACCAAAAACAATAGTGGTATGTGATTAAAAAGTGGAAGGTGAGTAGTGATTACGGAATTTTTTCGAAGAAACTTGAAACTAAGAAATGAGATCAATTAGTGTTTGTAAAGATATTTAGAAAAACAGTACCAAAAGGGCCATCCCAAAAACGGAATTTAAAAAGTAACCGAAACAACACGAGTGTTGTTTGATAAACACTATCCACAAAGAAACATTTGCTTGGTTTCCATTATTTCCCGCCCCCCCGCTTTTTTAAAAAAACTTACCCCCTGCGGGGTTGAAGTAATACAAGGCACTTAGAAATTGGACCATAGATGAGTAGAAATAGGTTTCCTGGAGTTATGAATAAAGATTAATTCTTTCCCAGTCAGATGGCAGAGTCTGGGTTTGGCGTATGCCTGGAAAATGCATTTTGCCAAAATACATTGTGACTACGTTTAAATTTGGTGGAATTACTATCTTGGGACTTTTCTCGTAGTATCGACTCAGACCCTTGATCCTAATTCATGGTAAATGCTACTTCGCCTTCGGCTCCTTTGTTCTAGACAGCAATGTGCTTCTTGTCTTGTGGCGATTTTACGTGTTGGATAACTGTTACTTTCAGGATGACAACGCCACTTGTGCGGTTGTATGATAGTAATGATGTGAACAGACTGGGCTGGCCTCTCCTGAGTCCAGACTTGAATCCTATAGAAAACCTCTGCCATGAGTTGGATCCTCGAACTAAAAGGCAGCAACTGTCCAAAAGCAGTGAAAGAACTTACATGTCTTATCCATGCCGAGGGAAAGAAAATACCATAATCCAAACAGTTACGATTAGCATGCCCCGGAAGGTTAAGGCTGTTATTGCTCCAGGCGGAGGCTCTACCAATATTTGAATATGAATAAATTTTACTTATCTCTTTTATCACAGGTGTCTTTATATGTAAGATATAATTATGAAATATTTCACTCAATTAAAACTCTAAAAAACAATATGTATCAACGTTTGTACTTATTCTCAAATAAATTTCGATGGAAAACGAAAACTTTTTTGTGCAGCTGTATATCATGAGTGAATTGCACAAAACCTTATTATTATGAAATGTTCAAGAAACTCAAATAAACAGACTGAGCAAGAGTTCCAGAAATGCAAATACTTTGCAAATAAATAACACTGAAGGATTTTATTCATATGTGTCGCAACGTCTTTCCACATCTCTAAAAAAATGATAACTTATATATTTATTTTATTTACCTTAAACCCTTTCATATCTTCTACATAAATTATTTATTTTATTGAAAACCTTTCTCTTTGTACTCTCTGTCTTTCATAGTGAAATAAGTTATGAAACCTGAAGGCAATACAATTGTTAAGAAAGTTTTCCGAAAAGGGATTCAAATTTTTATTATTACAAGAGGAATGTTGGGGACGAACATCGAAATTTTTAATCATGGCCAAATAACCAGGATGACCCCTAAACTGTGCACTCAAATCTCCAAACTTCAACACCACACCAACGAGATCATCCTGTTTTCATGTTGACGGATTTAACGCGCATTAGACACTTTCTATTGCAGATTTTAAGCAACATCATGATTCGAAATAATTTCAAGCATGAAAATAGCAGAAAAAATGGAGATAAAAATGATAGCAAGAAAAATTAGAGCAACAAAATATTTTCAATTAAATACAAGTTGCTCGCAGTACATATAAAGATATAAAAAAAGGATTATCAGAACTTTTTAAGGATTATCAGACGTACCAGCACAATATATAATGTTATTCGAAGTTGATTTTATTTGGTTATCACGAGAATATATAAGTCTGGTTTCTTCACGAAATAAAAATGAAAAAAACACTTCTCTAGTATTATAATATGAGATATTTCTGATCATACCATTAGAGGTATTTTATTTCATTTTAGTTACTCGTGTATCAAATGAATCGAAACCAGATATTTTGCTTAATATTCCTTATATCGATGCAGCCAATATCTACGATAATGGATACATTTAGATAATTTCAATTGATTGATTTAATCAAAATAGGAATAAAATAAGTACGCATAATTTTGAACTAATTTTCTCCTTCTTTTAACACACCTTAAAATTTTAGTATAGTTATTAAAAGGTTTATTTCCGCATGCTACCACACATTCCATATTATCCTAAATATATATTTTTTTCTCTTTGATATATGATAAATACATATCATAATGAAAACTAAGTGAGTGAAACTAATTTGAACTATTCAAGATTAAAAAAAAGCAACAACAACAAAAAAAATGTAAATTTATAAATCACATGGAGTTGAATTTATTATTTTTTTATCGAAAAAGCTAAATAATAGAACTCCAACTAGATTCGGAGACCAACTTTTCAAAATTTTATTTCAAGAAGAATTTTGCTGTTCTAAAGAACATAAATAGGTTTAAAAAGAATCATATTTTTTATATAAATACACTGGTGTGCAAAACTTAAGCAACAATGTAAAAATTTAGCAGATAGCCATAATATTGCAGAAAAGGAGGTCTGGAGATCAATTTTGATGAACAAATGAAATCCAGTAGAAACGTCATGCGCATGCAAATATCAGCAACAAAACGTCCAGAAGCTTGGTGATGTGAGGTGTACGCAAAACGCGTATTGATGTCGGCGCGCGCTGCTCAACGAGTAGAATAAAATGAAGAACGGAGACGCAATTCAACATATTCGCTGCGGAGTGCCAGTGACTGGGATTCGTGAAATATTTAGAAAGAAATCACCTGGACGGCTTCACAAGTGGAAGAGAATGATCGGAAAGCTGGAGGAGGGGCGTACTGTCGCCAGTGTGGCTGCAGGATTCGAATCAACAAAGTGTCGTTTCGCGCGCTGAAGCGTTCAAACGACAGGTACGGTGTTAGAAAGGTTGGTGGTGGCAGCCCGTGGACGACAATGGAGGGGTGACCATATATATCATCCTGCGGTGAAAAGAGGTCGACGAAGTCAGCAAGCGCGTAACCAGAAACTCTGTACAGCAACGGGTCGACAATTGTCGCGGTTTACTCTGGCCAGACGCCCAGCCACAAAGGGGGCCTGTTCGCCCGCCGTCTGAACGCTGCCTCCCGTTGAAAGTTGTACAAGCCCTACGTTGCAGCGGGCCAGAGGCACAAAACTGGACAACTGATCAATGGAATCGTGTCCTCTTTACGGATGAGAGTCGGTTCAGTACCAGAAGCGATTCTCTCAACGTTTTGATTTGGAAAGAAGATCGGGACGGTTTTTTATCCCAGTAACATCAAAGGAGGAGACTTACCGTTACGGTGGTCCTGGGGACTACTGTCTGGGGAGGCATTATGCTGAACGGGCGAACTGAGCTCCCACCTTTTTTCGACAGGGTCTGTAACCAGGGATCGCTATTGTGAGGAGGTACTTCTTCCCCATGTGCGTCTTTTCCGAGGTGCCTTTGGCCGGACTTCATTTATGGATGACAATGCATGGCCACATCGCACTCTTGCTGATGAGGAGCTGCTGGAAAGTGAAAGATATCACTCGAATGGACTGTAGCGTGCTCATCAGATTTAAATCCCATCAGACATGTGTGGGATGCTTTGGGGAACGTATTGCCACCTTTACATCATCGAGGAGGGAACAACCAACAACTCAAGCAGATGTTGATTGAGGAATAGGCACACTCCCTCAAGAAATGTTGCACCAGCTGGTTCTGAGTAATAGAGACGGTGCGAAGCAACCATTGTAGTAAGGAGGGAGCATATACCATGTTAGGAACATCTGCTTGTTGTTCTTCTGTTGGATGAACAATCATGAGTCACGAAACTATGCGTTCAATAAAGCTTGTTTTGTTTGATTCCATGCCGTATGCGTTGTATTCCTTTCAGCGCCGATGCTTTCAAGTCATCCTTTACGTACATAATAATACTCTCATTTCAGAATTTCATGTCTCTCAGATGACTTTTCGGGAAGATGGCAATAAAACCACCTGTTGCTTAAGTTTTGCACACCAGTGTAATATGTATCACATCACTTCTTTTTGAAAAAAAATTTTTTTTTTATACATTTTAGCGAACTTTTTGTTAAGAAAAACAGCATAAATAAAAATACGCTGGAAATAATGCAATTTTAGTTTCACTGATTACTTCTCGATCCATCTAAAGCAGGGTACTCAAACTTATTTTCTGCCGGGCAGCATACATGTTAGCTATTTCACGCAGGCCGCATACAAATGATGTCTATTTCACGCGGGCCGCAACATGAGAATTAATGGAAAGGGGGGTGGGAGAAAAGCTTTAAGACCAAGATAACATAGAAAATTTAAAATGTGGAAATTGATCAAAATATTAAAAATTCCTATTTTACATATTTTAATTATTATTTTTTACATTACTTATTTTTGTCACTAAATTTTTCTAAATTGGAAGCATCTAAGAATCACTCTTTCACAATTCCTGCATCGGTATAAACGGTTTCATATGATTAACAATAATATAACAAATTTCATAAGGTGCCTTTGTTACCGCTGTGACATTACCACTGACAAAACACTTTTTTTTAAAAGAGAAAAGAATGAACTTTTTTAGTGTAAAATATTTTTTCATTAACGCGAAAGAAAATGTAAGAGGAACGATTTAGAAATCATACTCATAATAACGTATCGATTTTGACTCATTTTAAAAAAATCATAAAAAATAGAAAATATAGATATTTTGTAACATAAATTTTACCGTATCGTGGCGAAGTAAATGATCTTTCCGATTCTGTAATTATTTTTTGTCTGATTCTCATGAAAACAATTAGATTGTGTTTTAAAAACATCTGGGAAAAAAAGAAGTTCCGAGATTTGGAACTTGGCTCCTAGAAGGGGAAAATGTTTTAAGGTTTTTAATTAATATCTTTTTAACTAATTGGAATATCGGAATATAAATAGTCAAAACGGATTCCTCGGATTATTCCGTTTTTTTGGTATTTTTGGCGAGTTTCTGCGTCGTGCGGTTCGTGAGAAGATAGGGTCCCATAGATAGTCTCATAGTCGCATAGATACGTTTGTTTACCTACGAATTTTAATATTGTAGATTCCTCCTTCTTCCTCAATACTTATATATCTTTTTCAATTCCTCTACTATTAGTTCACACTCTCCCTACATTTATTTATTTATATATATAATGGCTATTTTTCAATTCATACTATTAGCTCACACTTTCCATTTATTTAATTATTTTTTTTATTTATCTTGGTTGAATTTTCAATCGTTAATAAAATACATTTTAAAGCACTCAATTGAGCTGAAATTTTATATACATGATTATTTTGGATGACAATACAATAATTTAATTATAATTTAAAAAAATTAATTGATTAAAACTAATTATTTAAAGAATTACAAATACAGCCAGGTTGACATCATTTTTGGCAGCTTAGCTACCATTTTGGCGACTTGTGTCAAAACTTGAAAAGTTTTTTTTTCTCACGTTTTAAAGCATTCAGTTGAACTAAAATTTTATATACACGATTTTTTTGGATGACAATACGATACTTTAATGATAATTAATTAAAATTAATTACCACTTAATGTTGTAATTCAGTCATATGTATATACATATTTATATTAATTGTAACTATTTAATAAAAGGTATCGAAAATAAAATTTTTCTTTGTTGATCTAAGTAGGAATTGACTTAAAATTTTTTTTTATATTACTTGTTAAATTAAGGTCCGTTGGTGCGTATATTTCTCTAGTTCGCGCGTACGCCGCAACGAATCTCTGCGTCACATACAAGTATTCTTTGCGAACACACATGCGTCATTTCCAGCTCTGTAGCAAACGTATGAGATTCGCTGTGGGTCTTTAAAATGTTTAAGGTGATTGAATCGCCCACCAAGTGTGAGATACGATCTGTTATTCGTTTTCTGACTGCAAGAAACATATCGGCTGCAGATATTCATCGCCAGATAACAGCAGTTTATGGCACTGAAGCAATGAGTGACAGCAAAGTTCGAAAACAGGTCAGAAAGTTTAAAGATGGGTGAACAAACGTCCATGTCGAAGAATGCTCAGGCCGGCCCTCTGTAATCACTGATGACTGGATGCAAGCAGTTGAAACAAAATTTCGTGAGGAGATTCACGATAACCACTCTTTCATTGGAATTTCCAGCCATTTCTCGGTCGGTGATGTACAAAATTGTGACTGAAGACCTCAACTTTAAGAAATTGTGTTCTAGGTGGGTACCCAGACTACTCACGGCGGAAGCCAAAGGGAAGGGTTTTGCCATTTCATTGAACCCTTTAATTCATTACGAGGAAGAAGGGGATGACATGTTGAGTCGAATGATTACTGGAGATGAAACATGGGTATCCCATGGAAGAAAAGCAACATTCTAAGGAATGGTGATACACATCCTTTCCCGTCAAGGACAAAGCCAAACAAATGCTGTCAAAGCGCTAGATTTTATCAACAGTGTTCTGGGAAGGGCGCGGTGTTTTTCTGGTGGACTTTATGCCACAAGGAACAACGATAAACTCAGGTGCCTACTACGCAACTCTAAGAAAGCTCCGAAGAGCATTGCAAAACGGAATGCTGTTAAAATGTGTTTTGCTACTGCACAATAACGCAAGACCTCACACTTCTCGAACGACTCGAGAGTTAATCGAATCTTTTAGCTGGGAGGTTTTAACCCAGCACCATACAGCTCCGACTTTTCTCCGAGCGATTTCCACCTTGTCCGGTACCTCCCTTTTTGGGGGAAGGTTTGTGACAACGAAGAAGTGAAAGCGGCCGTGAACTCTTGGCTATCCAACCAGGCGGCAGACTTCATTGAAGAGGGGTTTCAAAACTGAATTCTAAGGTATGATGAGGGCATCAATAAACTCGGCAACTATGGAGAAAAATAGGCAAAAGCATGTACAATTCTAAAATAAAGGTTTTTGAAACAAAATAATGTCATTATTTTTAAAAAAAAAAAACAGCCCTCGTATATTTTGTTCAAAAATTTTCTCAATCTTAATAAAATATTTTGATGTTCATCCATTAAAGAAACTTGTAGTGGAGCCGATTTAATATAGTTTTTAAATACTAATTCATCAATTAAATTTGATTAATGAATAAATAGTAACAGACAAAAATGATAGTCTAACACCATATATAAAAAGGAAAATCGCTCATTGTGTCCCCCATTGTGTCTCAAAATCTTCTATAAATTCTCCATTTAGAAGGCAGAATAAAACCATAAAGATTTTATAAAGATATTGGAAAGTGTCAAAAAGGATTTTCTGTGTGAATTTGATTCTTTGTATTCGGAAAATAGCGGCAGTAGAATCTATCTATCTACATATTTTTTGGCTTGATACCTTAAAATATAAAAAAATTTAAAAGGAAACCCTTTTGTTTTTTTCCCAATTTTTTAAAATTTTTTCGGAAGCGAATGATTTCAATATTTTTTTTTTACGATTTTTCGGACTGAAAGAAAACCCCGAATTTTTTCCCTAAAAAACCCTTTTTATGTCTTTCTTGTAGTAAACATTACTTTCAAAATAAAAAAAAAGTACGAGACGAAATATAGGATTCAAAGAACAGTAGAAGATACGTAGAGTAAAAATATTTATGCCCTCCTTTTTTTTGGGAAATAAATATGGGGAACCGGCATTGTCATGCAGCCCTTTGTAAAAAAGGCCACGGGGTCCCCTTTAAAAATATTCTATGGGTTTTCTCTTTAGTTTTTAATATATCTTTTTTGTTTCACCCTTTGTTCTATCGTTTTCCCCAGGGGTTTCCCTTTTTTTTCTCCGATGTTTATTGAAATATGATGGGAATTAAACCCCAATTTTTTGGCCTTTCCTATTTTTAAAAACCCAATTTTTCTTCGGTTGGCCCAAAAGGGAGATGGCGGACTGAATTACAAAAAAAGATTAAGACCCTTTTCCGTGAAAAAAGGTTATTGGCCCCGTTGAAAAATATTTCGGTTCAAGTAAATTTTTTTGTTTGTTGTGTTTCTTCCTAAAGGGGGAAACAAGGAAATTCCCGGAGCCAAACCCAAGGTTGGACTTCTAAAAACGATGGGTTTAAGGCAATATTTCTTCCACCTCTCCCAATTTTTGGCGGGCCCGGGGAGAAAAAAGTACTCTGAAAGAGAACGCCCCCCAGGATTTTGGGCCCCCGGGTTTAACAAACTACTCCGTGTGTACTCGGAAGGGTTTTGGGGCGGGGGGGCATCGATTCCTGGCCCCCCAGACGGGGCCCGTTTTCCAACCCATTTGGGTACCCAGGGCCCAAATTTTTCATACCCTAAAAACGGTTCTGTTTTTAAACAGGGGTGGTTTGAAAAATTAAAACCAATACGGGTTGGGAAGGTAAAGAATTTTTTTAATCAGAAAGGCCCTTCTTTAAAAAAATTTAAAAACAAAAAAAAAGTTTTTTGTATATCTCAGCTGAAAAAAAAAAACAAACCATTTTTTGCTAAATTTTAAGTCTGTAGATCAAATAGCTGAAAAAAGTTTTATTTTTTTTTTTTATTTATAACTCTCCGTAACTTTTTGGGGTTGGAAATTTTTTAAAAACACCTTTCCCAAAAATGTTTTTCCCCATTTAAAAATAAATTTCATTGGGTCCCTTTTTTAATGAACGCTTAAAATAAAATGTAAAAAAATTTATATCTGGATTAAGGGAATACGTTAATATTTTTTTTTCTGTTTTTTTTATTTTAAGTTAAAAATTTAATTCCCAAGCAACGCCGTTTCTTATTTTTTGGGACGTTCAAAAGGCATGGGGAAATTTGGTGATGAAATCAAGGGTGGGAAACAATTTTGGTAAAGTTGGGCCCCTTTAAAAAGGGGTTGATTGAACGGGGGCAGAAGTTGATATGCTGAAACGATACCCGGGGGGGAACTGCAACAAAAGAATAAAACACGAAACCTTTTTTCCCCAAAAAAAAAACCCTTTCCTGTCTTTTCTTGGCGTCGGTTTTAATTTGGGGTTAGATTGACGTTTTTCCTACCAAAAACCATTTTTATAAATAGAGATTTATTTTGGGACGGTCCAATTTAACCCCCTAAATGGGTTTTTTTTCGATTTTCCTTTTTCATTAAAAAAATGGAAAACTTTTCATGAATAAGGAAATTAAAATTTAAATAAGTTGTTTGGTTCGTTTTGTTCCTTGGACAAAACTACTTAAAATTTTAAAATTGTTTTAAAAGGGGTTAATTTTTTAAGCGTAAATATTTTGGGTTTAAGAAAAAAAATTTTTAAAATAAAGGGGCTAAAATGGAGGTCCGACTGTATATATATATATCTTTTTAGCTATGTTTGTATGTATACAGGTTGATTCAGAATCAGCGTGACAAATTTTAAGAGCATTTAACTATTTATGGTAAATAATAATCGCTTTATTAATATGAAACTTTGAATTATTTAAAAATGAAACTTTGAATTACTAATCTAACCATTTTATTTGGGGGAGTAAATTATGGCTCCGAAATTAGATTCTCAAACCGAAAAAAATTTAAGGCTTTTGAAAGATGGTTTCTCACATTCTGCAGTAGATAAAGCATTTAAAAATTTTTAAAAAAAATACATTTTTCTAATGAATTACTATCAAAGCTTCGAAAAGAAATAAAATTTGGCTGGTAATCAAAAGCCCAAGGAAAAAAATGTGGATGAATGGAAGTCCTTGGTGAAAAAGAAAGGGGAAAAAATGAAGCTGTAAAGACTCATTGCATTTCCTCTCCATCAAAGAACATTAATAAAGAAGCCACAAGTAACGCAATCGATATGTTGTCAACAGATAAAGAAAATTGACTCTAAAAAAGTGAATAAACCAGTCTGTCATCAAATGTCTGCAAAGACTGTGGAAAAAAGATAAAAATATTCTTGACCTCTGCATTTAATTTTGGGCAAAGTTAAGTACATAACATGAATACCTTCGGATAAAGCACTGTTTCATCTGTTTTCCACAACAAAAAAAAATGTACATTATATTTCAGGCGAAAAGCGTCGCAAACATGCAACTGCTTTGAAAAAAGGATAGCTGGCCGTCGGGTATTATGATACGGATGGGAATGTTCTCTCACGGCTTAGCAAAAACCATTTTTTTGTAGAAAGAAAAGCTAAAATTGATGCTAAATACATTCATGGACAAAAAAAATAGCTCATCAAGAAATAATTGCGGAATCGTAACGAAACTTACATGTAGGTACATGTCGGGGAGATATACACGTGATTAGAAATGCAGGGTGATTGAGCATTACGTATAGCCGGTAGAGGGCATTTAATGTCGTTCTCCGTGTAGTATAAAACCGGTAACAAAGCTTGTTTGAATGTGCTGAATCGTTTTTAAAAACAAGAGCTGGGAGCTCCATTACGCCGTTCTCGAAACAATTGACACTCCCCGTTTGAGGGGGGAGAATGTCGGCGATGGAAGCTGGGGGTAGCTGCGGAGCTCGTCAATTAGGCCGCCTGATTGTGTTGGGGAGGTGTTGGGACCGTGGATCCCAGGGTGTCATTTACACGAAGACCAGGCTCGGACGCCCTCGACGACCAGTCGTCAGAAGCCGCCCTGTAAAAAAGCGCGTACAGAAAACGGCTTCATGGGCCGCCATCCGGTACAGGTAGCACCTTCCGGGGGGCCCCTGGCCCCCCCAAACCTAGAAGGCGCCCGGCTGAAGGACTTTTGAGATCCGGTGCCCTTACGGAGCTCCCTGACCCCCCCCATCGACGCCTCCTTTTGGGAAAAGAAAAAAATTAAATGGCAGCGAAAACCAAGGGAAAACGGGCTGGGGAACCCCCCGGGTTACGTAATCCGTTTCTTTCAGCAAAAGACAATGGGTTTTTGGTTGGGGTGTTAAAAAGCCTCAATCCGGCCTTTTTTAAAAAAAACAACACTCACAGTTTATTTTTGGGGCTTTGAAACCTTTTTTAAACTAAATTTATTTTAAAATGTGACTGTGGAAAAAGTTTTCTTTTTACGCTGACATATATTTTTTTCTTTTTGTGTGGTTTTCCCTTGACTATTCTTGGGTTGTTACCTTTTTTTCTTTTTAACACGCTTTTATAAGTTTCACTTGTACGTAACGGAATCTTTGAACTCGATTTTTAACCACTTTAAAAAGGTCATAAATTTGAAATTTTGCACCTTGTCAAAGGGCCGATGACAATACAATAATTTTATAATTTTTTCTATTGTTCTGAACAGAGGATATTCCAGATTTGGGGCTAATTCATTATACCATTTCCCGATTTGGGACTAATTTCTGTAAATTTCCCCGATTTCATAATTTCAGATCCCCTTTCCGATTTGCCGACTAAAAAAATTAAAGTAACCCTGAAAGGAAAAATTTTTTTTCCTTTAATTTCACATAATATAAGCAATGGTCCAGTTTTTTTCTGAAAATGGAATTTAAAAAATGACTCGCGCATGTGAAAAAATAATTTGTTCTTACTAAGCGAAAATTTTTTTTAAAAAGAGTGTATGAAAAAATGATAGGTAAAAAAAAACAAACCAAAAATACATGCTTTTACTGTAGATCAAACTAAAAAAAATGAAAATTAAATTATAGTTTAAAAAAACTAAGAAAAACACGCTTTTATGGTTATTCGAACTAAAAAGTAAAAAAAAATTCTTAATATAAGAATAAAATGATTAAAGAGAAAATTAATGTCATTGGGGTAAAAGCGTGTGTGTGCTTTGTGTACTAAATTTTTACTTTTGTAAATTTTTACTTTATTTGTACTAAATTTTACTCAGCATTTCGGAATAGAACTAGTAAGAAATTATAACAATTGATATAGAGCACCTCCTGCTTTTACCCCAATGACATTAACTTCTTCGTTAATCATTTTATTCTTATATTAAAATTATTATTATTTTTTTTTTTACTTTTTAGTTCGATTAACCATAAAAGCGTGTTTTTTAGTTTTTTTTAAACACTAATTTGTTATATATCTAATGGTCTTATTAATATTTTTAAATTTTTTATTAAAAAAAAACATAACTCACGCACATACGTACGTACACTCACGCACTTATACTCACGCACGTACACTCACGCACGCAAACACACATCCACACGCCACTACCAACAACTTAATACTGACTTAAATTATCTCTCTTTGGATTCATATTAAAATAAATTCTAATCTTGTATATTTTTTTGCGCATATTAGTTACGAATATCATCTGACGAATTTCTAGTCTTATTTCACTCTCTACTATAAAAACCGTTCAACAATCTGTTTTGATTCATTTCCTATCCATAGAATAATTTACTCTAATTCCGTACATAATTCATCCGTATATTTCTGCTGTTCTTTTTACATCATAGTTCATTGCAATTACACTAATAGATCCTTTTGTACAAAAAGTAAATTAATTAAATTTGATTAGTAAATTGTAATTTTTGATAAATAATTGAATTTTAAGACTTAATTGACTATAATTATGACTTAATTATTCTTTACTTTTTGGCCTACATTTCTGTACTACATATTATCTATAACGAAACACTATTTTGATATTTTAAATTAAATTTCAGGATTATTTTCCACATTTATTTTTTGTAAGAAATCATTTATGCAGTTTAGAATTTTGCGAAATACTTAAACGCATTTAAAAGTTTAAAAAAAAAATTATACTTATTATTTTTTTTCTTTTTGTTTTTAAGGGACAACATTGATTACTTTCGTTATACTTTGCAATGAAAATTATAAAAATACATTCGCAAGCAACTTTATTATCAATAAAATTTATTTCTGAGAATCTCTAAATCTTTTAAGTAAGGTTGAAACAGTAAGGTAATAACGAATTTTAAAATTTCGTGGAAAAGTTATAGTAAATAAACTCAATTATAATATGCGTTCTTAATTCGATTCATAATTTTCAATTTAAAGAGAAAAGTGTTTTTATTGAAGAATTAATAAAGTAAGCTAAAATCGAATAATTAATTCTTCGAAGGAATCTGTTTCAATTAATTTATTTATAAAAAGGATTATTTTTTCAAAAACATATAAAAATTATTTTAAATGTACTTCGTAAGTAGATCTTTTCAAGTTTGTAATGTAGCTTTGAAATTTTTAAAGAAGTAACAGTTATATAGATAAAGACAGTACATTTGAATACTATTATTGCAAGTAAAAGGTTTGAATAGAGATAGATTTATCATTTTAGTTAAGGTTTACAAAGCAATCGGTTGCATTTAAAAGAATTATACAAGAGAAAGATTAAGTAATATATTTGAAAACATAAATAACGGTATAAAATATTTTCTGAAAGTTTATAGGAATGTTTAGATTTGCTATATATTCGAAAATAAATAAATAAAAAACAGCAAATAATTTAGTTTTATTAATTGTTTTTTTAAAGCTTTTAATGCAATAAAATTTATTAAAGCTTTACACGGAAAAAATTACTTAAAATAAATTTATTAAAAATTTTTCCGACTACGTTCGGAAACCCTTTAAATTTTTAAAAAAAACATAAATGAATAATTTTTTATGATATTTTTCACTTGGGGTTAGAATACATGCATAAAATTGTTTTAAAAAAAAATCTTTACAAAAAAATTTTTTTAAAAACAATTTTTGGGAAAAATTAACAGAATTTAAACCTTTTTTTTTTAAAATGTCTCCTTTTGTGAAAAATCCCTATTATAATAATACTTTTCTTGTATATAGCTCAGACACTCTGTACAGAGGGCTCAACTAGGAAATTTTTTAAAAATTCCCGGTTATTTTCAGTTACAAACATTTGAAATATAATTTTATCGGCGTTTTTTTCTTAAAGTTTCTCCCCTCTGTTGTCATATAAAACATGAATAAACTCACTTCTAATCTATATATTTCAAACATTCTACCCAGGCAAAATATTATTATAATGGCCCTTTTTTTACAAAAGGGGAAAATTTTTTAAAATGGGTCATTCTATGCTCATTTTTTTTTTTCAAAATTTGTACTTAAATAATTTTTTTTTGTAATACTATTCTTATAACAATTTTTATATATGTATTAATCTAAAATGACACTTTTAAAAATCATAAATATTATCCATTTTTTAAGCCTTTTAAAAACACGGTTCCCAACGTAGTCGGGGTACCTTAAAAATCCAAAAATTTTTATAAATATTTTAATATTTGATGTGGAATTCTTCTAGGAGAAAATATTATCTTAGCAACACTTTCAGGAAATTAGTTTGAGTTTCATTATAATTAAATATTTTATATCCAAATACTGTTGAAATAACATCAAACAAGTATCTGAATTAACCTTGGTATTTCCCGCCCACTTCGTTGTGTTTTCGTTTTATTTTATAACCATATATCGTTTTAGGTTATTTTCATATTTAAGTATGTGGCGGGTCTTCTCCCCCCCCCCGTGCCTTTTATTAATTCTCTGAGGGAAAATATTTCTTAGCTGTTGCATGTTTACATGATTTATGTAAATATGAGGGCTATTTAAATCTAGAAAAAATGATTAAAAGGGTAATTTAATCGTTAGCTGCTAAAAGGGAAAATTAATTATCAAAGTCAATATCTGATTTCCTTGTAGTTCATGAAGAGAAACTTTAGTCAAGTATACCAAGCCCTAACTAATGCTGTTCCATCGGATCGTAAGCAAGGTAAATGATCTAATTGTTTATTATAGATATTTATGATAAGGATTTAGTTGACCACTCCCTCGGCTTACGATATTTCCAAAGTAAATTGAAAGATTAATAAAGTTATTAATAATTTTATTACAATGGCTGATTAATAGGTGTTTCCAACTTCACCAACGACTTCAGGGTCGTGACAGGTAGTCCTATCATAAGGCTTTTATTGTACTGAAAAATATTCCCATACATTTCGCTTTTTTGTTTATTAACCCGCGGTCACTCGCGCCTGTTTTTGCTATCGTCGTTACTCGTGGGGTGTAGAGACACCCAAATTTTTTTAAACCCGTTATTTAATTTGAAAATAAAATTAAGTCCATTATGATGCATATTTATAAAGTACAAGATGTTTTTTGCATTACACAAATAAAATTATTAAATTTATTGCAATCAAATGAGACTAACGCTAATTTAAACTAAACATACAAAATTTTCATTTTAAAACATGTAATTTTATTGTTTTTTCTTAAACCAGTAAAACGTATATACCAGTAATAAATATACTTTATAATTGAGATAATGATAGTAGAAAGTAGAAAAATAGTATTTTAATCATTTTCCAAACATTCTAACAGACTGTATACATATGCTCAACTTCTCCCGGGAGTTCTCAGCCCTCCAGATAAACTTTTGAAGGTCATTTCATTCCAGTCGTTCGAGAAAGAGGGATTGCATCAAGCCTGAAGGTTCAATGACCGAAAATGTGCAGCTACAGAAAAAATCGTGGTTCTGCGCATTCTTTTTAGAATCCTCAGAGGATTTTCTTGTTGCTGGGGTGTACAGAACACCTCGCGCGAGTGATCGCGGGTTAAGAATAGAACTTGAGTTTCAAAAACGGAAGTATATTTTTACGCTTCCGTAACATGCCTACCGAGTTTATTTACGTAAAACGCATTTTTAGCGGATCTCTAATAAACAAAAGAAAAACACATACCTGCAAAATTTCAAATCTGAATACCTGATAAATCATAAAACCGAGATTTTTTTTTTATCAATAATGCTCCTGTAATCCAGACAACCCCTTAGGGCAGGGGTGGCGAACCTTTATGGATCGGCTTGCCACTTTTGCTAAAGAAATACTTTATAAGATATAGAGGTGCCGTCAAATAATTTTAACTTGTCATTATTGGGAAAATAATAAAACTAAATACTAAAAACTAAAAATTCTTCATTTAGTACGAAAAACTCTGCATTTTGCACTTTATAGTAGTAAATGTTTTAGTTATACGTGTAATTCAAATTAAAATAACATTAGTGTGATTTGTTCTGTTGCGAATTAGATGAAAAATAACTTATATTAGGATTGTAAGATATTACTTCTAGCAAAATGCATGCTGAATTGGAATCATCTGCCAAACGGTTTCTAAGCGAGTCTTTAATGTTATTCATATCTGAAAATAATGATTCGCAGGCATAGGTAGATGAAAATAATGGATAAAACAGCATGGACCAGCTTCTTCGAAAAGTTAAAAGCGTCTGGAATTGAATTTCATGTTTCCAAAATTCTATTACTCGCATTTATACTGTTAATATTTCTGTTTCAATCACAATTCCAACTTTCTCCTTTTTTCAACAATTTTTTGAATCCATCTTGAACTAGACGGTAAATCAATCAGTTGCATTTCAAATTCTTTTCAACCTCTAATCAATCCAATTGGGACAAGTTCAGTTTATTAAAGGAAGTCACATCAAGGTACATAAAAAACTTGAGCGTTTCCGATAGTTCTTTGAATTGAGAAAATTTCGCTGGAAATTGCGACCCATAACTCGCGTTTGTTCGTAATACTTCATGCTGAGCTTTGTTATAATGAATTAACCCTCTAAGCGGTCTGCACTTAAAGTCTTGCCATTCTGGAGATGCTTCATAAATGCCCGCACATATTTTTGCTCAGTGGGGTTCTCAAAAGCGGTTGAACCGTATTTTAAGAATGCGGCTCGGCCGTTTTGGGAATCTTGAAGGCGAAAAAGCATCTCTGGAATGGCGGAATTTTGTCGAACCGCTTGAAGAGACAAATGTAATCCGTTTTGATCGGGGCGTGCCCAAATTTTGTGTCGCGTGCCATCAATGGCGCGAGGGCATTGGTTCGCCTTCCTGCCCTAGGGTGACAAATTCAGGGAAATCTGTTCTTAGCGGATCTCTCCACAAGAGAAGAAACATGTTTTTCAAATTTCAAGTCTATAGGTGCAATAGTACAAAAACTGGAATTTTGTCTGCAATGCTTCCGTAAACCTCCTATGGGGTCGATTTTTGTAAGACCCTTTCTTAACAGATCTCTAATCAACAGAAAGAATGAGTTTGCAAGATTTCCAATTTTGAAATGTAATAGCTTAAAAACGGTATTTTATTCTTATCTATAACGTTCCCGTCCCCCTCTTTCGGAAACGATTTCCACAAAACTATTTTTAGCGGATCTCAATTCAATGAAGAAATCACGTTTCCCAAGCTTCAAATCCGTAAAGTGAATTGTTCAATAACAAAAATTTTATCTACAAAAAAGTCCTCCAACCCCTCTTGATAGTCGATATTCGGAAAACCGTTCTTATCGATCTTAACTGAGGAAAATAAACATATTTAACTAATTTCTATCTCATAGGTCTAGTAATAAAGCGGGAATTTTCATCAGTAACGCGCCCATAACTCCCATTGGGAGTTGATTTATGCAAAACGTTTTCTTTGAGGATCTCTACTCAACAAAAGAAACATGCCTACAAAATTTCAATCTGTAGTTTTGGAAATATCATGAAGAGTGAGCGAGTCGGTTTTCTCCTTTATATACATACATAATTTAACTCGATTGAATATTAAATAAAAAAAACCTTTATTTTTATCGAAAAAAATAAAAATGCAGACAGAAAGTAAATATTTACTTATAAGAAAACGCTACGGCTTCCGATTTCAAAAAAACATATTCGGGGACTGAAAAATAACTTGAAAAAAGGCTAAATAATTTCTTAGGGGACAAAATGATATTCATTGCACTTTTTATTACCTGCGCCTACTAACACAAGTGGAAAAATGGAGGAATGATAAGGTTAAATGACAATAAGCTTAGATGGAAAGGTTAGAAAAACGGAATATTAACTATGATTAAGTAGTTTTAAAATAATATGCAAACATATTAATTAAAATAAGAAATGTTTCTTACACAAAATTACAAAAAATAATTTTTCATTTTTCTTTTTTTTTTTTTTTACTTTGTTGTTTATGGAATATTTAATAGTATATAAGAAAAGCAAGAGCATTAGTTGATGGGAAAAAAAAGTATTACTACTCGAAAACAATTAACAGTAAGACAACCATAAACATTAGGACAAGAGTAAGAAAGATAGAGAAATCCAAATATTGTCTTATTTATGGCATAGTTGAAGAAAAATTAAAAAAAAACCCTTTGGAACTTTTTTTAAAAAATTTTTCAAAATAGATCATTACCAATTAATTTACAAATTGCCTATACAATTTTCATAGGTTTTTCTCTTTTTATTAATCTTTAAAAATGTGTTTACTGAATCGAGTTTAATTTTCTAAAATTAATTCTTAAATCTTCATGAGTTTTTCTGTTTTTACTAATTAATAAAATATGTTTACTGGATTTTCTTTAAAAATATGGCTTATTGAAAATAAGTAAATTTTTTATTCACTTAAGACTTCTTTTCTTTTTTTTTCTTCACAAATGTATTTACAAACGAAAATATGAAGTACACGTGGCTATGCGTTCAAATCAATTCTACAGTTTCTGTAAATCTTTAGGCATTCCTTTTTTTGTAAGTTTTGCGGTTCAATGCAAGAAAAATTTTACTGAAATTAATTAATATAAAATATTCTTATCAATTAGGAAATAGGACCTAATAAAAGTTACAATAATCAAATGCTATTTTTTTAAAGTTATCTCTTACTTCTAGATTATAGATTTTATTCAACTTGCAGTTAAAAAAATTATAAGGAAAATTTATTTTCCCTAACTTTTCTTGCTGCTAATAAAAGTATCTTAAGTATAGATCCGAAAGCTAACAATCTAAATCTAAACAATTTATTTAAAAATATTTTCAATGTATTCAACGGCAAGACACTCTCTCATTAATCCCTTAACTGTTTGTCTGAACGCTGTACGGTCACTGATATTTTCTTCTTTCTATCTTTGATTTGCACATAGTTTTAATTCTTATAGTGAGATTATTAGGGCTAATATTTCTAAGAGATGCTGTTTGTCCATGGTTCTGAATGAGTGAGTGAGTGAATATTAACGTCACAGTATTCAGCAACTCGAGGGCTTTTGGCATCGGATCTCGTAATTTTGAATCATGGTCAAGGACGAGGACGACACCTGAGCTGATGCTTACCTCTGAACGTTTGATATCACAGGGGGACCCCCAAGTTGTTGTTTTTTGTTTCCCAAGATGGTTTTAACATTACAATATGGTTTTGATATTTTTGCATTTCTGGGAAAATTGCAAGTTTCAGTGCTTTTTTTAAATTTATATTCATTATTAAAATTATATATTATGTAATTTTTTTATTAAAATATGGGAAAATTTCAATTTTTTTCATAAAATAAAATATAGTAAATAGCAGAATAGTTTTAGATTAACAAAAATAATAATTTTAAATTTTGTAAAAAAAAAAGATATCTGCGTTATTTACAAACATTGCAGACTGATGACTGCTTGTTAAAAAAGAACGATCAGTTTTTTTGTTTATCCAACGTTTCCCTTTTTGTTTATAATAAAAAAATCCTTTTGGAATATATGAAATAAAAAAATCTGTAAATATCCGAAAAAGCTTAGATCACGGTCGAACTTGGGAAGAATAAACCAGCTATATTTATATATATTTTGTTATTTTATTTAAATTCATTTCATGCCTTTTATGTATATGTTACCGTTAAAGTGTGAAATCCGTTATTTTATAGAATATTTAGGTATTTCATGAAATAAAACTAAACAAGTCAGTTAAAGTATACAAAATTATTGAATTTTACAATTTAAGTAGCTGTTCTATAGAATAACGATTACTTGATCGTTAAAGTATGAAATACAGCATTCGAAAGTTCTTTGAACCGGTTCTAGTTTCCGATTAGGAACTAGAAATGGCCGAATCAAACAACTGTACTCTAGATATCAATTCAATATATCTGAGAGATAATAAGAAGTTCCAAATATTGAGACAACGATTTGATCTGTTGCAACAGCTGAAAGTTGTGGTACTGGGCAAGGATTTAAAAAGTATCCGTGTAAAAAAAATGTGTAATATTTAAAAGTGTGCTTGTTTCAAAAATAATAAGCAGTGCAATCCAAAGTGTCATCTCAACAATTCTTGCTCTAATAAATAATTAAATGTAATAAAATGCTATCTCATAAAATTTAAATTAATGTTCTTTTACATTTTTGTTTTAAAAAGTTTACACAATACTTCTATGAAACAACAGTTTTTCTTCCCAACATGTATTTTTGTTGATAATATTTAAATATTAGGTTGGGGAAAAAGAAATCCATTAGTTTTGAATGAAATTCAGGACTTTATTTAACATGTTTCGGATTGTCCAATTTGGGTCAAATATACACCATTTTGCTGTATAATTTGTTGCCATTTTAAAGGTAGAGTCATAGTGCCTCTCTCATAGAAGTCTTGGTCCTTATTGGTGAAAAACTCTAGTAATAGATTTTCACAATCTTCTCTTGATCCCAATTTCTTATCACTCAGGAAGTTTTGCAATGTGAGAAAAAGGTGGTAATCGCTTAGTGCCAGGTCCGGACTATAAGATGGATGCATTAAAACTTCCCAACCAAGCTCCCAGAGATTTTGGTGAATCACTACAGCCGTGTGTAACCTAACGTTGTCCTGATGGAACCCAATACCTCTTTTGTTGGTCAATTCTGACCGTTTCTGGTCAATCGCTAGTTTCAAACGGTCCGGTTGTTGACAGTAGAGATCTGAATTTAGTGTTTGGCCATACGGAAGCAACTCATAATAAATTATTCCTTTTCCAGTCCCACCAAATACACAGTAGAACCTTCCTAGCCATTAGTTCTGGTTTGGCCACCATTTGAGCTGTTTCACCCCGCTTTGACCACGATCGTTTTCACACAATATTATCGTATGTGACCCATTTCTCACCCCAGTCACCATCCGCTTAAGAAATGGGTCGATTTGATTTCGTTTGGCCAAGACTTCGCAGACGGAAATTTGATCCATCATGTTTTTTGGTGTTAATTGGTGTGGCACCAAAACATGGAACTTCTTTTTGAATTCAGCTTTGTGCAAATGGCTTAAAACTGTTTTATGGTCGATCTTTAACTCTAGGGTGATGCTTCAACTCTAACATGCCGGTCAACTTCGATTATTTCTGTGATTTTATCGACATTTTCGATGATGGACTCGGGACAACTTTAACATCAAAAATGCCTGAACGGAATCGACGAAACCAAAATTGCACGTAATTAGCTGTTACAGTATCGGCACTATAAACACCATTCACAATTTCAGCCGCATGGCTTGCATTTTCGCCTTTATTAAAGAAAAACTGTAAAATGTACCGAATTTTCTCTTTGTTCACTTCCATTTTTAACACCCTGTAACTCACAACTGAATGGACCAGAAAAAAAAACAACATAATAATTTTTTTAGTGTAAAATGTCACCTTGACAACGAGCATAAACTTGAAATTGTTTGATCGATACTTCACGAGATATCGACACTACAGCCATCTACTGAAAAAATAATAGATTGCTTTTTTCCCAACCTAATATCGTCTATTTTTGTAACAATTCTTTTTCCCTTCTGTTTAAGTAATATTAACAATATGAGCAATAAAACAAATAATATTATCTCTGCTTTCCCTTATCATTTATCAATTATTCTTCCGTAAAAGGGATAAAATGTATTTTTCGAGAGATTTTAGCTATTTGTGAGCAATTAATTTATAAAATATCTATGAAATTGTTTATTTTTCACTTTAATGGTCTATCCTTAGTTATTTCATAGAATAACTATGTAAAGTTTGAAATTTTTCATGTATTATGTACTTAAACATACTTGTCTAGTTATTTCATGAAATATCTAATTATTCTACGAAATAACTGAATTATACACTTTAACGGTAACATATATACATATAAAACAATATAACATGTGTATCCCAAATAAGAATTTTTTCACTTTTTTTTTGAAAAATTGGAAAATAATTTCAAGTTAAAAGTACTTATGACATTTTTTTGGTAAATATTTAAAAGTAAAATTCAAAGAAAATAGAAAAAAAAAGAAAACTTAATTTTAAGAGTTTTTTTTATTATGGGAATATGATAATCGATGTACACCCCCAAAAATTAGCCCTTTGAACCATGAAATTTGGGGAAGTAAAACCATATTTTATTTTAAAGGGGAACACAGAATTATCGTAAAAAAAAACCGAGTAAACCTAATTGTTTTTTTAATTCCTTTCCAAAGGGAAACAAAGCCCCCCTTTTAAAACAAAATCCTTCCCAAATTTAAAAAAGGCCTAACCCAGAATTTTTCCCTTGGGAGTTTGGGGTTTAAATTTTAAAAAGGTTAAAAAAGCATCAGTCATTTTTTTAAAAATTTAATTAAGTTTTAAAATGAATTTTTTTTCCTTTAAATTTTAAAAAAAATGTTTCTTTTTTTCCCAATTAAATAAAAAAGGTTTTAAAAATTTCCCAAAAATTTTCGAAAAAAGGGGTTTTTCCCCGTAACCCCAAAATATTTAAAGGTTTTGAGTTTTCCCCAAAATTTTAATCAAGAAAAAAAAAAAGAGTTTGGCAGGCCCAAAAAAGGGCCGGAAAAAATTTGATCCAACAAAATTTTAAAATTCACTAAAAGGTTTTCCTTTTTTTGTTTTTTTTCTACTTTTCCAAGGGGGAAAAAAAAATGAATTTTCTTTTTTTTTTTCCAGGGCAAAGGTTTTAAAAGGGAGGAAAAAATACATGATCTTAATTTTTTAAATTTTATTTTACTAAGGTTGGAAAACTTTTTAAATTTTCCCTTTCAATAAAATTTTTTTAATTTTAAAATTTAAAACAATTTTTTTAAAGGTGAAATAAAATTTTGAGTGAAAAAATTTCTTAACATTTTTTAAAATTAATTTAATTTTATTGGGGGAAAAAATAAATTTTTTCCCGGAAATAGTCAATAGATAGGGGACAGTATACTTTGGGGTTATCCATCTACCAGGTATAAAAAGGGCAATTTTTTTTAAAAACCTTAAAAAGGGAGGGATGGTTTTTTCTTTTTGACCCGAAAGTGGTTAAATTTAAATTTTTTTTATATATTACTTGTGTTCATATTATATGATTTCAGGAAAGGTTTAGTATAGCCCTTTTTTTATTTTATATGATTCAATTGTGTTTCGGAATTTCTTCATATATGTATGTGTAAACTGAAAATTAATAAAAACACGCGTAAATCAAAACTTAAAAAAGAAAGGGTTTTTTTTGCTTGATTTTAAATTAAACATCCAATCGCAAAAAAATTTTAAAGTGGATTTAAATACCTTAAGAGTATTAGTTATTATATTCACAAATCTACTCTTATACTACTCTTGGCGGATATATACAGTGGCAAAGAAGCTTTTACTCTGTCTACGAGAAAAGAAGTGTTGCAAGAAACAGTCCTATAAACAAGCCTAAAGTGAATATTTTTATTTTTAAGAATCTGTTTCTCATAAAAATTCATGGAATGTTTCAAAAAAATGCGAGTTTGTGGTTTAGTAAATTCAGAATAAAATTCCACAAAACTTTAATTTGAAAAACAATGCTATGATTAAGATTAAATTTATATTCTTTATAAACAAAAAATGTAGCTATCGTTATCATTCTACAAATATTTCCTTTCAATATATATATATATATATTTACACAAGAATTTGAATTTTATGGATGAAAATATAAAAATTATTCGGTGATAAGTATGCTTATAATACAAAATAATTGTAAAGTAAAAAGTATAATTATTTAATATTCTTAGAAGGTCAATTGATTTGAAATGTATTTTAGTTCTCGATTATTTATATAATGTTATTTTATAATTTCGCAGTACGAATTACTTTAATCAACATTCTGGAAAATTTGTATGCCTAAAGGCGAGCATTTGAATATTTTCACTGACGTAATAAATACCTTTTAATTTTAATCAATTTATACCTTAAAAATAACGACTATTAAATAAACTTAGAAACATAATCTTGAAATAAACTAATTGAAACAACCATAACAGCTATCTTTTTTTTTTAATTATAACGCATCAAACATGTTAATCAGTTTCAGTTTAATCTTAAAAGTAAGAAATCTGTACAAAATACATTGATATAAATTTACTAGATTTACTTAACAAAAATTTTTAAAAAAAGTCTGTTCAGAATTAAATATTTAAATAAAGCAAAAAAAATCTTCTATAAAATATGATTAACCATATAAATAATGAAAAATACGGAGAGAAGCTATTTATAGGCAAAATACTCATATATATATATACACTGGTGTGCAAAACTTAAACAACAGGTGGGTTTATTGCCATAACTTTACGAAAAATCATCTGAGAGACATGAAATTCTGAAATGAAGGAGAGTATTATGTACGTAAAGGATGACGAAAGCCTCGGCGCTGAAAATGGAATACAACGCATACGGTATGGAATCAAACAAAAACAAGCTTTATTGAACGCATAGTATCGTGACTCATGATTGTCTATCCAACAGGAAGAACAACAAGCAGATGTTCCTTAATATCGTATATGCCCTCCCATTACTACAATGGTTGCTTTGCACCGTCTCCGCATACTCAGAACCAGCTGGTGCAACATTTCTTGAGGTAGGAGTGCCCATTCCTCAATCAACATCTGTTTGAGTTGTTGGTTGTACTCCGGATGATGTGAGAGTGTGGCAATACGTCTCCCAAAGCATCCCACACATGTTCGATAGAATTTAAATCTGGGGAGCACGCTGACCAATCCATTCGAGTGATATCTTCACTTTCCAGCAGCTCCTCAACAGCAAGAGTGCGATGTGGCAGTGCATTGTCCTCCATAAAGATGAAGTCTGGGCCAATGGCACCTCGGAAAAGATGCAGATGGGGAAGAAGTACCTCCTCACAATAGCGATCCCCGGTTACAGACCCTCTGTCAAAATGGGAAGCCCCAGTTCCGCCGTTCAGCATAATGCCAACCCAGACAAGAACTCCAGGACCACCGTAACGAGGTCTTTCCTTGATGTTACTGGGATAAAACCGGGTCCCGATCTCTCTCCAAATCAAAACGCGTTGAGAATCGCTTCTGGTACTGAACCGACTCTCATCCGAAAAGAGAACACGACTCCATTGATCAGTTGTCCAGTTTTTGTGCTCTCTGTCCCACTGTAAACGGTGGCCATCTTTCAACGGGAAGCAGCGGTCGGGACGGCGGGTGAACAGGCCCCTTTTGAAGGCGTCTGGCCACAGTAAACCGCTACACTTGTCGACCTGTTGTTGTACAGAGTTTCTGAGCAATGGCGCTTGCTGACTGCTGTCGAACCTTTTCGCCGGCGAGGGTGATATATCGGTCATCCCCTGCAGTTGTCGTCCCCCGGGCGGCCACACCAACCTTCTAACGGCTGTACCTGTGGTTTGGAACGCTTTCCAAGCGCGCGAAACGACACTTTTGTTGATTCCGAACTCTGCAGCTACACTGGTGACAGTACGCCCCTCTTCCAGCTTTCCGATCATTCTTCCACGTGTGAAGTCGTCCAGGTGATTTCTTCTAGCCATATTTCACGAACTGACTCACTGGCACTTGCAGATAATATGGTGAATTGCGTCTCCGTCCTTCATTTCATTCTACTGTTGAGCAGCGTGCGCCGACATCACGCGTTTTGCGTACGCTCACATCGCTTCTGACGTTTTGTTACTAATATTTGCATACGCATGACGTTTCTACTGACGTACGTGTTCCCTCTACTGATCTCCAGACCTCCTATTCGCACGCACTCATGCACGCACGCACACTGTCATAACTGTTATATATATATGCCGCAGGAAAATAATGTAATTAGGGCTTTCATCAAATCCCTAAAGAAGATTATCAATGCACGGTAGATGTTAAAAAAACGTCTTTTTTAAGTCATTTCCCTGATGTAAGTAAATGATTTGATCAAATCCCCGAATTTTGTTTTAGTAAAGGATGATGAAATGAAAAAAGTAAATTTTAGAGCTCTGTTTTCGCTTGTTACCACTCCCTTCGGCGTCCCGCCCAAAACAAAATGATCTAAATAAAATTTTTTTAGTTTTAAAAATTATTTTTTTTTGCATTATTATCTTCCGATTGATATACCCACGGGAACCGGATAAGTCAAACAAACTATTAAATTAATCCTTTTCTTTATAGATAAAAAGTTTTTTGGATAATAAAAAAGAAATTTTTAAAAAAAAGAAAATAATAAGTAAAAAAAAATTTTTACAAAAAAAACGGGATTTTTCTAAATACTCTTTAAAAGTATAATCAAAATAAATGTTTGAAATTCTATTACAAATCAGTTGAACCTGTATTTGGAGAGATAGATAAAACCTGTTTTGTGCGCAAAAAAATAAAAAGCAAAAAAAAAAATATTCATAAATTCTTACATTAAAAAAACTAATTCTTGGAAATACTACAAATTTTTTATGCGGTGGATAGGGCCCGGTTAAAAAAAGCCCCGCATTATAAAATATCCAGTTATTTACGAATTTTATGAAAATACTTCCGTAAAAAATAAAAAAATTAAATATTACACTTAGAAACTTTTTTTAAAACATAGTTTCTCATTGTATATACACGGAAAATTTTTTAAAATGAAATACATGATTCTTTTTGCTACTCATCGTAACCCAAATCCCTTTATTTACGTTCAAAAATTTCGCTTTCGTCATTTAAAGGGGACAATTTCAATTAAAATTTATTTTTTGGGAGCAAAAGAAGAGATAATTTTTCGTGACGAAGATCGGGTGGTCACACACAGTTGCTTAAAAATGCCCAAAAAACCCCAGAAAAACCCCTTGATTGAACCCCTTTTTTGGGAATTTTATACTCCTTTTTTTAAATTTGGGTTTCTTTTTTTAAGAAAATGCTTTTATTTGTTGAAAAGCTGGATCTAAACATATTTTATCCTCTCAAAAAACCCGGTTCTTCTTGTCAGTTTTCCCTTCTATCAAATTTTAAAAAAATTAACCCCTTTAAAAAGTTTCGTCTTCAATCAAGCGCGGGCTGCTGGGTGTTGAGGAAAAACAACTGAATGCGCATTGCCGGAAGACTTTTTAAATAACAAATGAACAGAGCGTCTTGAAATGTCTGTATTTCGGTACGTAACGTACACCCCCTGCATCACGGGGGGGACAGGGCTCCAGGGGCCCCAAAGGGCCCCACTAACGCTAAATACGTATTTAGTCAATTTTATAAAAAATTTAAGCCAAAAACCCGAATTTTGGTTTTGGGGGGAAGTTTAACCTTCTCCGGGGCCCCCCACTGGTAAATAGATGGAAAACATTCAAGGGGGCCAAAACCCTTTGGGGCCCGCCACGGGGGAGGGAGGACTCCCGGGGCCCAAAAGGTTTTACTTTAAAGCTAAATCTTATTTCCCCCCAAATTTTTATAAAAAAAAGGCGAAAAACCCGACTTTTTTGGGGGGGGAGGTTCTAACATTCTCCGTTACGCCCCGGGAAAATTGATAGAAGACATTACAGGGGCACCAAAAGCCATCAAAAAAATTATAAACCCTGAAAATAAAAAATGGGAAAATAAAAAAACGTACAAAATAATATCCCAAAAAAATTTCACAAAAGTAAAAAACAAAAAAAAAAAAAAAAAAATCCGAAAAGAAACTGGTTCTACTGTATCCTTTTTTAAAAAAAAAACCAACTTTTTTATCCCAATTTTTTTGTTAAATAAAAATTTTGAAAAAAATTTGTAATTCAATGAAATTTTTTAATTTCTGTACTTATAATAAGGGATATTTCAAAAAACACTTTTTAAACTCGGCAATATTATTTTTAAAAAATTTTTTTTTGGGAAACATGTAAAGGGATTTGATCAAAAACCTTACTTTTAAGGAAATATTCACCCTTTGAATCTTATTTTTTAAAACCTTGCGTAAAATTTATCCCCTCCCTTAGGGATTTGATGAAATTCCTGATTTAATCTTTTTCCTGCGACATATATACAACATGATTTTTTAAGTTTTATTGAAACATGATTTCTGAAGTTATTTTTTTACTATTAGCTGTACACTAAAATGAGTAATGTAAGCAAAAAAAAAAAAAAATAGTTTAGCAATATTTCTTAAGGCAAGAAAAAAAAAGTTTTACAAACTCTACTTTAACCTACATATTTTAAAACATACATATATATATGTAATGTTTTTTACTTTAAGCTCCTTAAAACAAACTTTGATCATAAAAAATGTTTAAGCTTGTTTATGTTTACTTTCAAATAACATGTCTGGGAATATCATATTTACTGAACAGCCGAAAAAGGGATGAATGTTTTTTTTTCCCAAAATTTTTTAAAACTTGAAAATATCAGACATCCCACTTTTCAAGCAAACGTGTGAATATTTTTCCCGAAATCAAAAAAAAGATTCGTAATCGGAAGATACGAAAAAGGGAAAAAAAAGATCGGGTTCGCTCTAATTTCATTTTTTTGTAACTAACATGGGAAAAAAGTTTTTAAAAATACTTTTTCTGTTATCTTAAATAAATGTGCATGAAATTTACTCTAGATAAAAGGAGAATGATTTAAAACGTAAATTAATATTTTTATAAACACCAAATGCCTCTTTTCTAGTAAATGAAATAGTTGACAAATAAGAGAGAGAGAGAGAGAGTTTTGTAAGTAAAAAAAAACAATCCAAATACAGACAAAGTGAAACTTTTTCTGAAGAATAAATATTTCATAGCATCTAAATATATATAAAGAGGGTCTTTGATAATGACTGCATTAACTTTGTTACGAAATTCAAGAACTATACTTTTTTTTAATCTTTGTTATGTCTGCTTCATACTTTGAATGTTGAAATAAAGTTTAAATTGAATAATAGTATACCAATTAGAGAGAGAGAGCTATATAGTCGTACATGCAATAACAAAGAATTTTCTTATAACCATAATGATTAGAGGATTTTAAATGAATTATACGAAATAGACAAAAAGCGTTATAAACATGGTAGTATGTTTATTGTAAAGTAATCTTTCATAAAAATTCGTAAGTTATATATTGCGAGCATTTTCTGCTAGTTTTCAAATACTTTTTACAGGAATTAACCAAGACTGAACTTAATATACGGCAAAGTGTACAATTTGTATTTGTCACGATTCCAGGAAATATTACTCTAGGAGATCAATAAATTGTTACGAATTTTGTGTAAAATAGTGTGAATAATTTTATATCTGGATGTGTAATACGTTTATATTACTCTGCGTTGCATTTATTTTATGTTAAAAATTGTTATATTCGCAAGCAACGCCGTTCCTTACATTACAATGGAGATTCAATAAAAACTTGGCGATAGAGCCAAGTTGGTATTTTCGGCGACTTATCAACCAATTTGGCTACTTTGGCAACCATTTTTGGCGAGTTTGGAGATTTCATGATCTGTGATGCAAGCGGATCTTTCTCGAACGATCCGTGAGACATATAAATAGAAAGACGCTCACCGAAACTGAGTCAGTATTGTTTTCTCTAAAGATTAGTAGTCTTGCCTTGACTGTTGAAGAGTCGACTAGTGATTAGCTCGGCTGTTGAGTAGGACGAGCGTGATTGATTGTGAATAATTTTTGACGTACTTATATTTTAGACCCTGATAGTTGTGTCTGAGAGCCGTAGGTGTGAAGGCCTTCTGAGATTTATTCTAAGAACATTGCTGTTGAATCCTGTATTTGAAAGGTTGTTTTTTTTTCCGACAGTAAATTTCTATCAGTCCTGAAGAACTGTCTTGTTCTTTGGGACTGATTTGCATAAAATCTTCAAATTCCGATACATTAACGAAAAACAATATCTCGGAAATGAAAGGACAATCGCCAGAATCATTTGCACAGCTTGAAGAAGTACCTTCTCCTCACATTGGCTGAGGTAGAGATCTCGCTGATTGTTAAGGCTCTTGGGGGATACGAACGTAGTGGGCATTGCGAAGTCATCAAATCAGACACGTAAGGAAAATTATTAATAAACAATAATTTCCTATTCTTAATTGTAGCGTTAGAACTAAGAGCGCTATAAGCAGATGAGACAAAATAAATAATGAGAAATGATAGGTTTTAATCTGAAATGAGAAGCACCCTTTTGAAACTCACTGAAGAAAATCCTCCAATATTTTCTGATAGCTAAGCGACTATAATTCTGGAATTCACTAGCGAGGCTATATTGTCCCCTAAGCTACTACTATTTTCTATCCCATTGACTATTTGTATGCTATTTAGTAGTGACATTCGTTTACGGAGTGGAGTTATTATTCTAGCTCAAAGTACCAATTTGACTTAAAGGAAAAAACCCGAAATGGAGATGATAAATCTCGCAGATAGATGATTGTTACAAGTTGTAAAGGTCTTGCCTGTGTGCCTAAGGATGTGGGAGAATTGGAAGGAAGACTAGTCATCAAAATCACTCAATTTATTCACAGCCCAAACCATAACACAAATTCAATCTATCAAAGTTAAGAGATCCCCTCAATTATTAAGGTATCCGACTACGTTCGGAACCGTGATTTTAAAAAGGCGCATAAATGGATAATTTTCATGATATTTAGTGTCACTTAGATTAGAATACATGCATAAAATTGTTTTAAGGACATTTTGACAAAGAAAATTTATTTAAATACAATATTTCGGTTAAAAATTTACTTAGAATAACCTTTTACAAATGTTCTCCTTTTGTGAAAAATGATTCTATTATAATAATATTTTGCCTGTATACAGCTCAAACCTCTGTACAGAGGCAACTACGAGATTTGAAAAATTCACATTATTTTCAGAGTTACAACCATTTGAAATAATTATCGGCGTTTTTTTCTTAAAATTTCTCCCCTCTGTTGTCGTAAAACATGGATAAACCCACTTCTAAGTTATATATTTCAAAAATTCTAGTTGAGCCTCTGTACAGAGGTCTGAGCTATATACGGCAAAATATTATTATAATGGAAGCATTTTTCACAAAAGGAGAATATTTTGAGAAAGGGTCATTCTATGTTCATTTTTTGTCAAAATATTGTACTTAAATAATTTTTTTATTGTAATGCTATTCTTAAAACAAATTTACATACATTTTCTAATCTAAGTGACACTAAATATCATAAATTATCCATTTATACGCTTTTGCAACATCACAGTTCCGAACAAAAATTGAAATCAAATTTTCATCAAAATCAAAAATTCAAATTGATTCATCACTGCTCCGGTAGCAGTCTATCATACATATATATTTCTCTCTAATCTGACAGAATATTTATATAGTAGTCTTAATTTACATGTTCACGTTTTCTTCTTCGGGAGGAAGTTTTATAATAAAATAATTTTTAAAGACCAAAAATTCTGCAAGAGGACATTAGTAAGAAGATCGCAGATAGAGCCGTCACAAAGTTTCATATTCTGTCTTTACTCTTCTAAAGGAAAGCAGAAACAAGCCACAGATAATGTAATTGGAATTCTTCCTGTAAGTCAATGTTGATGTTGTTGTTGTCGTGTATGACAAAGTGCAGAGGTTGTAATAATAAAACATAAGGATATAGTCAGATATTGACAAAGGCGTAATTTAGGGTTGCCAGAACCCTTAGAGGTTAGACTTCTGCTCATTTTAGTCGCATTTACGACACGCATGAGCTTACGTTGGGACTATTCTACTCCGTTCACCACACGGAAGACTATAATGATATCTTTTAAATACCCGATACTGATGATGAGTTAATTTTGGCGAGATTGTATTTGGCGTTCTTGGCGAAGATTGTCCAAAGAATCTGTTAGGCTTTACGTATCACGCCTTCAATTAGGCTTAATGCAGCTGCATTCAAAGAAAAAATTTTAAAGCTTGAAGTACTTTGCACTTTTCAATTTCTTTTCAAGTTTGCAGCGTAAAATATATGCTAAATATGATCACTGGATGGATGATAGCTTGATAAACAAACATATAAAATTTTATAATAGCTCATTACAAATCTACGATACAGTGCGATTACTTCGGCATAACGTTTCGCCCTTTTATAGCTATAAACTGTAAGTCAATAAAATATTTTTGTAGACACATCTTCGAAATTTCTTATTCAGTAGCAAATTATTGGTATATTTCTAGCGGTTTTTGTTAGTAGATAAACTAAGCATTCACGAAGAATTTGGACAATATTACATTCATCTTCCAGTCTTGTAATCGGTATCCTACACTAAGTACTTTAATTACAGAAAAAATATCTATATGAAGAAAGATTGAAGATGAAAAATGTTACAGTTGTTGCATAAATGCTTTTTGAGTACTCTCGTTCAATATTGATATTTTCATTAAATCGAGTATAACCACAAAAAGCTCTCTTTATCGGTCAGGAATGTAGGATGCAGTTTTTTTATATTATTTATTTGGAATGCAGCAATTAAGCTTAGTAATTTTTTGGAAATTTTGTGTTAAATTACAGGATTCAAGAGACTGTTGAATCGAGTGTAAACACAGACATGATAAAAGTTTTAATACATGTTTATTTTTTTCTTAATCAGAATATCAAGAATACTCATAAGAAAAAAATCAATTTACGTAACCGAATCTTAATGAAATGTAATATTTTATTTATCTTGGTCAGAAGCCTCTCTGCTGTTAGTCTTAAAAAAGATACAATAATGTCTTCAAATAAGTTTACTTAGGAATAAGTCAGAGATTCACATTTAGTCGATCACGATCGACCGCTGAACCACCAAGACATTTTGGGGTGACTACATTTACAACGTGCGTACTAAAAGAAACATATTTATGGAACACCAACGCCACCTAGACTGGAGAATCAGCTTTTCACAATCGATGCGTTTGTGTTTACTTGAGCAAATGATTCGGCAAATGTGTAGACGACACATGTACCTTAATTGCAGCGCACGATAACACGTTCACTGCTGCTATAGGGGAAAGAAGCGATCCCTGCGATGCCAACTGTATAAATGAATGTTTTCCCACACACTGACTAAAAGGTAAAATAATTGTTGATGATCAGCTGTTCTCGCGATAGCACGGGTTTGGCTATTAAGACATCATACCACGTCCCACATTTCCACGAGTATAGGTTCTTGTGTTGATGTCATACCCCGCGATGGTGCTGGACTCGGCAGTGAATGAATTATATACACATGTCGGTTTCAGATTCGCCGAAAACAAGTGTAAAGAAAAATAAACCTGTACAGTTTTAAAACAGAATGGTCACACCTAAGCCAATGGGTGAACCGCAACACCTTAAAACGTTAAAAGTATCCCTACCCTGGAAAGGCCCACCCACTTTTGCCCTAACTCAATCTCTTTGCTTAACTACTGCAACTTCCCAGCTTCCACTTAAGATTCTATTAACACTCTTTAGCACCTCGTGGACCACTCTAAAGTAATCCTCTCTACTGTCTTCAATCCTCTTTTAAGATCTGTTTAAATAGTAAGGCCTGTTTGCATACATCATGGTCCATTCAGAAGGCGAAGTTTTCAAACCAAAACAGCTTCACAAAGAAACCTAAGAGGTTAGTTAAGAAAAACCCAAGTGAGAATCTGCTATAAATTTAAAAATTACCTCAAAGAACGTTTACAAACATTTTACAAATGTTGCTTTGTCTTACCAACGTAAATCTTTTTAAGAACGGAAATAAGTCGAACAGAAAATTTATGATATTCTTAGTTGAACAAATGGAGAAAACAATGCATTAAAATGCAGTTTTATACGGATTAGTAAAACATCTCTCTTCTTGACAAAAGTAAAGAATATTTTTAAACATAAAATGCTTCTTACGTGAGTTTTATGATTCTGTCAAAAGTCTTCGCAAACGCGAGGAATATATATATATATTCCTACTAAATTTCTTTTGTGATTTTTTTTTTTGTTGTTGTTATTTATGATGATAAAACGTAAATTAGTTAAAGTAAAAATTTAACTAAATGGAAATTGATGTCGGGCTTTTTTATATAGTTTATACGATATCGCCAAGGAGAAAACATTTAATTTTCAACGTCATCGTTAACTTCATATTCATTTTAATTTATCCGACTACGTTCGGAACCGTGATTTTGCAAAAGCGTGTAAATGGATAATATTTATGATATTTAGCGTCACTTTGATTAGAATACATGTATAAAATTGTTTTAAGGACATTATCACAAAAAATTATTTAAATACAATATTTTGGCCAAAAATGAACTTAGAATAACCTTTTTTCCAAATGTTCTCCTTTTGTAAAATGCTTCTATTGTATTAATATTTTGCCTGTATTCAGCTCAGACCTCATTGTCATTGTTGAGCCTCTGTACAGAAGTCTGAGATATATACAGGCAAAATATTAATACAATAGAAGCATTTTTTTACAAAAGGAGAACGTTTGGAAAAAAGTTTATTCTAAGTTCATTTTTGCCAAATATTTATTTAAATAATTTTTGTCAAAATGTCCAAAACAATTTAACATTATTCTAAAAGTGACACTAAATATCATGGAAATTATACATTTATGCACTTTTTTAAAATTATGGTTCCGAACGTAGTCGGATACCTTAAGTATAAATTTAATTCAAAAATTTAATTTTGCATGTATCAAACAATAATATGATTAATTGTATTAAGCAAAACTTATCTCATTAATTTTTAAAAAGGGAATGATCGCTATGAACAAATTACAGTGAACTCTATCTTGCATTAATAATTTTTTTTTTGCAAATGGGATGCATTTTGGAAGCTAAGCCTTTGCAAACACGGTAAGTCTACAAATGTGACAGCCATTTCATCAGTAGCACCCTCTAGTGGCGGCTCACAGAACGATATTTTTGACTCATGAATTTATTCAAATCAAACTCACGTCGGATACTGAATGTTGCTATGATTTAATTTTGCCGAATGTACCGAAGCCTGATGGATACTCATCCTTTACAAGCCACGTGGCAAGCGTGCAAACGATTTTCGCCTTCAGATGAGATTGAACCTGCATCCTTCAGCTTAAATTTTGGGCACGCTAGCTCTAAGCCATGGACTGAAAAACATTAATAATTAATCTTTTAGTTTTCGATGAAAAGGAGTCCCAATATGGTTTGCTTTGTTACAAAAAACTTCTAATCAAATTGTCGAATTCAAGATGATTCAGAGCTATAATTTTTATGCAAACAGAATACAAAGATTTTTTTTAAAGAAAAATGTTGATTTAAATAATACTAAAACAGAAATTAGTTAAATAAAATAAGATATAAATCCAATCAGAGAGAAGTTAGAATTATTAAACAAGAGAGAACTGTAAATATGTACACATTAAATAAAATCCCAAAAGGGGTATAATATATGAAAATTCAATACTGTAGATATAATGCAAATCTAATTGCTGTATAATTTCTAACAATGCAGTTTTGTTAAATATTATTTATCTTGAAAATTTTAAATTATACAACAACATGATGCTTTTATTGTCCTTTTTGAAAGAGGTATATTAAATTATAATATATTTACTATAATTCCTGCTCTATTTCTTTTTCATTATTTTGAATAAAAAAGTTGCTACTCTGTTGTCGCCTGCCTTTTGACTGTTGTTTTTTTTTCAGACATGTAAATCATTTCAATACTTATATGTTTTAAATTTTTTAAAATTATATTAAGCATTATAATGTTTACCTAGATATTTATAAGTAAACATTTATTTTATTTTTATATTTAGTGAGATTATGTTTTTAAAGAACAAAATAAGCATATCCTTTATCTTATCGTAAATAGAAATAAGAAATAGCTATATCGAATGACAAAAAATAAATATAAATGTAATTTTTCTATTTTTTCTGTTTGATATTTCATATACTTCATTACATATTTCTTCAACAGTTTTTATGTTGATTTTCCTGTATGCTTACTATGTGTACTTAAATCATTTATTTTATAAAAAATATGTTAGCATAAGTTTGTGGGAAAAAATTAAGTAAGTGCATAAATATAGAAGAAAAAAGTTTGGAAATGTGCTTTGTATAAGTATAATGGCAAACTGAATGCAACTGATTTTGTAAAGAACTTGTATGTATAAATTATTTCTCTTTTCCTTTTGCATTTACTTCAAATTAACCCCTGTATTGAATGCAAATTTAGAGTGATAACAAATATTTGCTTTACATTTTTTAAAAAAAAATCACATCATTCTTCATTTTTATACAGTTTTACTTAAAACATATACCGTAATTTTTTTTTTAGTAGAATAATATAGTTATAGTAATACTTGTATTGTAAGTTATTCTAAATTATCGAAAAAAAGCATTTATTTTCCCAATACATTTGAGTATTCAGATGATCCTATATCCTATATATATATATATAAATTCAAGTTTTTATACTAACTTCCAAAAACAATTTTTTTATTCAAACTTTACTATATTAGTTTAATTTAAATTTCAGAGCTTATTTCTAAATCGATGCTTTTCTCCGAAAGTTATTTCGAGTACCAACTGAAAATTGGATAATTAAAATCCATTTCATAAAATTTCCATTCAATTTAAAGGCCATTACGTAAATCTGGCTACCATATCTGGCTGTAAATAAGCCTAATTTTATTTATTCGCCAATATATTATAGACACGTGTTTTTTACATTACATATCTGTTTGTCAATGAAACAAGTTATTGATTAAGAGGACACAGTACGATTCAATTGACAAAAATCGGTCTCAATAAATCAAATATAATTTCTTTAACCTAAGTTATTTTTTATATACTTTTCTGACAAACTCACAAGATTTAAAAGCTCTAAGTTTAAAAAACACAGAGTTGTGACAACTTTTATATACATTTGTTATTTATTCATATCCCAACGGCAATTTAAAGCTTTAAACTGACTTATCTCGGAAAGATAAAATAACTAGTTTGTCTTCATTTAAAATGCCAAGGCTTTTGTTTTCTATTGTGCCTAATAGTTGGAAATTTTTTTCACTTGTTGCTAATAGTATATGAAGCAAAAGTCGGTATGCTTTTTTCAATCAAAGCAATACTTATTTTTTAAAAAATAATTGAATTTAAAATTTAAACATTTTTTAAGGAATTTTCAATAAGCATTCATAAAAGATGTATTGTACGAATACCAATCATGTCATCGCAAAACCCATACCAATTTTTGTTATACATAGTTTGAAGTACTTGTAAATTAAATTTCATATATGTACGTCAATTTTTGTAGGAGGAGTAGTATTTTAAAAATCGCACTTCATAAGTTCCAAGTTTTCCCCTTAAAAGATTAAATGGTTAGCTTTTTTTATGAAATATTGAGCACAAAATCTGTTTTACATCATACACATAGGAGGCAAACAAAAAAAATATGTAAATCATTAAATTATAAAATTAAGTGCAAATCAAACCATCTCCTCTTAAATAATGATTTCGACTGACAAATGGCAAAATAAATATCATTATTCGCGTGTACACTTTTTAAATAAAGCTATACATTTGTTAATACAATTTATTAAAATTAATATTAACTCTCATTTCGTTGAAAACCACTATTTCTTCCTTAATATTAACTGTGACCATATATACCATGAAAATGGTTGAAAGTCTCAATATGAATGAATATTTAAACTACAAAAAAACTCGATATCTTTATCGAGAATAGCAAGTTCTCGAAAAAAAATTCCTTTTAATAAAAAAAGAAACGATTCTTCTGAAAGATAAATTCTTTGAAAACATTTTTAAGCAATCGTTGAATCTGTATAAAAAATTTTCTTGTAAGAAAAAAAACTGTATATTCCAAAAATTGATCGTCATTTGATGATAGGATTGGAGAAAATAGAAAGTAGTAAAGTTACATAATCCAATTCATTCACGTCTTAGATGCCATTATTTATCAAACACGTACTTTTGAGTTACCATAGAAAATGATTGTGTTTCCTTATTGACTGGTTTCTGAAATTTATTTTTCAATCCTTTGTGGATTTCTATGATTTCATAACATACTATTTTAAGGTACAAAATTTAGAAAAATATTTTTTCAATAGAATTAAAGGTTATGTGTATTGAAAATCAACAATTTTTGAGCTTTCAGTATTCACAGAAATAAAATATTGCATAAAAGTAAAATTTTCATAACATAATATGAAATATGTTAAAAAATAAATCCTATTTAAGGTATCCGACTACGTTCGGAACCGTGATTTTAAAAAAGCGCATAAATGGATAATTTTCATGATATTTAATGTCACTTAGATTAGAATACATGTATAAATTTGTTTTAAGAACATTTTGGCAAAAAAACTTATTTAAATACAATATTTTGGCAAAAAATTAACTTAGAATAACCTTTTTTCAAAATGTTCTCCTTTTGAGAAAAATGCTTTTATTATAATAATATTTTGCCTGGATATAGCTCAGACCTCTGTACAGAGGCTTCAACTATGGATGTTTGAAAATTTAACATTATTTTAAGAGTTACAACCCATTGAAATAATTATCGGCATTTTTTTTTAAATTTCTCCCCTCTGTTGTCGTAAAATATGGATAAACCCACTTCTAAGGTTATATATTTCAAAAATTCTAATTCAGCCTCTGTACAGAGGTCTGAGCTACATACAGGCAAAATATTATTATAGTAGAAGCAGTTTTTGTAAAAGGAGAATATTTTGAAAAGTGGGCATTCTATGTTCATTTTTTGTCAAAGTAGTGTAAAATAATTTTTTATTGTAGCACTATTCTTAAAGCAATTTTATATACATTTTCTAACCTAAGTGAAATCTAAATATTATAAATATTATCCATTTATACGCTTTTGCAAAATCACGGTTCCGAACGTAGTCGGATACCTTAAAGTATAAGAAAAATAATAATAATACGTAGAAAAATTATACATCGATTGGTTTTTTGCTAATAAGACGTTCCTTAACTCTTCTTCAGAGCGCATCTGGTCAGAGAGGCTAGCAAAAGCATTTGGTGTCAAATAAGTATCTTTGGTTGTTTAAGTTTAAGGTATCCGACTACTTGTGACAACTTATTTTTTTGAAAAAATGAAGATATGGAGAATTTTTTGGGATTTTTAGAATTATTTAATGCATTTATAAGAAAAAGGCTAAAATTAAGAAGAGAAAAATAAATTATTATTCGTAAAATGGGAAAAAACTGGGGAAATGTTCAAAAAATTACATAAATGGGGCCCGCTCTATACAAAAATTTTATGAACAAATTCTCAATTTTTCAAGTTTGATGTGTTACTTTGTTATTCATGTTTGAAATGATCTTCATGATAAGAGATTTTTCAATTTTTACAAAAACTAGAGCACTTTATATATCTTAGTGATTATATGAAATTGCTTAATAAAACAGTGATTATATTCACATAAAAGACTGTAAATTTTGTAATAAAACAATGATTGTTAAATCTGAACGTCAAAACACTTTCACTGTTATACACAAAAAATTTCATTAAGTTATTTTCAAAACTTTTTGAGCAATCCCGCCCCCGTTTGAGCTTTTCTAAAAAAACACACATTTCGAGTCAAACGCATTTTGAAGTTTGACATATTGTGTAAAGTTATGGCATCTGCTTTTACTAAAACACCTATAGCTTTTGTTCTAGAGAATGGAAAATAAAAAACTTGGTATTTTTATTAAGATAATAAGATGACCTATAAAATGAAATCATAAGAAAAACTTTGTCAGTTTTTGGAAAAAGTCATGATTTTAGGGTAGTCGGATACCTTAAGCTTCTCATTCTTTCAATTCCTACTATTAGTTCACAATCTCTCTCTCTATATATATATCTTGTTCAAATTTACAATCGAAATACATTTTAAATCGCTCAATTGAGCTGAAATTTTACTTACAAGATTATTTTGGATAACAATACGTAATTTAATTATAAATAATAAAAATTAATTCATTAAAACTAATTATTTAAAGAATGCAGATACAGTCACGTTGGCTTCATTTTTAGTGACTTGGGTCAAAACTTTAACAAATCTCTTTTTCTCAAAGTTTTAAAGCATTTAGTTGAACTAAAATTTTATGTTCACAATTGTTTTGGATGACAATACGATACTTTAGTAATAATTAATAAAAATTAATTGCCACTTAATATTGTGATTCTGTCATACGTAATTCACAATATTTGTAATTATTTGATAAAAAATAACTAAAATAAAATTTTCTTTGTTGTTCTAAGTACAAATTGGACTTATTTTTATATATATATATTACTTCTTCTAAACCTAAAAGTACAAACAATCGCAATGTATATTATAGAATTAACTGAAATAAAAACTGATAGAGACCGACCATTTAATAAAAACATGGTATAGATTTTTTAAGTCCATCAATAAATATTACTTGTCTGCCAATTTAATTTAGAAGCTTTATATTGGATTTGCTTTGATTGGAGTATTTGTGTGTGTAGCGAGTCCATGTTCGTAGAAATTTTAGGACTGATTTTTTCAAATACATTGTAAGAGTTTAATATAACTTTATTTCAATTCAATTCAAAATATATATATAAAGCAACTATAGCAATTTCTACAAATGAATTCTAACGAAGTAATGGGCAGTTTGCGTTTGCTATTCAATGACGACTTTAAGTGGCTATTTCTAAAGCACTTGGTATCTGATGAATGTAACCAGACTACTTTATTAAGACAAACACTAGACGTGATTAGCAGGTATTTGTCGTACTACTCACAACTACTGGCACTTTATCAAGTACATTACGCTTCATCTTTTCCTTCATTCTTTTATTTCAGATATATTTAAATAGTAGTGTTTATTTTCATTGTGAAATTGCCCCCCTAGGGTGCCTTTTTCCTTGATTATCTGCGTGAGCTAGAGGTGTAGGATTAATAAAAGAACTAGACGTATCCATATTCTTACTATGGATTTATTAAGAATTTAAACTTAAACATTTAACAGATTAGATGATAATAATATATGTGAGAGAATCTACGATGACAAAACACACAATATAAATAATACCGAAATAACGTAACTCGGAGCACCATCAATATCTAACCCACTTAATCTCAATTCCAATAATATCACAAGTCCTAATATTAAATAGTCAATCCTACCTTGATCCGATCACCGATCTAATCATGAGGGAGTTGCGTCTTTACTCGAGTGCAATGGTTTGCACCTTTGTGACATAGCCATCTGTCGCATGGCTATGTCTTGCGGGTTCCGCGTAAGTTAGAGGTGTGGGATTATCGGAAGAATGAGACATTCTATAATTCTTAATATGACTTTTATTAAGAATTTAACTTAAATTACTTATGTAACGAACAAACTTATATTAAGTGAGAATAAACCAAAATACGCCGATTTAATTAAGTCAGATCGCGCAATTAGATCACTTATCAATATAACTAATTAGATCCGCCAAATATTGATTCAATAATATACTAGCGTTCAGAATACAATCTTCCTACCTTGGAAGAATAATCAACGATCCAATCAACTTCAGATATTCAGGTTAGGCACGAGTGCAATAGTATGCACCTTGTACAACTGGCGTGATCTCCGTGATTCCTGAGTAGCCGTCTAATCACACTTCCACCTGTTCCGAACTAAGCTTTCTCTAAATTGCCATCCATGCTCACTAAACTTTCTATCCTTTTAAAGGTTATCTTATTTGCATTTTTGCTTCGTTTTTACTTCTTGGATTTGGGTTGGAAAAGTTTTGCCATTAATCGTGGCCGTCAAAGAACGTAGGAGTTATGTTAGAAGAAGAACGCAAGAGATGTCACACCTTGACCTAATGGCTCTATCTTCGGGATAACCTCTGTTGGCCGTCACTTCACAATCGTATCACTCTCTATCATAACATTCCCCAAATTGCCAACACACTTACTCAAACTTCTGATATTTAAAAGCTATCTAATTTGCATCTTATATTCACGTTTCACTTCTTGGGTTTTGGTTGGAAAAGAGTTGCCATTAATCATGGCCCCAAAAGAACCTAAAGGACATGTTAATGAAAAGGCGCGTGAACCCGTCACATCATAAAAAAAGTGTTGCCAAATTCGACCAACAAATTCAGAAGGGTGATTTTAAGCAACTTATGGATGATAAATCATCATAGAACATGGGGTCGCAAACCAGGTTTTGTCCGCGCGAAAATCGCGATAATAATAGCCGTCGGGAGGACAATGATCCAGACGATGGGAATGGCCAAGCGAATGCAGGGGTATATACATATACTACCCGAACGCTTCAATGGCGCAAAATATCTTGTTATAATACAGCACGTCCTCCAGAGTTATGCAGGGAATACCGCCCACTGCTCACCGGAATAAGAAGTTCATGCAAGATGGTGCACCAGTACATTTTTCGATTACGGTGCGCAACCACCTCCATTCTACATATCCTGGAAGGTGTATTGAACGCGGTGACCGATTGCTTGGCCTAAACGCTTCCCGAGCCTCAGTGCCTTTGGATTTCTTCTTCTGGGGCCACCTGAAATCTCTTCTGTTTTGGAACCTGGGGCTACAGTAGAGGATCTCATGGCACGGATCGTCGTCTCTTCAGCTGACATTGTCAGCACACGGGATTTATTTGACTTTGTCCGACAATCCTTCCTCCCTTTTGATGTCGCTTGCGCTATGATCCACGCGGCCGCAACTTCGAAAAACTCCTGTGACAATCACTTCTCGTAGTATTTCTGACGTCGTGCTGTGATGTATTGTTCGTATTGTAAACATGCTTTACATCTAACGAATGTATTTCTTACTTTATATTGCCCCTTTTCATTCCACTCAGCATCACACTCTTCATAACTGGTTTTGCGAATTACTCCGATTAATCGGGGTTTGAATTCCTTTGTTCTATGCCAATTTGTCGTCTCTATGTTCTCTACTATCACCCCTCTGAATTTGTCGATCGAATTCGGCAACACTCTGTATATACAGCCGCAACCCTATAGTTGTCATCCACGGCACCTTTAAGCATAGCAAGGACATTCTACGCTTTGAAGTATTGCTCTTCATTTCACAGGTCATTCGCTTATAATGTTACCAGATGATGACCAATCTCGCATAAGACAACACTTTTGTATTCCTTGTGTTGGTACTTCTCCAACGCTTCCCGGCTGGCGCATTTAACAGATCTCTCCCCAAAAATATCTTTTTGGGTTCTGAACAACTGGCATTTGTAACCATCCCTAGATTTCGCCGATTTCATTAAACGCGTTTAGGTAGCAATATTATTTTGTTATTACCTATTTATACACATTTTATTGGGAGAATGAGTTGTATTTCTGTCGGATTTTATAAGGCAACACAAGGGCTATTGGCGACAAACTTGTAATTTTGAACTTTGGTCAACTGACTAGGATGACGAGGGTGCAATGTAGATCCACCTCATCGTTGGTGCACCCCGGAAACGAAATCATTACGGCTAAGTACTATACTGTTTGAATTAATTGGGACCAATGTTAAGAGAAAACGCGATTTCTTCTAAAACATTACCATTTAATCATTACATACCGTAAGTAGACAGCAAAACCTTTATATTAATATGAAATATGTCCTCTTGTAGAAGAAATGACATCGTCAACTCGTCTTGGTATTGACTTCACTAGTGCAGCGCACATGTTCCTAACTTCATCATCGTGGAACCACACTTGTATAACTTTTTATCATTTGTTTTGTTGTCGTGCAACACATCTTAGCTAACTGATTCTTCAGAATATGGCATAAATTCTCAATGGAATTTGTCTGGTAAATTATCAGCAGTCTAATTAAGCATTTTTATTTTATTTTCCCGCATAAAAGTCTGAACCAATTTCGAATTAAGACAAGTTGTCAAGTCATGTTGAAAATGTTCCATCAAATGTTTCCATGAATGCAATAATTCTACTGCATAATATTTATATGTATTTTTCAGAATCCATGATGTTTTTAATAGGAACTAAGCTTCTAGTACCATTTGTTGTGAAAAACCCAAACCATTTGCTTGTATTATTTCGTGTTAACCAATATTTCGTCTTAAGCGTTTTCGCGTTCAACGCATTTCACTGTGTGTTATTGAGCTTTGTAATTTGAATCTAATAAGTTATTGACTCCGTATAACTTCAAAGAATAATGTGATCTACCAAATCTGTCCTGCGTTCTTTTCCTTTTATCGTATTCCTGAATGCTAATTTGCATAAATATAAATCACTGTTAATGTATCAAGTATTAAATTAAAAGAAACACACTTGTGACTACATCTTGATCACAAGCATTATACAAAAGCCATTATTTATTCTATTTGTAGAAGCAACAAGCATACAGAAAAAAACCCCGAAAAACAACATGAAAACGATAATTGATAAAGTAGCTATTTCATTTATTTTTTAAAAACAAACAAATACGTTCCACATTAAAACCAACGGTTTGGATTTGTTTTTCACTCTATTATTCGATCTTGATAGCTTACATTCATTTCAATTAACTATATCGTATCATCACACAACCTAAACATTAGCATTTTAAGAAAAAACATTAAACAAAATTCCAATCAATGCTTTATCGTTCATTTCTGAATCAAGCAAATATTCAAAATACTTTTTCCCATTATATCCTTAATTGTTTTCCATAATTTCCCTTTCATTTTAAAAACGATAACTGTTTTTATGAAGCTTTGAATAATTTCAGGAAATCTATCAGAAAAGAAAAAAAAAATCTTAGTTTTATATATAATCACTTCATTCATTCCCTTAAAAAATTTTTTACATCTTTAGATGTGTATTATTCATTACACAAACTAATAATGCTATGCTAGCAATTTTTATTTAGAGATTTTTTGATTAAGAATTTATTTCTTATTTGTGCTCATAAATTTTACATTAAAATGATGTTTATCTAAATTCTGTTTCGAACATTTTTGAAATTTAATAATTTTTTAAAAAATTTTATGATTAAAATAATATGTTTAAACACCATGTTTGTAAAGCAATTTTTGTAAATATTATAAGCTCTATTAACAAAAGTTTTATTTATGAAGAAGACGTTTTAAAACAAATTGAACGAAAATTTCTTATAAATATTTTTAAACTCAGCATTTATTCTGGGTTTTTTATAAGTATATATTTTATAAAAATGTTTTTTAGCTTCTTATATATATATAAGAGTTCTTCTTATTAATATCTATACATCTAATTAAAATCTTTAAACATTTGAAATTCATTTCAGAATTAATTATTTTTTTAAATAAAATAGGTTCATTTTCTAGAGTATATTGTTTTTAACTATTCGAAGTATTTAATTTACGTTAATTTAAATTCAACAAGATATGTAAAGATTAAAAAGTTATTTTATAAAAATAAAATTTGTAGTAATAGGCAAAAATTGTTTAATTTAAATGACTTACAAAACAAATGTAAATGGTCAAATATAAAAAACACAATGCAATTAAAGTAAATTTCAAATGATCTTTTCTTGTAACTAGGGCTACATTTTAAAAAAAAGACACACTTCTGTAAAAGCAGAAGATTAAAAACGCATGTGTACACTGGTTATCATAAATTAAGGAAAAATTACAAAAATGACGATAACTCAAAAAGTTATGCGTAGAATATTTAATGAAACTTACACACATTATACAACACATAGGAAAGCTTAAAGTAACATAAAAAGAAAACACTAGAAAATTACAGTGTCATGGAAATTAACATATCGTTGGCCTAATTATCAGAATGCGTAACTCTACAAAGGAACTCAATTCAATGTAAAAGTGCTACGCGCCAATGTTTGGTGCGATTCCTTAATCGAGCCAAGTAAGTGAATATTAACGTCGCTCTGTTCAGCTACACGAGGGTTTTTGGCGACGGACCTCGTAATTTTGAACCAAGGTCAAGTGACGAGGACGACACCTGAACTGGCACCCCCTCTCCTAACTACCACACCAACGGGAGGACGTTTAAGCTCTCGACAGATTTAACGTGCATCGCTTCCTTACACGGTTTAATCGAGCCAAGCAGCGGCTGTAATTGAGTTACCACACGATAAAAATATCAAGGTAACCACATTGTAATGTTATCGTCCATCTTGGCGAATATAAACAACTTGGCGCGTAGCACTCCTATAATAATTTCAAAATGAAACTGGGTGAGGCTTTGAAAACAATTCCTTAGACATAAGCTGAAGCAGAGGGAGCATTTTTTGCAGCAGGGTTATTCACTATAAAGCTAAGAACTAGGCTGAGAGATGAAAGCATAGATTGCTTGTGTTTTCTCAAATCCCACTTTAAAAATGAATAATTAAAATATTTTATATAATATGCATAAATGAGTATAAATTTTGGAATTTATATGTATATACCTATTTTATATAATTATTATTTATATCAATTAAAAATAACATATTTTCTAATTTTTTGAAAATTGGATGTATTCAAGGGAATGAAAAAGGCCGGAAACCCTAACGAGGACGTACCACAGTGGTTGACGTCGATGGACAATCCAATCTTTCGTCTTCACACAATGAAGCTCTTTCCGGTTTGAAAGTGCTCTATCTATTCGTAGATAAACAGCTATCAATCATCATACTGAGCTTGTATGCGACGAATAATTTCCGCGGGTTTCACACCCTGTGTAAATAAAAAGCGAATCACTGTCCCTTTTCCACTTTAGTGCAGATAAACAATAGAGCTGCTATGTTGAACGGTCTACTACACCTCCAATAGAAGTGTTCGACTACCCCTCATTCAGCGCTGGATACCATCGCTGTTGCCACAGTACGAAAGACAAAAAGCAAAAGTCCCTTTATTATTTGACTTTCCCTTGTATATATATATATATATATTCTTAAAGTAAAAGAGAAGCTGCTATGTGTTTTTCGTAAGCAACTTGATTCTCCTTTTTCAATATAAGATATCTTTTAATCTGATGGACTTAGTTTATCTTTTGGACATAAGATACGTACTGGTATATTTCCCGATTTATTGCAAACATATTTATCTATAAAGGTATCCGACTACGTTCGGAACCGTGATTTTAAAAAGGCGCATAAATTTAATAATTTCCATGATATTTAGTGTCACTTTGATTAGAATGCATGTATAAAATTGTTTTAAGGGCATATTGACAAAGAAAAATTATTTAAATACAATATTTCGGCAAAAAATTAACTTAGAATAACTTTTTTTTTTCAAAATGTTCTCCTTTTGTGTGAAATATGCTTCTATTATAATAATATTTTACCGTTATGTAGCTTAGATCTCTGATTTTTGAAAAATTCACGTTATTTTCCGAGTTACAACCATTTGAAATAATTATCGGCGTTTTTTTTCTCAAAATTTCTCCTCTCTGTTGTCGTAAAACATGGATAAACCCACTTCTAAGTTATATATTTCAAAAATTCTAGTTGAGCCTCTGTACAGAGATCTGAGATATATACAGGCAAAATATTATTATAATAGAAGTATTTTTTACAAAAGGAGAACCTTTTGAAAATGGGTCATTCTATGTTCATTTTTTATCAAAATATTGTACTTAAATAATTTTTTATTGTAATACTATTCTTAAAACAATTATATATACATTTTGTAATCTAAGGGACAATCAATATCATAAATATTATCCATTTATACACTTTTGAAAAATCACGGTTCCGAACGTAGTCTGATATCTTAATTTTATAAAATTTTACAAAATTTTTTTAAATGTTTAAGTTATATATCTTTTCAACTATTTGAGGGAATTTTTATAAATTTCGTCTCATGTTATTCCTCCCTTACTCCCCCCCAAAAAAAATATAATTACCTTAAGTATCATTATTACATATGAACACAAATATAATTTTATTTAATTTAGCATTAAAATATTAATGATATAGGAGCCTTTTCGAGTTTTTTAAAGAAACATGCTATCTATTAAAAATAATGGAAAAGTTCATGTTCATGGAAATTCAGATGATTACATTTTCTTTTTCAATGATTTCAAGAGGTTTAAATCCCGTGTATATTTAATTCCAGAACAATTACGTGTTACGTGAAAACACAAATACATCATTTGCTACTTTTTGATTTATTCTTATTTTTTAAAAAAAGTCTCTAAACTGATTGTGTGTGTACGTTGAAAGATATGTGTGTGTTTTTAGCCCTTTCAACTATTCTATAACTTAAAAACGTCATGAATTGTTTCTCATAATTGTTTTTAATTGCAAATATAAAACATCTATTATAAGTTATAAATAGAAGTATGCAAGAAGCAAGCACCTGTGGAGAAAGAGAGAGAATAGGGAAACAATGAATGCTATTTTTCAAACATATCTAAAGGGACATTTTCAGTAAAATAGGAATACCCAAGCAGAAAACAATGAACAAAATTTTAAGCATACACATAGAGTTGTTAAGCAAATATTTTCGAGTAAAATGCTGGAAAAAACTATACTCTTGAGTCCTGACCGAGGTAAATGGGCAAACATGAAATGTGTAAGAAAATGTTGCAGAACATGATGCACATGAGAGTTGGAGTGAGTGAGTGAGTGAGTGAATATTAACGTCACTGATCAGCCACACGAGGACTTTTGGCGAGGCACCTCGTAATTTTTAACCATGGTCAAGTGACGTGGACGACACCTGAGCTGGCACCCCCTCTCCTAACTACCACACCACATCAACGGGAGGACGTATGAGTTCTCGACAGATTTAACGTGCATCGCCCTTCTACACGGTGGGTATTTAGTGGTACTGGGCTTGAACTCGTGACAAAGCCAGCCACGATCCAATGACCACTCGACTACCACGGCCACGCGTGAGAGTTGGAAGAAAAAGAGAAAGGATGCTAAAAAGGAGAGAAAAGAACACGAGGTCTTATTTAACGAATGAACCAAAAATAAAAAAAAAGCTGCATATGGAATTTCTATACCTTTTTTCAGCCAATCCAGAAGTTTAAAAGAGAATTTACGATTATTTCCAGTTTCTCTTAAAAAAAAGGATGTTAAAAAATTGAAAATGATTATATTCAAATATTTTTTGTTTTATAAACGGATGTTTAAAATAAATTTTTTGAATTAAAGTGTGTACTGAAAATGAAACAAAAGTACATTTTTCACTCGCATTTTTTACTCTCCAAATCTGGTGATTTCCATTCTTTACAGGCATCTTCTTTTCTAGTGTAACCTATCAGCAAACGTGAAGTGCACAGGGGAAAAGATAGTCATTTGGCGCAAATAGGTTTTCATCGCCAAACCCTTGGCTATTGTAAAATTGCGTTCTTTTTAAAGTTTTAATTTTTTTGAGGGCTTCATTTTTAAGTTAATACCTTCAAACTTCACATATCGATTGCAAACTACGGAAATTTTTAAACAATAAATGAAAAAAAATACTACAATGTGTGTGTTTGTGATTAACTCTCGCAAAGATTGTAAAAAACGAAAAACACAATTTTTTTAAACCGTAATTTTTAAGAAATTTTTCCAATCGTTTTACAGATTACGGACAACATTGTTCTACACACGGGAACAAGGTTTCGCGAGATTATTTTTTTATAAATAACGAAGTTATTAAATATATAATTAAATTGTGAGTATTTTTTGAAAAATCGTAAAAAGAAGTTTTGGACATTTTATTTTTTAAATGACTGATTCTAAAAGAAAAAAAACATGAACTTTTTTAGAGTAGAATATCACTTCACTAACGCGAAAAAAGTTCAAACGGCACGATTAGAAATCATTTTCATAAAAACGTATCGATTTTAACTCATTTTAAAAAAAATTCTTAAAAATTGAAAAATATTATTTTGTAAAAAAAAAAGTGTACCGTATTTTTACGAAATAAATGATCTTCCGATAATCCTCCCCGTTCAAACTCCATAAGTTGTTGAATTTCCTTATTTCGTCGTTGAAGCATACTTAGGTCTCATTAAACGCTCGCCACTAACAACATAATCATTAACTATTTTCAACGGGTCCCACTACAGACCTCTATTTTTACGCTTTCAGCATCAGTTCAGAGGGCGCTGCGCATGCCACACATGCGCGGAGGCTTGAAACCTAACTATTTTACGTAACATTCTATAATTGATATTTGCTGCAAAGTTCATTTAATTCTGATGATTCCTTCATGGTGTTGCATTCTTTACAAACAACAGTATACAAAATATCGGCTTTTTATTATTATCTTTCCATTTTCATTTCTTTTGAAGCATCATATTCACATTGCCTTGCCAATCTCTGTCTCTTATCGAATATTTTCAAGAATCTAAATTCTTGCCATCAATGAAAAATTCCTGCCTTCACCATAAAGAAAATTCCGAATGAGAAGTATTTCAATACCATGGACACACACACACAAACTACGTCTCTTTAAAACACAGAAACTAATAATCTCACTATAAAGATTAAAATTATGTGCAAATCAAAGATAGAAAGAAGAAAATATCAGTACCCGTACAACGAATAAGGCAAACCAGTATAGTGTTTGTGGCCCTAGTTACTTTCTATTAAAGAGTTACAATTAATATAAATATGTTATACAATTTCCAATTAATCAAAGAGTCCAATTTAACAATTCTAATAAAAAAGAAATCATATTCTCAGAAATTAGGCCAACCCAGGTGGGATTCGAACCCACGACTTTTGAAATAGAAGTCCAACACGCTATCCATTGTGCTACAGGGATATAACGAACGAGTTTCCTTTCTATATATGCTGTTGGGCTAGTATTTTCATTTGTTAATATTTATTCATTTTTAAATTAATTAGTTGATAGTTAAGAATACTATATTAACATCAAATGTCATCCACTACAAATTTTAAAATATGTATTTGAACTTGAATGAATAAATGGTAAGTATTTCATTAACGATTGAAGATCTGAACAAGATATATATATATATATATATATATATATATCTTGATATATATATATATATATATATAGTAATATAAAATAAAAGTGAAGCAGTACTAGAACCTACAGTGCTGAAGCAAGAAGAAATTGGAATTCACCAGACACAACAAATGTAGATACAAAAAAGTCTTTGGACTAAACTGGAGACCTATTATGATTTCTAAAGCTGTCGCTGAATTAGGTCAGTGAATTAGGGTTAGCAATGCTTTATGGATCCAATCTTCATATTATATATATATATATATATATATATATATATATATAGGAAGAGTGTAGACTAATAGTATGTGTGAATTGAAAAACTACCACGAAATTTACCTAGTTATATTAGTGATATATTAAAATATCAAAATATTTATAACAAAACCTGATATTTTCATCAAAGGTTTGAAAATGGAAATCACGACATAATTTCTTTGACTACACAAATACGTTTAAAATAATTATAAAATATGTTTGATATTAAAAGAAGTGCAATTAAATATATTCAATCGTTGTGTATAGGAAATAAAACAAGTGTTTCAAAAAATGTTTAATCAGTTTAAAATTGGGGAAAATATATTTCTCTTTATTTTATATTTCTACAAAACCAATTTCGAAGCAATAGATTTAACTGAATTTGAGTGGCTAGGTATCGATGAATTAAGAATGGAATTTGTTTTTATCTCGGCTACTTTCAGAAATTTTTCCTTCTTTTACTATAGTTAAATTTTCAAGGTTGCTCCACACTTGGCTCTCTTTTGAAATTAAACAAAGTAGAAAATATTATACTAAATACACACTTATTGAATTCTTTATCTAACATTGTGTTATTATATCGTTAGTTTAGGTCATGTTTTACATTTGGAACATTGTTAAAACAGCTTATTAATGCTGTTCTAACAATGCTTGGCTCAAAGCATTTGTTTGTGAAAAGTTGTTCTCGTTAATGAATTTTATAAGCTATTCCAACAGAAATAAAGTTCGAAATGGATTGGCACCAGAAATGCGTTAAAATAATGAATACAGAATATGAATATAGTATTAAAAGCTATCTGAAAAAGAGAAACAACAAATTCCTCATTAAGGTATCCGCGGAACCGTGATTTTTGCAAAAGCGTACACACAAATGTATATTTTTTAATATTTAGTGTCACATAGATAAGAATATACACGTGTAAAATTAGTTTAAGAATATTATTATAATAAAAATTGTTTAAATGCAATATTTTGGCAAAAATCATACATCGAATTACATATTTTCAGAACATTCTCCTTTTATGAAAAATGCTTCTATAATAATATAATTTGCTTAGCTATATATAGCTAAGACTTCTCCAGAGAGTCTGAAGTCAGATTTTGAAAAATTCGCATAATTTTCAGAGTTACTACTAATTGAAATAATTATCGGTATTTTTTGTTAAAATTTTTCCACTCTTGATCTATTAAAATATGGATAAATCCACTTCTAAGTTATATATTTCAAAAATCCTAGTTCATGCTCTGTATAGTGACCTGAGCTATATATAGGCAAAATATTATTATTTTGAAAGCATTTTCCATAAAAGGAGAATGTTGTGAAAATAGCTAATTCTATGTCCATTTTTTTCTAATATATTGCACTTAAATAATTTTTTATTACAATAATATATTTCTAAAACAATTTTATACGTGTATTCTAATCTAAGTGACACTAAATATTAATTGTAACCGAGTGAGCTCGGGTTTGAATAAGGCATGGTTGTATTTTCTTTGTGGGAAAAGAAGTCGAACTTTCTCCTGAGACAGATTCCCGTCTCGAATGGAAAGCAGCGCACCCTTCTTGTTATATGCTGGGATCATCATCTGTAATAAATGCCTATATTCTTCAGTTTGTATTGTATGTTTCAGTTCCTCCACTTGTATTTCGTATGTATCACAGGGTAAGAACACACGACAACAACATCAACAGATAAATATTTTAAAAAATATTCGTTCGTACGCTTTTTCGAAATCACGGTTCTGAACTTCGGTGGATACCTTAATGCGCTTGGATTATTTTTTGTACATACGCACATCTGTATAACTAAGTTTATTAATAAAGAATTCATCATATTTGCGCTTTCTTTCTTTTTTTTTTCCATTTAAATAGTGCAAAAGCGTCAATACTAAACATGCCATCTAATGCGATAATTCATGTTATTTTTCATTGATAATAATTTCTCTTTGTCGACCTTTGCTTTTTTGCTCTTTATTTGGAAAAATTGTGAAACAAAAGGGAAATGTATGTTTTAAAGGTAACTATTAAGCCAAAATTAGGTCAACTTTATGCTCTTCTGCTACCACAATGTTTGAAGCTATTGGTATCTTCTTACGCATTCCCTTTCAAGCGACTTAGTGACCCAAGGCTTGTATTGAAAACTAATGAATAAAATTGCACTCACTTTTTACAAAAGGTTCTCCTTCCCTGCCCCTTAGTAATAAGAAATTTTTGTTTTATTTTTATTACCACAGACAAAGATTCTAATTAGTGTGAACTGTGACTTTTATATAAACAATATCTTGTTGTATTGCTGTGAGGTTTAAAGAAAAGTTTAGAGCAAACTTTTTTTGTGTGTCGATTAAAAATACGCAGTAAACTTCTTTGTGCATTAAGGTATCCTTAAAATTAATGGGAAGTGGCTTTTATTCAACCAATACACCCTGAGGTTGTCCTTATATTTCTTATTTGGTACTTTTCAATGATTGTTTTCGTGTTTATGAAGCTTTTAAAGTTAATATTTGTTATGCTGTGTAATTCAGACACTACACAGACATAAACCCATTTGGTTTCGAGCACATTCACTAGTGGAGATAAGTTTTGAAAGGTATCTTATAAAGGACTTTTTCTTGCGCTCATTTTCTTTGAGTATTATATCTCCCTTAAATTTATCAGTAATATTATGGTCTGTAATAGCATGTGGTATGGATTTTGTACCTGCAATTTGAATTAAAAAAACATAATTTTTGTATAAACATAAATACAGATTCAGACATTCATGGGATTTCATTGGCTCTTCATACTTCAGCTTTATTATGTTGATTTTAGTTCTTTTTTTCTGAATATTATGATGTGTTGGAAATCTAAAATCTTCTTAATGTGACAATTTTGAGATTTTTACATTTTCAAATTATATAAATTTTAACCTTTCTAAAAATACATTACTTTAACTTCTATGGTAATTAGAAGCCTTTAAAACTTATTTCTAAATAATCGTTGAAACTGGGCCACGCCCATTTAAATGGCGAAAAATGTAAACAAAGTATTTTGTTTCTACTTAAAAATCGAGTGAATGGTGGAGATAAAAACATTTAATCTAGAATTTCTTTAAAAAAGTGTTTACATGGAGGTACACAAAATCCCGATGAAAGTGTAAAAAACGTAATATGGTCTCGTATACCGAAAACAATATTTGTACAAATAGAGGTATTACCATTGATGCATATGATGCAATTTCATCATTTAATATGTGGAATGTATCAAAACCAGAAATTTCGAAAAAACTTAAAATTAAGCCTGGTGATTACACAGTACAGGCAATAGAGCACCTCGACAAACAGAGGCTGTACTCATATTTACAAAAAACAAAAGAAATTAAGAAAGAAAAAGACTTAAAAGGAAGAGAGAGGATGATGAGATTTAAAAAAAATGTAGATCATTTGGAGTATGGAAAGGAATGATTTAATAAAAAAGTAATTATATATTAAAGTTCATTTATCTCAAAATGTAAATTTTTGTATCTTTTCTGAGAAACTAATGGGTGTTCAGGTATGTAAGTTTTTATGACATATTTATAATGAAGACTGTACGAAATATAAACGAAGCAAATGTTCTCATTATCCAAACGAAATGTTCCTAAATAACGAAGTGAAGGAGTGTGTTCCGTGCGAATTTGATAACAGTCCACAATAAGTTGATCGATGACACATTTTAAATGTAGGAATGTTTAATAAGATACGAACTCTCCGCGATGCGACTTACATTCTACGAATCAAGATACACACAGATGATCTTTACATTTGATACTGAGGTGCACACAGCAGTGCCATCGCATGTCCAGTATTTCGGCCCAATTGTCAATATATACTGAAATGAGCCTTTTGTAAAAAACTCAAAAATTTATTTTTTACAATTTTTTTATGTGAAAAATAGGTTAAATGTCACTATATTTAATAAAAGTATTTTATAAATTATTAAAAAATTCAAAATTAGCTAAAAGCTCTTCTCAATATAATGAGAAAGGTGTACTTTAACCCTTTAATGGTTATGAACGCGAGCTCAGCTCGCAATCGAATCGTGCTTCATAATGTGCTCAAACAAGTTCCTCTCGAGAGCAAGATTTCGACCGAAATGGTTAGAAACGAGCACTACTCGCGTAGTGAAATTTTTTCCCAATTCGCGCTGACGAGCTGAGATCGTTCGCCATTATTATTCTGCATTGATTATCTTACAAATGAATCCTACTCGTGAAATTTAGTTTGTTTCACTGTCTACAGATGGCAGTACGGGCTCCATGAATTTCTTTTCATAATGAAGGAGGAATTTTTTTTTACCTTGTTCTTTTTATGCGTATTTTGGTGCGTTTTTTAGGGTGTTTATAAAGTAAAATGGCTCAAAAGCGAAAGTTAGATAATTATAATGATGATTATGATTGTGATACAGAAAGCTTATCAAGTTTTGAGTCTGTTGAAGACTTTGTTCACAGTATATCAAGCTCAGAAGACGATTCAAGATGTATCAGAAGACGTATTTATTTAGTCCTTTCAATTTAATATCTGTCTTATATTAATAATTAACTATTATTATTTATATAGTTGATTATAATCTTTTATAATTTTCTACTTAATAATTATCATTTATTAATTATTTTAAAGTACGTAAAAAAAAAGAGCTGTTATTTATTTACTACAAATACTTTAAGAAATTTTTAAAACGCGTGAGGCGAGCTATCTACGGCATCATTAGAGAAGGGTGATATTTTCGGAAGAACGGCCGGGAAAACAGCTGCCATTTTTGACTACTGTTTACTCGTAATACTGAGCGAATTAAGTAAACGAAAACTGCTGATTTCCCTAACCGTCAAAAGGTTAATTGTATGAAAAAATTCAAGCATGTACGTATAACAGATTTTGAGAAAAGGTACTTCGAAAACAGCCAATTTAACATTGTTGGTATAGAGGTTTCCGACTCTCTTAAATGAATAAATTTTATCTACGAGTAGTTGATGAAATACGTAACATTTGGGAAAAGCATTTATTTCCCCGAATTGACTGGTCATTCGGCGGAATTACATTGAGGGTTCAACACCCTAAGGGAGTGCTACTATTACACCAAGTCTCGACCCCAAATGAATTCCCTTAGTCATGCCCTCCCCTTGTTAGCATTGTTAAATTAATTATCAAATACATAGTACAGTACTGATGAATTTATAAATGTATTATATCATTGTGGCATTATTTTATGTGTATTTTATTTTTTATTTTGTCAGAAGGTATTTTGCTTTGCTTCCTATAAGTAAATTAACGAATTTTTGAGATAATTTTTATTTTCGTCTTTTCGGTATGCTCTCCCCCATCTAGAGTTACCACTCCCCCTTGGGGAAACACATTACAGTTTGACAAACGCTGCCTTAATTGATGAATAAGCTGTGAATGACTGGCGTATTTTAGCTACATGTTTCCTTAAAATTATTATAACAAGGAAGTTTGAAAAGCGTTATGTGAAAGATACATTTTGAATGCATTTATGGAAATTTTAATTAAAAAATAGTTCTTTTCCATTGATTTGGCTTTATTTCTTACAAATATATAGTGTTGTTCACAGACAAAAATCTTCAAAGAAAGTCTGAATTTTCTGACTGTACACCATTTTTAAGATAAATTTTATATCTCAAGAAGTGACTTAATTTTTCCATAATTTTCCAAAATTCAATAAATTTGGTTTTAAGTGCAATATTTTGAGGATAATCAACTGCCAAACATCGTAATTTATATTAACTATGACTTTGTATAAATTTCTGTTACGTTCAATTTTCGTCATTATTCTTTAATTCTGATGGCCAATGTATGTTCATGAATATGTGATGAAGCTTACCAGAATTACTAAAGAAAATACGTTTGTGCCTTAGCATTAGTACAGCTGCATACATTTCTCCTTTCTCTTTAGTTTTGATCCCTTAAAAAAATTATCGCTTCTTAGATAATTGTTAAGAAATAACTATTTATCAAGAAAAACTTTGAAAATATTTATGTAATAAGCAATTCACAAATAGATGTAGTTATAAAAAGCAAAGCATGGAGCAAAACAATTTCTAGGATGCTTCACAGCAAGTTTTTATAGTATTTTATTTATTGAAAGCTGAAATTGATATAATATATTCAAAGACACACATAAAACATAAGAACTCGAATCGTGCTAAAGCAAATCCATAGCATCGATTGTATCAAATATTTACATAAACTACAAGCGAGAGTACTATGACGATTTTCCAAAAAAGTAAACATAATTCTTGTAAAGAGAAATTTTAAAGCTACGAAAAAACTTCATCGTGTAGTAAAATGAATTCCAAGAAAAATTGCATTATGTACATATGCTATGTGTTTGTGAAAAATCAACATGACATGAAACTGTGTACGTCAACAAGTAAATACTCCATGAAATAAATATTTCTTGCATTGGAACAGAATGTTGAAACTGGGTTTTGCTCCATAAAATATAGATTAGATTCATGGATAAAAATATATGTAATATAAACATATATAAGTATATCTGTATCAAAATAATTCATAAAGAAAGAATAAAATAAAACTGACAGTTTAAGTTGAATCAAGTTCCTATACTTAAAAAAATTTTAAGGCCCTGTAGTGCTTAATTTCATGAGCAGTGAAATTCTGCAACAATTGAACATTGGAAAAGGAATGTAATGTTACAAAGCAAAAATTAATAAGTCTTAACAATTGATTTGACTGTTACATTTATTTGCTTTTATATTATATAACGTACGTTTGTAATCGTTTTACACTTTTCTAAAAATTCATAATTATGGTAAAATGATTATTTATACAGAAATTCATTAATTTCATTACAAAATTTCAAATTCGATTGCAATCAATGGTTTATCTTATGAAAATTTTAAGGCGAATATAAATATTAAATCTGTCTTGAGAAATGCATACGAAAAATATAAAAACTAATGTCATCTGAAATAATAATTCAGTGGCACATGATTATTATGTACTCATTTTTTTCAAACATAATAACTAACTACATTATATTACATTATCTGATGAAAATAAATTACTTTGCCTTAGAATAAATAATAACTATACAAAGGGGATGTAAAATTATAATAGAAAAAGCTTATTGTGTAAGAAATATGATCTATACTATAACAGATTTCACCTTAAAAAAACACACAATGTCAGTCGACGAGATAGTTTGGAATATGAAATAATAGTATGAAAAATGTTGAAAGAAACACGAAAATCCTTTTTTCTTCTGAAAAAGGTACAAGATGTGACAATTAAATTCTCATACTGAGTATACCCTAGGCCAGGGGTGTCCAATACGCTGCCCGCGGGCTGCATGTGGCCAGCCAGTACGTAAATTGCGGCCCGCCGACTCTTTTTTTAAAAAAATTTAAACATCAGGTTTTTAAAGTTATTTCATTTTGAAATTTATTTAAGGGGAAATTAATATATATATATATATACATGTATTTGCCTGTTAACTGCTCTTGTTTTAAAATAAATCCTTTTTGATAATAGAAAAGTCCTGTAGATTAAAATAGATTTATATTTTATCAAACAGTTACGTTTGATTTTACTATAATAAATTACTTTTCAAGAAATTCCAAATTGCATTACGCATATCTCTTACTATGGTTTGTTCATGATTCTTTCTGTGTGCGACTTTCATTTCTCCTCCTCCTTTTCTGTTTGGAGTGCCCAAAAAGCAAGAGGCAGTCAGAGATGTTTTTTAAAGTTTAAAAAAATTATTCAGGATGGTTTAGATAGAAGGCAATATATACTTAATCATTTGAGAATGAAAGGACAGTCAAATTTCAACAATGAATAACGAAAGATCAATTTAAAAGGAACTCCGTAATTTTCAAGAAAGTGGCAACTGCAATATTTTAAACATTATTCGATCATTGCATTATTATATTATATAAACATTATTATATTATCTATGTCTGTATACATGAAAAATAATAAAAACCATAAGAATAATTTATTTTGTTTTAAATTTTCACTCCAAAAAATGTTTTTATAAATGTACATATTTTTATGTGCGGCCCGCGAGTTTATAATGTTTTTCCGAAGTGGCCCACAAGGTCCTTTGGGTTGGACACCCCTACCCTAGGCCGTTAGGCTTGGTGTGAAGGAGTGGGAATGGAATATAGTTGACCTTGATTTTCTGGTACTGGTAGCACGTTATTCTGTCCCTCTATCTTGTTCAGTTTATTTTTTTTATCCTTGTTTAAGAAAGAAGTTGCGTAGAAGTGCCGCGATTATGATAAACGTAAAAATCAAGCTGCTCATAAATTTGAAAGTCTTCGTAATTTTTTAATTTTTTTTTTAAAAAAAAGGAAAGAAATTTCCCTTTGAATGTGTTAAGTTGTTAAAGAAGTATTTAGAGATAATTGCACGTTACATAGTCAAATTTTTGAATGGCACAAATGGTTTTCGGGAGATCATGAGTTTGCTGAAGATGATAAACCTTTTTGTCGATTTGTGACATCAAGAACAGGTGATGCTCCTCGTTTTTGTTCGATATCAATGGCTTCATCATGGTCCTGAGAAAGTTTACAGAAGTAGTGAGGAACAAAAGGCAAGATCTGTAGAGCAAAAACATGTGGAAATTGCACCAAGACAACACCTCGGTGATCACTGGGCTCTCTATAAAACAGTTCTTGGAGGACAAAGGCTTTACTCTGCTAGAGCATCCACCGTACTCACCAGATCTCGCTTCATAAGACTTATACATGTTTCTTAAAGTGAAAAATGTATCGAGGAGAACACATTTTCAGTCTGTAGGAGGGGTGAAGGTAAAAACGGTACACTTACACTGAAGACATATGTATTGATAGGGAAGGGGATTAAACTGTAGTTTTACATTGTTTTTAGTAAAGCTAATTTTTAAGACTAGTCAGGTTAATTAATTGCCACAGAAGTATTCTCCGAAGGAAGTTTGTTTATTCTTTATAAAAATTTTATTTCATCATATTCTCAGTTTCTATTTCTCTCTATGTATCCAGGATTTCATCCAGTAGAACAACTTTAGTCTTGATTTAAAGAAAACAGTTTTAATGATTCATTTAATACTAATCACTGCTTCCTAAATATTTCATTCTCATAGCATATAAACACTTAAGTTGAAAATCTTCATGACCATGATACTTAACTACCAAATTCATTTAACTTTCTGAGCGTATCAAAAGATTACGGCACTGCAAAGCTTTTAATTTGGAGCACTTTAAAACCTCATTAAAAATTGTTTACTTAATATTTCAAAGCAGTATTTACTATTTACGTGATAAAATTATTAATTTTTCCTTTCCCCGCAGAAATGATCTCGTCCCCTTGTTACGTGAACAACTAAATAGAATCATGTTCTTAAAGTGTTTGAATCAGTACAGGGTGAGGCGGGGGAAACAGTGGCGTAACGTACACCCCGCAACACCCGTATTGCAGGGGGCCCTAAGGCCTGACTACCGCCAAGTATCTATCCTTTGTAAAATCCAACTTGAGGGCCTAAAACCTGGACTTTGCAGGGAGGTCCAAATGTTCTCCATTAGGCCACTGCGTGGGAATTTCTGTTTTGAAAATGCAATAAAACATCACATGTTTCCTTCGATTTTATTGTTATTTTCCACGTATAATATAACATTCGAACTTTGATTTTACATAGTTTAAACTCAATGTGTGTTATAAATGTCACTCTTCATTATTAATACACTGATACAGTCGGTTTCGAAAACTTTAGGTCACCTTTTCACGCATATCGACTGAGATGGTGTCAATTTCGGATCGGATGTTGTTCCGTAGGTCTTCCAGTGTCTTAAAGCGATCTTTGTAAACCAGGGACTTGAGATAAGCTCACAGGAAGTAACCAGGAAGAAGTAAATCAGGTGAGTGTGACGGTCAGTTGGCGTCCCCTCGCAGGTAGATCTGTCATTCAGGTAAGGCTGCTTTTAAAACACTTATGGAAAGCCTGGAGGTAAGGGCTGTGGCCCCACCTTGTTGCAAACACACGCTGTCAAGAGCTCTTTCTTGGATAGCGGGTAAGAAAGAATGATTGGATCATTGTCACATACCGGTCTGAATTGACACACGAACTCGTTCCACATTTTCAGGTATTTATTAGTTTTCGGAGGTTCCTTTTTTGGAGATATTCCTCGTCGCTCCGAAGATATCCATCCACATGAAATCACATTTCCGATCAGGGACACGACCTGGTGGAGGAATATCGAAGTGACGACGAAAGGCACGTTGCACTGCAATCAGCAACCGACCATTAGAAAAATACGCCTTCACGGCAAAAGCGCGCTGGACCACAACATGTTTGAGACCGAGACGGGTGGAAACCCAAATATCCCACTCCACCCCTTCCACCGAAACCCTCCCCCTCCTTACGAAAATCATTGCAACATGTTCAAAACAGGAACGTATATTTATTCCAGATAAGCCAATGTAGTACAACAGACGTCCACAAGTTGCTTTAAGGAGTAAATAGTTCATAAAAGTTTTTGATTAGTAGGAATATAGATACTTAATGGAACGAATTGTAAAATAGATTTAGATTACTAGTTTTGGAAACCAATGAACTTCTAAATAAGGCAACCAGGGATTGAATTCTCTATACTTTTTCACTACAAAACTGATTTAACGTTGTATATCAAGGAAATGTTTTTAGTTTTGTTGATCACTGTAATAACGTATCGGAGTGTCCTATTCAGGCGTCCACTCAGGTTCTTGTGTAAAATGTGCTAAGAAATCCTTATAGGGCCATAATGCTGGAAAAGGATCAATTGCAGCTGTCAAGTTAAAAAGTATAACAAAGTCTTTATCTTGGAAAGAAAAATTTGTGTGTGCTTATGACCACACGATAGAAGTAAAAAAACTTCTGATTTACTCTGGGCAAGAGAATTTAACTGTCCAGGAGTATTACGTTTTCTTTTTCGACATTTTCGCATGCGGGCTTTAAACAGTTCTCTTTTTCATGCCCATTCAAAAGTGGATTTGTTTATTTCATCCATTTTCTGTAAAGGGCAATGTTTAAATAATTATCCATTCTTACATATTTATATATGAGAATATACGATTTATATATAAATGTCAATTTTAATCTAATTATTTGAAAAAAATTATATATAAATTACTAATGCAGATTATATTTATATGTGTATATATAGTACTTACGAAATATCGCAATAATGCCATCGTTCACGATAAATCGAAAAGTTAGGAACCCGGATTTCTCATGTATCGTACGTGCTGAATAGGTAAACATGTGTTTCCTTTCATATAATGTCGCAATACCGTTGCGATAATACGTAAGTACCGTTTATATAACTTATATAAAAGGATAAGATATATAAGGTTAGGAAAACTTAAGTCCTGAGAGCCGCTTACTTTTCTTAAAATTCACTAAGAAAATAAAAGGAGAGGGTTCGTATATTTTCACAATTAATGCTATTATTTTCTCGGGTTCTCTTAGTTGTCATCAGTAGTATAAACCAAAATATTAACAACTATCTCACCAATTAACTTCATTAAAATATCGGATTTTAATTCTTTTGGCTCCTTTTTATGCTTAAAATCTCTTTCTACTGAATCAAAAAAATAAATCCCATGTTACGTTTCTTCTTATCTTTTGTCTCTTTCACTACTACTACTTTTTTTTTCTCCAATTATTTTCGCTTGCGCTCTTCTATCGTTCACTCGTGTGGGAACTGTACGGGAAAAAGAGTGCATGAGAAATTTATAGAAAAAGCACCTAAAAAGTTAACGACTCAAAACTTAGTAAGCGTCACCGACCCGAATACGATAGCCTTTTGGAGCTGAGTAAATCCGATAGAGCGTAACGCAGCCGAATCTGACACTTAATTAAGATTCACTCTTAAGTAAAACGCGCCTAAAGAAGTTATCAGTTCAAAAATATGCAAGTGCTATTGAATATAGATTCCTCTTTAGAGCATCTACTTCCAAAATTTTAGCGAATCCTTATTCTTTTCAAGTTTTTCCTTAGTTGATTAATCCTGTGTAACAGCTATGATCTATTATTTGGTAGATTTGAATCAGGTGTTGTGTGAATCAGAAATTTAATATACTGTACAAATAATCCTCAATTATTCTCTGAATTATATATTGTTAAATTTGGGAATGGGTCAAAAAAAGAGGGTTTTTCTTTGGGATATTTTTTGGTAGTGGATGAGGTATTTATTATAATATAGCTGGTATCCCCGTTTTTCCCATGAAGGGTTAAAAAAAATTAAAAACAAAAAGATTGAAGGATAAAAAAATTTTTTAAAGGATTTAAATTTTTACGTAAATTTGCAAATTAAACAAAAAAGGCTTTCTGATTATCCCCAGTCGAAAAAAAAAATTATATTTTTTAAATTTTTAAAAGTCTGTTGATCAAATGGCTGATAACAAGGACTTTTTTTATTTAAACCCCCCGTAAGGTCGACTTAAAATGCATTTTCCCTAAGCTGACCTCTGGTCAGAAAAAATGGAAATTGTTACACATTTTTGTGTTATAAACGCAAAAATAGTGTAAATAATTGATTTCCCCTTGTAATACCTTAATATTACTTTCTGTTGTATTTATTTTATGTTAATTTTGTAATACCCCAAAACAACGCTGTTTCTTACATTATAATGTCGATTCAATAGAAAATGCGAAAAGGGTTGATGATAGAACCAATTTAAAAAAACATTTTTGGCGGACCCTTTTTAACGGTGATTGATTGAATGGTGCAGAAAGTTGAAATTCTGCAGCGCCCACCTGGTAGGGAGTTGCAACAAAGGGGGAAAAGCAAAAAAACCTTTTCCAAAAAAAAATACATATAGTTTTCATAGTTATTTGTTGAATGGTGTTGGGTGTTGAGATTTCATATATAAAAAAATCCATTTTTATATACCGTAAAATCCGGCGTATAACGCGCACCTATATTTTTAAAGCTGCTTTTTTTAAAAATTTTTTAGGTATTTTTTCCCAAAACCTCCCCCCCCTTTTTTGGGAAAGGGAACTTGAAATGTACGTATAAAAAAGCTATTATTTTTTTAAAATCGTTTATTCAGGTGTTATCTTGGGTTTTAAAAAAATAGTATATTTCTAGAACTAAAACCCCTTTTAAAGTTCATTAAGTATACCCTTTTCTTTTAAAAAAAAACATTCCGACATAAGTAGAAGTCTAAATTTTTTTCCTCATCTTTTTTTCTTTTTTTTTTTTTTTTAAAAACTAGCATTTTTATACCCCTCGTATAACCCCCGTACCCTTAAATTTCGTTCTTGTTTTTGTGTTAAAAGTTGCGCGTTATACGCCGGATTTTTTCGGGATATAGATTTTTTCTGCCACAAAATTCCTTCCTCTATAATTATATAAGATTTTCTCCGATTTTTTTTGTTTAAAAAGACATAGTATAAGAAACTCGTAACCTGGCACAGTTCGTGCTTTTTTAAAAAATATTTCTCTCTCTTTTTTTTACTTGAAAATACGATACTTATTTCTCCTTTTGTTGGGATAAGTTTAAACTAAAAAACTCCCAAAGCTTCATTTAAAAAAATTTTAAAATGAAGGGGAAAAGGTAATAATTGTTTTTTAAGGAACTGAATAGGGATATATTTCAAATTTTTATGAATAGTCAAAAACAACAAAAAAAATTTCTTCTTAAATGTTATATTAAACCATTTAGACAAAGTAAAGCAGTTTTAAAAGTATAATCCCCCAAATTTAAATATTTTGCTATTAATCTTTTAACTCAGAATACTCAACCTTTTTTTTGCTGGTCCCAAAACATATGTCAACTATTTCACGCGGGCCGTGACATGAGGGGTAAATGGGGGGAAGGGGGGAATGCTTTAAGACCAAAATAAAATAGGAAACTTAAAATGTGTAAAAATTTTTCAATATATTATAACTCTTCTGTTTTGCTTTTTTTTAAATTTTTATTTTTATATTTTTTTTTTTTTGTCATTAACACTAAATTAAAACATTTTAAAGGGAACCGGGACATGCTCGAAAAAGTAAAAAAAGCCAAATTGGGGGAAACCCTTTGTGTTTATGAGACATGTATCTTTTTAAATTTCCATTAGAACTTAGGATTTTTATGTTCTTAATAAAGATAATGTAATTATTCTGTAGAACTATAAAAATAACTTTTTAGTTCAAAAGTTTTTTTTATTACTTAATTTAAGTAATGCATAATTTTTGAGAACTCATAATATATACTTATGTTTAGGTACCATTTTTTAAAAAGGTATCTATTTCTTATGCAAAATATTTTTTACACATATATAAAACAATACACAAAATACAGTGAACCTATTTTTTTGTTCAATTTTAATATAGTTTCTGTAAAAAATTAATAAAATTTGAAATTAATTTTTTTATTTGTTTGCTTTTTTTTATGTATAAAACCCTTTTTAAAAATTAGGTACTATTTTAGTAGAAAAAAATTAGGCTCACTGTATGCATAGGCATCTTGTATAGAAGTATAAAAATATGGAATCATATAGTGCAATATATTTTTTTAAAAAATGTACCTCAATGCAAAAAAATATGCTTTTGAGAAAAAGTGAAAAAACCTAAAAAAAACCCCAATGTTTTCACATATTATACACTTGATTAGTATTTGTTAGCCTATTTTTATATGCCTAATAATACTGCTTAATCATTTTCTAAAGTTACAAAACTAATTTTAAATTCATGTTTTTTCCCCTTTGTTTTAGTTAGCATGAACATAATTTTCGAGATCTCGTAATACTTTCATGTAGGTACGTACCATTTCTTACAAATATTTCTTGAATACACAAAAAATTTTACACATGTATATAAAGCAACATATCAAATATAATGAACCAGTTTTTTAATGAATTATTTGCATAATTTCTTTGAAATAATCATAAAACCTTAAAATTTTGAAAATCTTAATTTTCTTTTTGCACATATAAATCTATTTTTGTAAAAAAATTAGACATTATTAACCAAAACATATTTTGTTCAATATATGCACATGTATCTTGTTTAGATATATTTATTATTCATTCAAATGAAAAAAAATCAAGTTTTTATAGATCAAACACAGGAGAAACTACACATTTAAAATATGTCAAAAGGGGCGTGGTCATTTGTTTATATTTTTATTTTTCATGTTTTAGGGATATTTTATCAACAAACATATAAGTATTATACATTTTTAGATTCAGAAAAATATACACTGTTTTAAAACTAAAAAAGAAAAAAAGATTTTTCAAAGTGTACGATTCTGGTTGCCTTAAAATTTACGTTCTTTTTGTATTCACATTCTATGGCAAATCAAAACTTTAAACTATTTATCTCAGAAAAAATAAAATAACTAGTTTGTCTTCATTTTAAAAATGCCAGAACTTTTCTTCTATTGGGTGTAATGCTTTGAATTTTTTTTTACATATTACTTCAATAGTACATGTAACAAAAGCTGGTATGCATTTTCGAATCAAAGCAATACTTATTTTTAAAAATAATTGAACTCAAAATTTATATACATTTTTGAAATTTTCAATAAGCGTTCATAAAAGAAGTGTTGTATGAATATCAATCATGTTAACGCAAAACCCATACCAACTTTTTGTTATACATAGTTTGAGTGTACCTTACATAAATCAAATTTTGTACATGTACGTAAATTTTTGGCAGGATGAGTAGCATTTTAAAATCACTTCACAAATTTTAATTTTTCCTTAAAAAATTAAATTACTAACTTTTACGAAAGTTTGAGTACAAAATTTGTTTTTTTTACATGGTATATACACATGGGGCCGCCACAAAAAAATTTAAAAATCCTTGGGTGGAAATTTTTTGCATAAATCATTACCATGCCCCTTAACTGATAAAGGACAGGGATCTGTGGAATAGTCACATTTTTATTTTTCCATTACCAAACAAAACACATTTTAGAACAAGCCAGAAACAGTGGAAATAAAAAACTATTTTTTTCACAATTCCTACTATTAGTTCACTCTCTCCTATATATATGTCGCAGGGAAATGATTAAATTACGGAATTACATCAATCCCTAAGAGATGATCAATTCATACAAGATGTGAAAAAAAGAACTGTGAAAAATTGATTTCCAGGAAAGTGGTTGATCCAAATCCTAACCGTTTCCAGTTAAATTGCGACACTTAACCATTCTATGATGACCATGTCATTGCCGGTTCCACGTAAACTAGAGGTGTGGGATTATCAAAATGATGAGACATAATAATTCTTAATACAACTTTTATTAAGAATAACTTATATTACTTAAATTCTAATTTGACAATTTTAATTAAAGAGTGATCAACTGCTTAAATTAAACCACGTATTCAAGTCGAATCACGCAACTAGATCCTTTATCTCAATTATCATTAATAATCCTATGCATCTAATTACTTATATCTAATATTACCTTTTCAGTTCTCCTTCGCTTTACCTAGAGAATGGTATCTACAAACTTTTATAAACGATGATTCCAACTTCTTTATCTTGGAAACTGCTATTCTTTTCCTAAAAACTATCGGACTGCTAACTCTTGATCCGTAAGATTTCACACTAGCTTTGTCACGCTATCGATCAGAATAATTCCACACTACTATCTCTAAGCTTGCCGCGCTATATCTAAGCTTGCCGCTATATCTAAGCTTGCCACGCTATATCTAAACTTGCCACATATATCTAAGCTGCCACGCTATATCTATCATCAAATCTTCTATCGCTTTTATAGTATATCTAATTTACATATTATCTGTTTATCTTCTTGGTATTGGATTGGAAAAGTTTTGCCATTAATCATTGGCCGTCAAAGAACATGGGAGTTATGTTAGCAGAAAGACGCGATAGACGTCACAACCCCTCAAGAAGAAAAAACGTGAGGATTTACTTAAGGGTTCTCAATGCCCTTAATAAATTACGATGTCCTGCATCTATTTCTAAATTTCTTCTTCGCTTTCACCAGGTTTATTTAAATTTTAATCTTAAATCCTCATTTTAGCTTTTATAATTTCCAATATTTATCTTGACTTTAATTTTCATTGCAATTTTAATCTTAAATTTTTAACTTTTATAATTTCCAATATTTATCTTGACTTTAATTTTCATTACTCATCTTAGAATTAAATTTTAATATTCAAGTTTAAATTTTAAACTCGTGACAATAAATTTTACTCCAATAACTAGGCCAACATTAATAATTACTGTTTTAATTTATACCCCACTCTCACTTTTACATTCAGTTACTTAAAATATTTATACACTTAAATATTCTAAAACAAATATTCTGGGTGCGCAGACCCAATCTTTGACTTTAACACTTCATATGGAGCTGGTACTTTCGCTCCCTTTCTTACATTCGGAAGCTATAAATCGTATACTTTTCAAGATTTTCAGGGTCAGTCTCACAAAGTAGAAAACTATTTAGTCTCTATTTCATAATATCAAATGAATTTATATATTATTTATATATCACAATAAATTTTCCTCTCCATCCCCATCTGGTTTCAGCAACTCCCCGTGAGCCGCGCAACTCATTTTATTATTATTGTTAGTGCCTTGACTACGCCGCGTTTCCCTGAACCAGATGCCTCCTAATACATAACAATACAACTTAACATATATATACACATATTATACAATTACAAACATTTTTCAATAAACTATTATAACAAATAACCAAAGAATTTCGCATCTCACGAAGTCACATCGAAGCAAACAAATGTGTGATTACAAATGTTTTCTTCAGAAAAATTTTAACAAGTCAAAAGTTCCAAAATTAAATAAACACTCATTGTAGTGTTTGACGACTATAACTTTTAAGCACCGCCAGAGACTTCCTTCTTTGCAATAATTCTTCCGACCACTGTTGGAAGATCATAAAAAATGTAGAGCTCTAATACAACCTGATTTTTATATGTTTTCTCCCACATTCACGTTCAACGATGTGAGAGGTGTCATCACTCTTCTTTCCTCGGTTGTACTGGAATTTCTTGTTGTATGGAGCTTGTAATCTCTTGTCGTCCTTTCCTTGACTTCCCAACTGTGTCCTTGGCTGGTCGGGGTTCTTCTGTTCTCCGTCTTGGCCTTAGACTGTATCTTGCTTCCTCTGTAGCTTCAATTGCACTCTCTTTTGTTCTTTTCCTGCTTCTAGAAATAATTGCTAGGATGACATTTGTCTTTTATTATTATTATTGTTGACTTTCCCTTTTCTCTGCCACTTTCTTTGTGGTCCACTTGCCCCTGACACACCTGATCTTTTTAATACCTCTAAGTATATTTAAACTTTGTTTTAATTTTCATTCCCAACTGAACTAGGTAGTGATCTGACCAGTGATTTGTTTTATGGGTCCTCTCTGTATTTTGTATTGATTTGATTAGTTTACCAATCCTTTGCTTACTCTAACCTACGTTTCACCGCAGATTTTTCTTTTCCCACATATTGTGACTCATTTAATCTTTGTGTACTTTTTCCGAAGTACTAGTTTCTGACTTGATCTTATACTATTTGGAATACCTGTTCTAATTCGACCTCGTCACATTTCCTATGACGATATATTCTTATTTGATCTACGTTAACTGTTAATCTTTTTCCTGATTTCCATATTACAATATTATTACAATTCTTAACTTCTAAGACTCTATAAGGTCCTAAATTTTGTTTAAATTTAGCACATACTTTGTTAGCTGCTGAACTTACAGGTTGTGTTTCAATAAGACCCAATCATTTACCTTTATTTTATGTCTTTTCTACGTCTATTATAATATTTTTCCCACACCTTTCCTGTTTAATTTTCGTACTTAGTCTAGCTTCTTTAAAGCTTTTCTGTATATCTTGAATTTTGTTTAGACTTTCCGATATCATAACTAGTTTTGAAATGGTGTAATCAATTTTTTCGACCTAAAATAATTCAGCAAGGTGTTTTTCCGTTGTTTCATTCACCGCCATTACGAATAGCGTAAGCAAACTCACGTAAATTGATCCCAAGTATCGTGTTGATCATTAACATAATTTGCAATCATTTGCACTATATCTCGATTAACTCTTTCAGTCCGATTTGCTTGTGGTCGATATGCAACTTAGTCTTCACATACTTGCTTATGCCTAATCTTTCACTTAAGTGCTCAAAAATTTCGGATATAAATTAGGGACCATTTATCACTTATTATTTTATTGGGCTCCATAGCGCGATAAAGTTATCAAAAAAATATCCGCTATTATATACGAGATGAGGCCTTTTTCAAGAGGTATAATTTCAGCCCATTTGCTGAAATAGTGGTCAATACTAAATATAGCACGTTGCGTCTTATTCTCGATAGGATACGGGCCTAATAAATCTAACGTCTTTCTCTCATTCCGGATAATTTGATATAATTAGGGTTTGTAGGTGGCTGTGCTGCGTTTTTATAGTTATTAACTTGGCACATATGGCATGTAGAGACACATATTGATCAAATAAGGCTCTCATGTACGGGAAATAACAAACGCATCCCGAATTTTATGATACGTTTTTAAATCTGCCTAAGTGTCCAGCGGTGGCTTGTCATGAAATTCTCTCATTATTTCATTCCATAAGATTTTGGAATGTATACGCATTCACCTAATATTTTGCGTGTTCGCGTAAAATAACAATCCTTCAATTAAGCCGGAAATCGTGGGACCAATTCTCACATATCGTTGCATTAACCGAGTTATCTTCCGGGTTTTCTAAATATCTATATATATGACCTAATTCTGGGTCATTTTGTTCCGTTATTAATTGTTCCCGCGAAGTAATTAAATCATGATTATGGCACGATTAATTTTATCACCAATTATATTTTTCCCATGCTTTCAGTAAAACTGGCAACCACCATGTTTAACTTCGTTTCTGACCCAGTAACGTGTAATTTCCTTTATTTACCTTATTATGTTCAACTGTTGAATTTTGATTTCAACGATTTCTGATCAAAAATCTAATATGATTTTGACCCACTTATGAAATCGATACCCAGAACCATAGGGCATTTAAATCTTTTCAACACATGGGAAGGCAGGCAAGGCTGCTTTCCGGGTGTCTGATGTGAATTTTAATTCTACGATCCATGTTTTGGCATTTCACCCCTGTACTGTTGTACCTGGGCTCGCGATTTTTAATTTGCTTATAGAAAAATATTTTCTATATACTTCTTCCGATAAATGATTTATCTGCTCCGGTGTCCCATGGCCTTTCAAAATGTTGTTATTTAATAAAATAGGAACGTGGAGGTTCACGGGTGATATATACATATCGGAAAGGAATCTAATTGTCTCTCTGTCGGCATCCATGAGGTTGATCATTAGCTTTACAATATTTAAATGTTACGCGTCCTATCGCCTCGATTGAAGTATTACTCGAACCCCTATTTCTACGGTCCCTCTATTAAAGTGTCGTTTTGTACCATTTCGTGAGTAACCCCTATTATTTGAATCTCTGATCGTGTATGAAACTATATTCCTCTCGAACCCTCTATTATTTTTGACGTATTCTCGTAAAACTCGTTTCTAATGTTATTTGGTCTACATATGACTGGTCCTCCCCGTTTTTCTACCATTAGCTTCAAAATTAGGCATCCTATGCGCATTTTGACCTCGTCTTTTCTATATTATCGTTCTGATAACCCCTTTGTAATTTTGCAAGAATATCTCTCTCTTCAATTTAGCCAAGACTTCTAAAAAGTTGTATCGTGTTTTTGTGGATTTCGGACTTCCACGTAGTCCTGGATCTGTGGTTCAGAGTCGAACTAAAACCATGATCCACTAAGTCTGCTTGTGACATTCTAATTCTAAACTTCTCTCTATTTTTTAGTAATCTATAAACAAAAATCAGTAGGAATACAATTTCTTCCTGCTGGGATGCATAAAACTCCGACTGTAGTTCTTTCTTATTTTTGACCGCAGGAAAAGCCTTCGCTAATTCAGCTTTGAGCTGCGCAAAATCCGTGGCTGTATTTTGCACTAACAACGAACCAAATATCGAATACCAATCTTGAGCCCTTCCTGAGATGAAGAGAGAGCTTTTTAAGTAAGCACATGACAGATTACTTGGGATTTCAAGCACTGTATGTTGTTATCTATACACTCTATAAACTCTGCAATGTTCTCCGACCTGAAAGTACATTTCAGGTAGAACCGTACTTCCACCATTACCTAACCCAGAGATTAAATACGTTCCGGGCGCCATTTGCGACATAGCCGTTACTATGATGACCATGTCGTGCCGGTTCGCGTAAGCTAGAGGTGTGGGATTATCAAAATGATGAGACATAATAATTCTTAATACCTTTTTATTGGGAAATAGCTTATATTACTTAAATTCTAATTTGACAATTTTTAATTAAAGTGAGTCAACACTTAAATTAAACCACGTATTCAAGTCAGATCACGCAACCTAGACCTTTTGTCGATTTGTGACATCAAGAACAGGTGATGCTCCTCCACGTTTTTGTTCGATATCAATGGCTTCATCATGGTCTGAAAGTTTACAGAAGTAGTGCAAGGAGCAAAAGGCAGATCTGTAGAGCAAAAACATGTGGAAATTGCACCAAGACAACACCTCGGTGATCACTGGAGCTCTCCTATAAAACAGTTCTTTGAGGACAAAGGCTTTTGCTCTAACTTCGACATCACCGTACTCACAGGTCTAGCTTCATAAGACTTATACATGTTTCTTAAAGTGAAAATGTATCGAGGAGAACACATTTTTCAGTCTGTAGGAGGGTGAAGGTAAAAACGTTTTTGCCACTGAAGACATATTGATAGGAAGGGGGGTTAAGCTGTAGTTTTACATTTGTTTTAGTAAGCTAATTTTAAGACTAGTCAGGTTAATTATTGCTAGAAGTATTCTCCGAAGGAAGTTTGTTTTATTCTTTATAAAAATTTTATTTCATCATTCCTGGTTCTATTTCTCTCTATGTATCCAGGATTTCATCCGTGGGAACAACTTTAGTCTTGATTTAAAGGAAACGGTTTTGACTAGATTCATTTAATACCCAATCACTGCTTCTAAATGTTTCATTCTCATAGCATATAAACATAAGTTGAAAATCTTCATGACAAAATGATGCTTAACTGCAAATTCATTTTAACTTTCTGGAGCGTATCAAAGATTTACGGCACTACAAAGCTTTAATTTAGACACTTTAAAACCTCATTAAAAATTGTTTACTTAATATTTCAAAGCGGTATTTTACTATTTACGTGATAAAATTATTAATTTTTTCCTTTCCCCGCAGAAATGATCTCGTCCTTGTTGCGTGAACAACTAAATGAATCATGTTTCTTGCAAATTGTTTGAATCATTTTAAGGGTGAGGCGGGAAACAGTGGCGTAACGTACACCCCGCAACACCCGTATTGCAGGGGCCTAAAGCCTGATACCGCCAGTATCTATCCTTTGTGAAATCCAACTTTGAGGGCCTAAACCTATGGACTTTGCAGGGGAGGTCCAAATGTTCTCCATTAAGGCATAAATGCGCGATTTCTGTTTTGAAAATGCAATAAAACATCACATGTTTCCATTGAATTTTATTGTTATTTTTCCACGTATAATATAACATTCGAACTTTGATTTTGCATAGTAGTTTTGCGAGCTCAATGTATGTTATAAATGTCACTCTTCATTTCAGTAATACACTGATACAGTCGGTTTCGAAGCTTTTAGGTCACCTTTTCACGCATCGACTGAGATGGTGTCAATTTCGGATCGGATGTTGTTCCGTAGTAGGTCTTCCGTGTCTTAAGCGATCTTTGTAAACCAGGGACTTGAGATAAGCTCACAGGAAGTAACCAGGAAGAAATGGTAGGTGGTGTGACGGTCAGTTGGCGTCCCCTCGCAGGTAGATCTGTCATTCAGGTAAGGCTACTTTTAAACACTTATGTAGGAAAGCCTGGGTAAGGGCTGTGGCCCCACTGCCCATTGCAAACACACACGCTGTCAAAGAGCTGCTGTTGGATAGCGGGTAAGAAGAATGATTGGATATTGTCGCATACCGGTCTGAATTGACACGAACTCGTTCCATTTTCAGGCATTTATTAGTTTTCGGAGTTCCTTTTTTGGGAATGTTCCTCGTCGCTCCGAAGATATCCATCCACATGAAATCACACATTTCCGATCGGGGACACGACCTGGTGGAGGAATATCGAAGTGACGACGAAAGCACGTTACTGCGATAAAGCAGCCGACCATTGAAAAATACGCCTTCACGGCAAAAGCTGGACCACAACATGTTTGAGACCGAGACGGGGTGACGATATCCCTCCACCCCTTCCACCGAAACCCTCCCTCCTTACGAAAATCATTTGCAACATGTTCCAAAACAGGAACGTATATTTATTCCAGATAAGCCAATGTAGTACAACAGACGTCCACAAGTTGCTTTTAAAAAGATGCAATGGTTCATAAAAAGTTTTTTTGATTAGTAGGAATATAGATACTTAATGGAACGAATTGTAAAATAGATTTGAATTACTAGTTTGGAAACCAATGAACTTCTAAATAAGGCAACCAGGGATTGAATTCTCTATACTTTTTCACTACAAAACTGATTTAACGTTTGTATATCAATGTTTTTAGTTTGTTTGATCCACTGTAATAACGTATCGGAGTGTCCTATTCAGGCGTCCACTCAGGTTCTTGTGTAAAAATAATTAGCTAAAAGAAATCCTTATAGGGCCATAATGCTGGAAAAGGATCAATTACAGCTGTGTCAAGTTAAAAAGTATAACAAAGTCTTTATCTTGGAAAGAAAAATTTGTGTGTGCTTATGACCACACGAAAAAGTGAAAACTTCTGATTTACTCTGGGCAAATTTAACTGTCAAATTATTACGTTTCTTTTTTTTCAGAGCACCATTTTCGCATGCGGAGCTTTAAACAGTTCTTTCATGCCCATTCAAAAGTGGATTTGTTTATTTCATCCATTTTCTGTAGGGGCAATGTTTAGTATCCCATTCTTACATATTTATATGAAGTATACGTTTATATATAAATGTCAATTTTAATCATTATTTGAAAAATTATATATAGAGTACACTAATGCGTTATATTTTATATGTGTATATATAATTACTTACGAAATATCACTTAATAATGCCATCGTTCGATAAATCGAAAAGTTAGGAACCCGGATTTCAATATCGTACGTTAGCTGAATAAGGGTAAAACATGTGTTTCAACAGCATAATGTGTAATACGTTGCGATAATACGTAAAAGTACCGTTTATATATATAAAAGGACGAATATATAAGGTTAAGGAAAACCCAAGTCCTGAGAGCCGCTTACGCAGAAATTCCTGAAGAAATAAAGGAGAGGGTTTACGTATATTTTCACAGAAAATTAATGCTTCTTATTTTCTCGGGTTCTCTTAGTTGTCATCAGTAGTATAAACCAAAAATAATACAACAATAACTATCACCGGTACTTCCATTAAAATATCGGATTTTTAGTACTTTTACGTATAACGCATGTGAAATCTCTTTCTACTGAATCAAAAAATAAATCCATGTACGTTTCTTTGTATCTTTTGTCTCTTTCACTATACTACTTTTTTTTTCTCAATTATTTTCGCTTGCGCTCTTCTATCGTTCACTCGATGGTGGGGTTGTACGGGAAAAGAGTTGCATAGTGAGGTATAGAAAAAGCACCTAAAAAGTTAACGACTCAAAACTTAGTAAGCGTCACCGGCCCGAATACGATAGCCTTTGGAGCTGGTAAATCCGATAGGAAGCGTAAACGCGGCGAATCTGACACTTAATTAAGATTCACTCTTAAGTAAAACGCGCCCTAAGAAGTTATCAGTTCAAAAATATGCAAGTGCTGTGAATACTTAGATTCCTCTTTAGAGCATCTAGCTTCCAAATTTAACGAATCCTTATTCTTTTCAAGTTTTCCTTAGTTGATTAATCATATTAGTAACAGCTATGATCTATTATTTGGTAGATTTGAATCAGGTGTTGTATTGAATCAGAAATTTAATATACTGTACAAATAATCCTCAATTATTCTCTGAATTATATATTGTTCAATTGGATGGGGTCGAAAAAAGATGGTTTCTTTGGGATATTTGTTGGTAGTGGATGAGGTATTTATTATAATATAGCTGGTATACCCGTTCTTCGCATGAATGAATTGAAAAATTAAACAATATAGATTGAAGGATAAAGAAATTTTTAAAGAGTTAATTTTACGTGAATTGCAAATTAAACAAAAAAAAAGGCTTTCTGATTATCTCAGTCGAACAAAAAAATTATATTTGTTAAATTTTAAGTCTGTTGATCAAATAGCTGATAACAAGGACTTTTTTTTTTATTTATAACGCCCCGTAAGGTCGACTTGAATGCATCTTCCTAAGCTGACCTCTGGTCAGCAAAAGTAAGACATTGTTACACATTTTGTGTTATAAACGCTTAAAATAGTGTAAATAATTGATATTCGGCTGTGTAATACCTTAATATTACTTTCTGTTGTATTTATTTTATGTTAATTTTGTAATACTCGCAAACAACGCTGTTTCTTACATTATAATGTCGATTCAATAGAAAATGCGAAAATGTTGATGATAGAACCAAGTTAAAAACATTTTTGGCGACCCTGTTGGCAACTTGGTGATTGATTGAATGGTGCAGAAGTTGAAATTCTGCAGCGCCACCTGGTAGGGAGTTGCAACAAAGAGGAAAGCACAAAAACCTTTTCCACAAAAAAAATACATATAGTTTTCATAGTTATTTGTTGAATGGTGTTGGAGTGTTGAGATTTCATATATACAAAAATCCATTTTTATATACCGTAAAATCCGGCGTATAACGCGCACCTATACTTTTAAGCTGCATTTTTTTAAAATTTTTAGGTATATTCGCCGCATAACGCTCACCCCCTTTTTTAGGAAGGAACTTGAAATGTACGTATACAAAGCTATTATGTTTTAAAATCGTTTATTCGAGGTGTTATCTTAGGTTTTTGAAAAAATAGTATATTTCTAGAACTACAACCCTTTAAGTTCATTAAGTATATCATTTCTTTTAAAAAAAAACAGCATTCCGACATAAGTAGAAGTCTAAATTTTTATCCTCATCTTTTTTTATTCTTTTTTTTTTATTTTTAAAGCTAGCATTTTTATACCCGTCGTATAACGCGTACCCTTAAATTTCGTTCTTGTTTTTGTGTTAAAAGTGCGCGTTATACGCCGGATTTTACGGTATATAGATTTTTGCTGCCACAAAATTCCTTCCTCTATAATTATATAAGATTTCTCCGATTTTTTGTGTTTAATAAAGACATAGTATAAGAATCTCGTAACCTGGCACAGTTCGTGCTTTGAAATATATGTTCTCTCTCTTTTGTTACTTGAAAATACGATACTTATTTCTCCTTTTGTTAGTATAAGTTTAAGCTAAAATCTCTAGAAAGCTTCATTTAAAAAACTTTTGAACACATGAAGGGAATAGGTAATAATTGTTTCTAAGGATACTGAATAGGGATATATTTCAAATATTCAATTATGAATAGTCAAGAACAACAAAATAATGCTTCTTAAGCATGTTATAGTAATACCATTTAGACAAGAGTAAAGCAGTTTGCCACAGTATAATCACAAATTTAAATATTTGCTATTAATCTTTTAACTCAGAGATACTCAACCTTTTTTTCTGCTGGTCCACATACATATGTCAGCTATTTCACGCGGGCCGTGACATGAGGATAAATGGGGAAGGGAGAATGCTTTAAGACCAAGATAAAATAGGAAACTTAAAATGTGTAAAATTTATCAATATATTATAACTCTTCTGTTTTGCTTTTTTTAATTATTATTTTTATATTTTTTATTTTTGTCATTAACACTAAATTAGAAGCATTTAAGGCAACCGGGACATGCTCGAAAGAGTAAAATGCCAAAATTAAGAACCTTTGTGTTTATGAGACATGTATCTTTTTAAATTTCCATTAGAACTTAGGATTTTTATGTTTCTTAATAAAGATAATATAGTATTCATAGAACTATAAAAATAACTTTTAGTTCAAAAGTTTTTATTACTTAATTTAAGTAATGCATAATTTTGAGAACTCACCAATATATACTTATGTTTAGGTACCATTTTGCAGATACATCTATTTCTTATACAAAATATTTTTACACATATATAAAACAATACACAAAATACAGTGAACCTATTTTTTTGTTCAATTTTAATATAGTTTCTGTAAAAAAATTAAAAAATTTTGAAATTTGAAATTTTTTTATTTGTTTGCTTTTTTTTATGTATAAAACCCTTTTTTAAGAAATTAGGTACTATTTTAGTAGAAAAAAATTAGGCTCACTGTATGCATAGGCATCTTGTATAGAAGTATAAAAAATATGGAATCATATAGTGCAATATATTTTTTTTAAAAATGTACCTCAATGCAAAAAAAAATATGCTTTTGAGAAAAAGTGAAAAAACTAAAAAAAAACCCCAATGTTTTCACATATTATACACTTGATTAGTATTTGTTAGCCTATTTTTATATACCTAATAATGCTGTAATCATTTTCTAAAGTTACAAAACTAATTTTTAAATTCATGTTTTTCCCCTTTGTTTTGGTTAGCATGAACATAATTTTTCGAGATCTCGTAATACTTTCATGTGGTACGTACCATTCTTACAAATATTTCTTGAATACACAAAAAATTTTACACACATGTATATAAAGCAACATATCAAATATAATGAACCAGTTTTTAATGAATTATTTGCGCCAAAATTTCTTTTGAAATAATCATGGCCTTAAAATTTTGAAAATCTTAATTTTCTTTTTGCACATATAAATCTATTTTGTAAAATTAGACATTTATTAACGAAACATATTTTGTTCCAATATATGTACTTTTGCATGTATGCTTGTTTAGATATATTTATTATTCATTCAAATGAAAAAATCAAGTTTTTATAGATCAAACACAGGGAGAAACTACATTTAAAATATGTCAAAGGGGCGTGGTCATTTGTTTATATTTTATTTTTTCATGTTTTAGGGATATTTTATCAACAAACATATAAGTATTATACATTACGATTCAGAAAAATATACACTGTTTTTAAAGCTAAAACTGAAAAATCGATTTTTTTCAAAGTGTACGATGTGCAGTTTAAAACACCCTTCACAGTTTTATGTATCAGTAAGAAGCGGAACATATGATTACCAATATAAACATTTCATAGGATGTATTTGTTACCGCTGTCCTTATTTACCATTGACCATTACTTTTCGGCTGTTGCAAGATTATTCAAAGAAAACCTATTTATCACCTCTTGAAAGAAATTTTGGAGGAAAAGTTTAGTGAATGATTCCTGTTTATTGATATTTTTGTAATTACAGCACTTTCGTGACAAATTAAACAATTACTGATCCATGTTTATTTTTCACTACAAAATAGTCAACCTCCCAATCCTCCTAAAACATATATTTTCTTCGAATATTTTTCACTTGCAAGATATGAAAGATAGTTAAAAATTAGTTCCACCCATAAAATTGTCACTACTCCACTGGTCTGTTATCACTAACCGTAACCGTTCCAAACAGAAAAAGAATATCAATCCGTACCCGTACCACACCGACAGCAAATAGCAAAATTGATGTATATGATTTCTTGGCAAAAATAACCCTACATTTTAATAGAATGTTCCTAAATAGAGTAAATTTCTCCAGAGCATTGGGCCATGACTGGGTTACTTAAAAAGGAGCTTGGAGGCCGCAGGTTGAGTGTAGCTGCTTTTAACTGGTTTGCCCATACACCGTACCAGGTATCGAAATCTGGCCACAACCGGTGTACCGTACGATGTGTACGACTTTAATATTTTGATTTGCACATATTTTTAATCCTTATAGTGAAATTATTAGTGCCAGTGTTTTTAAAACATGCGCTTTGTCCATGGTACCGAAATATTTCTCATCCGAAATTTTCTTTGCGGTGAAGGCGGGAATTTTTCATTAAAGGTAGGAATTTAGATTCTTGAAAATGTTCGATAAAGCACAGGGATTGGCAAGGCAATGTAATTCGTTGCTTGAGAAGAAATGAAAATAGAAGAATTCAAAAGAGTCAATATTATCTCTGTCCCATTGCAATGTTAGTATTGCACCATGTTCAAGTGTGAATGTAAATGGATACACCCTCAAAATCGCAACCATTTGAAAAGTACAAACTTATGATAATATTTTTTTTGTAAGTATGAGGATAAATTCTTTTTTAAGATATATGAAACATTCTTCATAGCATGCAGAATGTGTTCTTAGCGTTTTTTATTGATTTCCAAAATTATAAAGAAAAAATAATGTGTGAAAGCTTTAAGATTATCCGACTACGTTCGGAACCGTGATTAAAAGCGCATAAATGGATAATGTTCGGGAAGGATATTTAGAGTCATAGACTAGAATACATCTATACAATTGTTTTAAGGACATTTTGACAAAAAAATTATTTAAATACAATATTTCGGCAAGAAATTAACTTAGAATAACCTTTTTTCAAAATATTTTCTTTGTGAATATATCCTTCTATTATAATAATATTTTACCTGTATATAGCTCAGACCTCTGTACAGAGGCTCAACTATGATTTTTGAAAAATTCACATTATTTTCAGAGTTACAACCCATTGAAATAATTATCGGCGTTTATTTCTTAAAATTTCTCCCTCTGTTGTCGTAAAAACATGGATAAACCCACTTCTAAGTTATATATTTCAAAATTTGGATTGGTGCAGAGGTCTAGCTCTCTGACAATGATATAATAAACATTTTCACAAAGGAGGGAAGATATTTAAAAAGCAGGTTAGTATATTTCATTTTTGTCAAATATTTTAATAAAATAGTTTTTATTGTAATACTACTCTTAAAACAATATCATATACATTTTATAATCTAAGTGACACTAAACATCATAAATATTATCCATTTATACTTTGCAAAATCACAGTTCCAGTACTCAATCGAATACCTTGAGCTGTCACTAAAAAGAAATTTTTCTTTTGCTTTTTATTTGATAATTTTATAACAAATCTCCCCCTCTATTTTTATTAGTTTAGCAATAAAAATTAAGCGCACTAGATTCATTTTAATTTTTAAAGTATTGCGATATTTAAAAATCCATTGTGTGATTAAATTTTGCATATCATAATTGTTATTGTGATTTGATGAACACTAAAATGCTATGAAAAATTGCGATTTTGTTTTACTAACGTTTTAATGTTCAATTGGTTTTAATCAGGAACAAAAAGAAGCATTATAGTGTCTTTTAATCATTTCATATCCTAAAACATCATTTTTCTAAAAAATCTACTTTTCAACGCTATTAAATTCAGAAAATATAGACCTTTTTTTAAAGAAAAATGGTTTTAAAATATTTTTAGAGCTATGATACATTTATGAATTTGTGTGAGTTCATTATTTCTCAATAATACAAAGTAACAAAAAGATTAAAAATGCATCAAGCAAATGTTCTGTTTGTTACATAGTAACAAGAAAGCTTTTTTAATCGCTTGAAATTTTCTCTTTGATTCTAATTGAAAATATATTTGTGAAGAAAACATTGAAGTCATAGCTTTCGAAATAAGGAGAGAAAAGAAAATGATAAGAATTCATACTTAAAAATATATAGTTTTTAAATAATTTCCATCCCTTTTTTTATCATTTATTACTTTTTATTTGAGCGAAAATATGGGATTAGAGGCTATTATTGGAAAATATTTCATGAAAGACCGGATAAGGAAATATATATTTTAATATATATTATTTTAACTAGATTGGATGGGGTGAAGACCAGCGGTACTTTCAACCTGCAGCCCGCGAACCGCATGTGCCCACCGAGTCTTTTAAGTGGCCGGTCATGGCCCACTGCTCTGAAAATTCACTTATTTAAGAACATTGTATAAAAAATTTGGTTTGAAATTCTTTGTCAAGTAATCGGAAAAGTATATCAATTTTGCTTTTGCTGTCGGTGTCGTACGAAGTACGAATTGATATTCTTTTTTCTATTGGAACAGTTACGGTTAGTGTTAACAGACAACAGTGGAATGAACAGTGGAGGTAATTCATTTTTTAAATGTCTTTTTATATCTTACGAGTGAAAGTTATTCGATGAAAACATATCGTTTCAAGACGATTGGAAATTGACTATTTTGTAAGAAAAACAAACATGGATGGGCTCGTTTATTTTCCTTGTGTTTCATTCTCTTAAAACAGATGTGTTATTTTCCCAATAACACTCCATTTTCAAACGTAATTTTTCCTTTTATTTTTTCTAGTAGCAGCACTTGATGAACTTTCAAGAAGAAACGATTTTCGAAAGTACTGTGATCTTATTTCTAAGCAGCGCCAATACCCTTAGCCTCCGCAAGGAAGAGGGGAGAAAACATGTATTTCATATTAATCCAGAATGGCAGATGGAATCGATCGCAAACTTTTTTCTTACGGCCAGTGCGAAAAATATAGCTAAGTTAAAAGGCATAAATAACAGCTATATCGCTCTTTTTTCTTCGCTAATTTTTAAGGAAGACATTCAGTGACAAAAGATTCAGTCAAAAAAATCAAATCTAATTTTTTAGCCTTAGTATCTCTTATACGCTTTTCTATAACCTCACAAAATTTGAAGGATTCTAAACTTAAAAACACAGAATTATACTAGTTTTTACGTTCTTTTTGTATTCACATTCTATGGCAAATCAAAACTTTAAACTATTTATCTCAGAAAAAATAAAATAACTAGTTTGTCTTCATTTTAAAAATGCCAGAACTTTTCTTCTATTGGGTGTAATGCTTTGAATTTTTTTTTACATATTACTTCAATAGTACATGTAACAAAAGCTGGTATGCATTTTCGAATCAAAGCAATACTTATTTTTAAAAATAATTGAACTCAAAATTTATATACATTTTTGAAATTTTCAATAAGCGTTCATAAAAGAAGTGTTGTATGAATATCAATCATGTTAACGCAAAACCCATACCAACTTTTTGTTATACATAGTTTGAGTGTACCTTACATAAATCAAATTTTGTACATGTACGTAAATTTTTGGCAGGATGAGTAGCATTTTAAAATCACTTCACAAATTTTAATTTTTCCTTAAAAAATTAAATTACTAACTTTTACGAAAGTTTGAGTACAAAATTTGTTTTTTTTACATGGTATATACACATGGGGCCGCCACAAAAAAATTTAAAAATCCTTGGGTGGAAATTTTTTGCATAAATCATTACCATGCCCCTTAACTGATAAAGGACAGGGATCTGTGGAATAGTCACATTTTTATTTTTCCATTACCAAACAAAACACATTTTAGAACAAGCCAGAAACAGTGGAAATAAAAAACTATTTTTTTCACAATTCCTACTATTAGTTCACTCTCTCCTATATATATGTCGCAGGGAAATGATTAAATTACGGAATTACATCAATCCCTAAGAGATGATCAATTCATACAAGATGTGAAAAAAAGAACTGTGAAAAATTGATTTCCAGGAAAGTGGTTGATCCAAATCCTAACCGTTTCCAGTTAAATTGCGACACTTAACCATTCTATGATGACCATGTCATTGCCGGTTCCACGTAAACTAGAGGTGTGGGATTATCAAAATGATGAGACATAATAATTCTTAATACAACTTTTATTAAGAATAACTTATATTACTTAAATTCTAATTTGACAATTTTAATTAAAGAGTGATCAACTGCTTAAATTAAACCACGTATTCAAGTCGAATCACGCAACTAGATCCTTTATCTCAATTATCATTAATAATCCTATGCATCTAATTACTTATATCTAATATTACCTTTTCAGTTCTCCTTCGCTTTACCTAGAGAATGGTATCTACAAACTTTTATAAACGATGATTCCAACTTCTTTATCTTGGAAACTGCTATTCTTTTCCTAAAAACTATCGGACTGCTAACTCTTGATCCGTAAGATTTCACACTAGCTTTGTCACGCTATCGATCAGAATAATTCCACACTACTATCTCTAAGCTTGCCGCGCTATATCTAAGCTTGCCGCTATATCTAAGCTTGCCACGCTATATCTAAACTTGCCACATATATCTAAGCTGCCACGCTATATCTATCATCAAATCTTCTATCGCTTTTATAGTATATCTAATTTACATATTATCTGTTTATCTTCTTGGTATTGGATTGGAAAAGTTTTGCCATTAATCATTGGCCGTCAAAGAACATGGGAGTTATGTTAGCAGAAAGACGCGATAGACGTCACAACCCCTCAAGAAGAAAAAACGTGAGGATTTACTTAAGGGTTCTCAATGCCCTTAATAAATTACGATGTCCTGCATCTATTTCTAAATTTCTTCTTCGCTTTCACCAGGTTTATTTAAATTTTAATCTTAAATCCTCATTTTAGCTTTTATAATTTCCAATATTTATCTTGACTTTAATTTTCATTGCAATTTTAATCTTAAATTTTTAACTTTTATAATTTCCAATATTTATCTTGACTTTAATTTTCATTACTCATCTTAGAATTAAATTTTAATATTCAAGTTTAAATTTTAAACTCGTGACAATAAATTTTACTCCAATAACTAGGCCAACATTAATAATTACTGTTTTAATTTATACCCCACTCTCACTTTTACATTCAGTTACTTAAAATATTTATACACTTAAATATTCTAAAACAAATATTCTGGGTGCGCAGACCCAATCTTTGACTTTAACACTTCATATGGAGCTGGTACTTTCGCTCCCTTTCTTACATTCGGAAGCTATAAATCGTATACTTTTCAAGATTTTCAGGGTCAGTCTCACAAAGTAGAAAACTATTTAGTCTCTATTTCATAATATCAAATGAATTTATATATTATTTATATATCACAATAAATTTTCCTCTCCATCCCCATCTGGTTTCAGCAACTCCCCGTGAGCCGCGCAACTCATTTTATTATTATTGTTAGTGCCTTGACTACGCCGCGTTTCCCTGAACCAGATGCCTCCTAATACATAACAATACAACTTAACATATATATACACATATTATACAATTACAAACATTTTTCAATAAACTATTATAACAAATAACCAAAGAATTTCGCATCTCACGAAGTCACATCGAAGCAAACAAATGTGTGATTACAAATGTTTTCTTCAGAAAAATTTTAACAAGTCAAAAGTTCCAAAATTAAATAAACACTCATTGTAGTGTTTGACGACTATAACTTTTAAGCACCGCCAGAGACTTCCTTCTTTGCAATAATTCTTCCGACCACTGTTGGAAGATCATAAAAAATGTAGAGCTCTAATACAACCTGATTTTTATATGTTTTCTCCCACATTCACGTTCAACGATGTGAGAGGTGTCATCACTCTTCTTTCCTCGGTTGTACTGGAATTTCTTGTTGTATGGAGCTTGTAATCTCTTGTCGTCCTTTCCTTGACTTCCCAACTGTGTCCTTGGCTGGTCGGGGTTCTTCTGTTCTCCGTCTTGGCCTTAGACTGTATCTTGCTTCCTCTGTAGCTTCAATTGCACTCTCTTTTGTTCTTTTCCTGCTTCTAGAAATAATTGCTAGGATGACATTTGTCTTTTATTATTATTATTGTTGACTTTCCCTTTTCTCTGCCACTTTCTTTGTGGTCCACTTGCCCCTGACACACCTGATCTTTTTAATACCTCTAAGTATATTTAAACTTTGTTTTAATTTTCATTCCCAACTGAACTAGGTAGTGATCTGACCAGTGATTTGTTTTATGGGTCCTCTCTGTATTTTGTATTGATTTGATTAGTTTACCAATCCTTTGCTTACTCTAACCTACGTTTCACCGCAGATTTTTCTTTTCCCACATATTGTGACTCATTTAATCTTTGTGTACTTTTTCCGAAGTACTAGTTTCTGACTTGATCTTATACTATTTGGAATACCTGTTCTAATTCGACCTCGTCACATTTCCTATGACGATATATTCTTATTTGATCTACGTTAACTGTTAATCTTTTTCCTGATTTCCATATTACAATATTATTACAATTCTTAACTTCTAAGACTCTATAAGGTCCTAAATTTTGTTTAAATTTAGCACATACTTTGTTAGCTGCTGAACTTACAGGTTGTGTTTCAATAAGACCCAATCATTTACCTTTATTTTATGTCTTTTCTACGTCTATTATAATATTTTTCCCACACCTTTCCTGTTTAATTTTCGTACTTAGTCTAGCTTCTTTAAAGCTTTTCTGTATATCTTGAATTTTGTTTAGACTTTCCGATATCATAACTAGTTTTGAAATGGTGTAATCAATTTTTTCGACCTAAAATAATTCAGCAAGGTGTTTTTCCGTTGTTTCATTCACCGCCATTACGAATAGCGTAAGCAAACTCACGTAAATTGATCCCAAGTATCGTGTTGATCATTAACATAATTTGCAATCATTTGCACTATATCTCGATTAACTCTTTCAGTCCGATTTGCTTGTGGTCGATATGCAACTTAGTCTTCACATACTTGCTTATGCCTAATCTTTCACTTAAGTGCTCAAAAATTTCGGATATAAATTAGGGACCATTTATCACTTATTATTTTATTGGGCTCCATAGCGCGATAAAGTTATCAAAAAAATATCCGCTATTATATACGAGATGAGGCCTTTTTCAAGAGGTATAATTTCAGCCCATTTGCTGAAATAGTGGTCAATACTAAATATAGCACGTTGCGTCTTATTCTCGATAGGATACGGGCCTAATAAATCTAACGTCTTTCTCTCATTCCGGATAATTTGATATAATTAGGGTTTGTAGGTGGCTGTGCTGCGTTTTTATAGTTATTAACTTGGCACATATGGCATGTAGAGACACATATTGATCAAATAAGGCTCTCATGTACGGGAAATAACAAACGCATCCCGAATTTTATGATACGTTTTTAAATCTGCCTAAGTGTCCAGCGGTGGCTTGTCATGAAATTCTCTCATTATTTCATTCCATAAGATTTTGGAATGTATACGCATTCACCTAATATTTTGCGTGTTCGCGTAAAATAACAATCCTTCAATTAAGCCGGAAATCGTGGGACCAATTCTCACATATCGTTGCATTAACCGAGTTATCTTCCGGGTTTTCTAAATATCTATATATATGACCTAATTCTGGGTCATTTTGTTCCGTTATTAATTGTTCCCGCGAAGTAATTAAATCATGATTATGGCACGATTAATTTTATCACCAATTATATTTTTCCCATGCTTTCAGTAAAACTGGCAACCACCATGTTTAACTTCGTTTCTGACCCAGTAACGTGTAATTTCCTTTATTTACCTTATTATGTTCAACTGTTGAATTTTGATTTCAACGATTTCTGATCAAAAATCTAATATGATTTTGACCCACTTATGAAATCGATACCCAGAACCATAGGGCATTTAAATCTTTTCAACACATGGGAAGGCAGGCAAGGCTGCTTTCCGGGTGTCTGATGTGAATTTTAATTCTACGATCCATGTTTTGGCATTTCACCCCTGTACTGTTGTACCTGGGCTCGCGATTTTTAATTTGCTTATAGAAAAATATTTTCTATATACTTCTTCCGATAAATGATTTATCTGCTCCGGTGTCCCATGGCCTTTCAAAATGTTGTTATTTAATAAAATAGGAACGTGGAGGTTCACGGGTGATATATACATATCGGAAAGGAATCTAATTGTCTCTCTGTCGGCATCCATGAGGTTGATCATTAGCTTTACAATATTTAAATGTTACGCGTCCTATCGCCTCGATTGAAGTATTACTCGAACCCCTATTTCTACGGTCCCTCTATTAAAGTGTCGTTTTGTACCATTTCGTGAGTAACCCCTATTATTTGAATCTCTGATCGTGTATGAAACTATATTCCTCTCGAACCCTCTATTATTTTTGACGTATTCTCGTAAAACTCGTTTCTAATGTTATTTGGTCTACATATGACTGGTCCTCCCCGTTTTTCTACCATTAGCTTCAAAATTAGGCATCCTATGCGCATTTTGACCTCGTTTTTTCTATATTATCGTTCTGATAACCCCTTTGTAATTGAAAGAATATCTCTCTTCGAATTTAGCCAAGACTTCAAAAAAGTTGTATCGTGTTTTGTGATTTCGGACTTCCACGTAGTCCGGATCTGTGGTTCGAGTCGAACTAAAATATGATCCACTAAGTCTGCTTGTGACATTCCTAATTCTAAACTTCTCTTATTTTTAGTAATCTATAAAAAAAAATCAGTAGGAGCTCGATTTCTTCCCTGCTGGGATGCATAAAACTCCGACTGTAGTTTTTTCTTATTTTTGACCGCGGGAAAAGCCTTCGCTAATTCAGTTTTTGAGCTGCGAAAAAATCCGTGGCTGTATTTTGCACTAACAACGAACCAAATATCGAATACCAATCTTGAGCCCTTCCCTGAGATGACTTTTTAAGTAAGCACATGACAGATTACTGGGATTTCAAGTAACTGTATGTTGTTATCTATACACTCTATAAACTCTGCAATGTTCTCCGACCCTGAAAGTACATTTCAGGTAGAACCGTACTTCCACCACATTACCTAACCCAGAATTAAATACGTTTCGGGCCTTTTGCGACAAAGCCATTCTATGATGACCATGTCGTCCCGGGTTTCCCGCGTAAGCTAGGAGGTGTGGGATTATCAAAATGATGAGACATAAAAACCTTAATACAACTTTTATTAGAATAACTTATATTACTTAAATTCTAATTTGACAATTTTAATTAAAGTGAGAGTCAACGCCCAAATTAAACCACGTATTCAAGTCAGATCACGCAACTAGATCCTTTATCTCAATTATCATTAATAATCCTATGCATCTAATTACTTATATCTAATATTACCTTTTTCAGTTCTCCTTCCTTTACCTAGAGAATGGTATCTACAAACTTTATAAACGATGATTCCAACTTCTTTATCTTAGGCTTCTATTCTTTCCTAAAACTATCGGACTGCTAACTCTTGATCCGTAAGATTTCACACTGAGCTTTGTCACGCTATCGATCAGAATAATTCCACACTACTATCTCTAAGCTTGCCGCGCTATATCTAAGCTTGCCACGCTATATCTAAGCTTGCCACGCTATATCTAAGCTTGCCACGCTATATCTAAGCTTGCCACGCTATATCCTATCATCAAATCTTCTATCCTTTTATTAGTATATCTAATTTACATATTATCTTTGTTTATCTTCTTGGGATTGGGTTGGAAAAGTTTTGCCATTAATCGTGGCCGTCAAAGAACATAGGAGTTATGTTAGCAGAAAGACGCGATAGACGTCACAAAATGATGAAATAATACTGTCAAGAGTTTAAAAGCAAATAAGCAAATTTAGCAAATAAGTGCATTATTTAAAGTAGTATATAGTACAACAATAATCATTGAATTACAAATTATTTATTTTAAATTACTTAACAAAATAATTAGATAATAATGCTAGTATTTTTTTTTCTAAAAAGTATATTTGTAGTAGAATTTTAAAAATACATTTTTTTTTAAATTATACATTAATGTAGTACTTCAGAAATATCCTGCTTTGTTTGCAACACCTTTTTTTCAGTTATTATTTCCCTTTTTAAAATACAGTCAGACCTCTATGTAACGAAGTCGCTAAATCCAGGAAAAAAGTTCGTTATATGAATGATTCGTTATACAGAGGTTCACCTTTTAATATACTTTACATTTCACATAAAAAAAAATTTTGAATTCCCTAAACACTATGTATTAAAAAAATTAATGTATGTTTATTTTTATATCTTACCCATCAAATAAGAAAGAAAGAAAGAAAAACTGCAAGGAAAACAAGAAAAAATAATGTTGAAGAATTCCCCGTATTTTTTTTTTTGAAAATAATTTTATAGAAAATTAATGAATTTTTGGGGATTTTTTTTTTAAAAGCATACAAGTAATATTAAACATACGTTATTTTATAATTTGGGGTAGGGGTAACCCCTGAGGGGAAGAGGAA
>BMAV01004268.1:0-233762 GCA_019973955.1 Trichonephila inaurata madagascariensis | reverse complement strand
TTTTGTATTTACGGCAGTGGATTGAAAAAATCATAGATATATTTTAAATCACAGGATTTTCGACGATAATAAAGCATCAACAAGTACACAGACGAGGGCAAATTGATAGCAAGTTACGAATGGTGAGGAGCCATTTCAAAATACTTCAGAAGGGCTCTCAACCCTGCCGAAAAAGAGATCTTCATAGATTTCACATCCAGTGACGAAATTAAAGGGCAATTTTGTAATAAATCACTCTTGAATTCGGGATAGAGGTGGATGCTGAATTTTCTGCACTGAAAACAAAAGCATTTCGTATACTATTACCTTTTTTAACAGCATACCTTTGTGAATCCGGATTTTCTGCGATGGCTACTTTGAAGAAAAATATAGATCTGAGCTAAATATCAAAAATAACTCTGAGTGTCAATTTCAATTTTAGCCTTCCTTTAAAAAACTTTGCTCTGCAAGACAAGCCCATGGGGAAGTCACTGATAATTACTAAACTTGTTCTTATACTGGCTGAAGTACCCACCTTAACACGAGTTTATTTTTAAAAATGATAAAATTCATTATTCTTGATATAATAGCTTAATTGTAAGGAGAGTAAAACCAAGTGCATGACAATGTATACAAAAATGTAAAATGATTTATTGAAATGAATACTCATATTATAAACGGTTTTGAATGAACTGCAATTTTAAGCCTCGCAGAATTAGCATTTAGAATAAATGTTAAGTAATAAAAAAAGAATATAAAATTCTAATGAGTAACAATTGTGTTATTTTTTAATATTTAAAGCGAGAAAGCCCGGGATCAGGTGTGCACTCGATACTAACGTTAATGATCGCGGGGAATGATGCACCCCAATTCTTTTTTTTATAATTATTTTCAATATACAAGATAAAAATCACAATTTCAGTGAATAATTTAACTAAGAGAAAATATATTTACCTATTTCAAGGATTTTTCTATTTGTCTTTCATAATTTGAGAAAATATCCAATAAAACTGAACTAAATTGTTCCAAATGTGCGTGACCTTAATAAAGGACACAAATCACAAACACTTTTTGCTAACATTACGGGAAAAAATTATTTGCAAGCAAAACTGTCACATTTGTTCACGTTATTATAATTTTAATGTCCTTTGATGATCGACAAATATCCTGTTGAACATTTTCTTGCTTGTGTCTTTTTGACAGGGTGAAGTGCATTTTGCGATACACTTATGGCTTCATATTTTCTTGATAAAGTTCTTAATGTAGCTATTAAAAATTTTCCTTTCGTTTCATGTTTATTGCTTTTCTCAAATTTACTTTCGCTAACATGATTAATATGCATTATTTCAGCAAGTGTTTCCCTTGTTTGATCAGCTTCAATTTCCTTTCAGAGAGATCACAGATGCCCAATCCTTTTTTTATATTCTGCTCATTTACATTTATAAACCATAATCAGTCGTACAACATCACAATTAAAACCCCTCAGTTATTCACAGAGGAAAATGCAGCATGTTCAAGAAAATATTTTTGAAAAATAGTGGTCGTGCCAGGAACTCGGTCTAAACAAGTACCTTAAGATTCTAAAAAAACGTTTGCCACTCCCAAAAAAGGAGATATGTTATCAATTCATTTTAGCTCCCATTAAGACTTTCATATTAGAGGATTCTCTGTCAAGGTCATTGGTAACAAATAAACAGTTTTCCCAGAAATAACGATTTTTGTATTATATGTTTCAGAATACTCATAAAAAGTAAATTTTGGCCAATTAATCCTTCAAAGTGCTCAATATACTTATCCATGTATCATAAAACTCTTTCACATCGTGAAAAAAAAAGCGCAACAGAATTATATAATTTACAACTTCCCTAAAAAAAAGGGATACAGGTAACCCTAAAGTAAGTTCGAAAGCCAGCAAAAGTAATATTTTAGATTAAAAGAAACGTAATAAAAAAAATTTCTCATCGTAGGATTACAGCAAAGCAAACAAAATATTTTTTTATTTAGTTATAGGATCAAAGATAGCTAATGAGCGTTCAAAGTAGAATCTTTTATTTTTGATTACCTTTTTTCACCAGATGATATATATAAATCATATCAGTGTAAATCTGTATTTTTAATTATATCAGAAAGTATTTTTGTTTTTTCATTCCAGTAAATTAATTTTTTAACCATTTATTTTCGATATGCTCGCGCCCCTTGAAGGGTTATCGCGTTCCAGGGGCGCGCCCCACAGTTTGAGAAACACTGATTAAGGTAAATTCGACAAATGCAACTATTTCCATGCGAATTAATTTAATTGTTTTACCGCTTATTAGTGTCGCGGTAACTTGACTATTTATTATACACCTACTCCAAAAGTTAAGTACGGAGAAGAAAATGCTAATATCCGAAGCTAATCAGAATTGAAGAGGATGCAATTCGCTGCAGAGGTAGATAGAAGTATGCAAATATGTTAGGTAACAGCCAATCATGCTTTCATATCAAAACAGAGTACAAAAGGGCAGTCTTATAAGAAGCCAGCTTTATGAAAGGATACAGAAGCTGATTGTAAGTGCTCATAGAAGGTGTTTAAACTTTGCACAATTTGTTTTCAAGACATACGTGTTTCTATGACTTCCAGAAACGAATGGAAGATTCTGAGGTTATGCTGCGGAGCGCATTGAAGCAGGACAGTCGATCACAGATGTTGTTCTTTCTTCGGCGTTCATCATTCTGTTATTTTTACGTTTATGGAAACAATTCCAAACTACACAGACAGTATTCCGATCACCCAAGGGTTACAATCCCCACGGAAGATCGATATATTGCTATTGTTGCCAAGCGTAATCGCAGAGCGACCTCCACACGTGACATCTTATGATTACAGCGTCCATTGGTAAGGCTATATCTGCAGCTACTGCACACCGAAGATTACATATGAATGGACTGTATGCCCGGGTGCCTCGAGTTTGTGTTCCTCTATCCGTCCAATCAAGAAGGGCACGATTAAAGTGGTGCCGGGAACATGAAAATTGGACTGTGTTTGACTGGGGCAATGTCATGTTTACTGATGAGTCAAGATTTGCTCTGGAGCCAGATGACAAGCTGCAGGCGACAGTGGCGAAAACAAAGGGAACACGCAACAGCCCCAAACATCACCGAACATCACGCATCCTGCTGCGGAAACATTATGGTGTGTGGGTAGGATTTCATTAGGATACCGCACCGACCTGCTCATACTTAAACGGCCCCAGGACGGCCGTCCGGTATCGAGATGAAGTCCTAGAACCTATTGGTGAGATTGTACACTGCAGCAGTTGGCCCTACTTTTGTTTTAATGACGATAACGCGCGTCCCCATAGAGCCGACATCATCGATGACTACCTGGAGAGTGAAGGGGATTGCGCGTAAGGCGTGGCCAGCATATTCGCCTGACTCAATCCCATTGAAAAATCTTTGGGATGCTCTCGGCCGTGCATTATCTTCACGTTTTCCCACCTCGAGCCACTCTTATTGAGCTGAAACTGCTCTACAAGAAGAATGGCGATTGCTTTCATTCCTGCGGTGGTTGACCACCTAATTGAAAGCATGGTCAGAAAGTGTAAACTTTTGCATACAGATGAGGGGCAGATCATATACCCCATTAATGTACATTTTTCATTTTATACTGTTTATTTTCACTCTTTATACATAATTCTGTTCAAGTCTCCAGTATGACATTATTCGATAACTTACAAAAAATTAATATTGTTTTCATTTTTGTATATAAATATCGATTTTTGTTTTATGTATAAATATATATATGCTACTTTACTGCTAAATTTTGTGTCAATCAAAGCAGTATTTGTTGATTTTTTTTGCGTTTTACAGCTTCGTGCTTAACTTTTGGAAGTGAGTGTATATGAAGGACTTACTATAGAAATAACTTAATTTGATTTAAATACGGAACTCTTATTAAAAATCTCGAACATGAATAACAAAGCCTTAGAAATTAACATTCTTTCTCTCACAGTATACATACATACTTTTCAGCAGGTGGGAACAATAGAAAGTAAGAAGAGACAATTTGCAACAATGAGAAATATTCAACTACATATTACACTTTTCAAAAAACTGTATTGTTCTCATGTCAATCAATTATTTAAAAAAAGTAAGACAACAATATGGGGTTATGTTAACAATTAACCAAACCGATATATTATTAAAATGATTAGGGTAAAGATATATTCAGCAGTTTTTTTCCAGATGTAAGATGAAATCAGTTTTAATATTCACCATTCTAATCACTTTCAGTAAGTAAATATATATTTTATTCATTTTTATAATTTTAAATCCTAAGATTTAAATATGTTTTAAGAAATGTTTTTTTATATATTTGTTTTCTCTGAGAAACTAATAAGAATGTGCTTTATTATTCTATGAGCTCTAATGCATTTTATTAAAGCCATAGGAGGTTTCCGGCTGAAAAAAAAAATATTAGATATAAGTTTTGATTTTCAATGTTTATTTCTTACCAAAATCAATGCACTATTTTTCAAATTAAAATTGTTTGTTTTTATAAAATCTTACGCTTTTATTTCGAGGTAAAAGTTTTTTCTTTGAAGATAAGGATTAACACACATCATCGATATAATACTGTAATGCAACTCCCACATTGCTATCAAGAGATAGGTAACAAAATTTATTTTGTACATAATATAAGCGATTGTTTATCAATGATAATGACTTCTGTGAAGTGTAGCCTGCCAGAATGCGGGCCCGATACGTTACAGTTGAGATCACCGCTGCCCCATCTTTCTGGTTATTGATTTAAGAGAATTTCTTGATGTGTTTCTGGGCAGTAGTATCAGCTTCACACATAGTTGTACTGGCGTGGCAGATGGGGGTGTATACCCGTCGTTGAAAGTAACCATGATCAATATCAAAGCTTTGGTCGGGAGCAGATCCGAGTATGTGCTGCCGGGCGAGTTAAATCTCAACCCGGTGAATGACGAAGAAACTTCGGGACAATGCGTGCCAATGTGAGATCACGCATTATCTCAAATTAAACATGAGCCGTGGTCGCTCGAAGGTATGAGCGACACCAGTTCAACACCGGAATGTAGCGCCAGCCGCCTGCGCGTCGGTAATGCGTACTGTGGTGAGTTCGAGCGACATCCGATCTCATACCAGACACTGCGCGGCGGACCAGCAGGTATAACGCAGCCAGCCCAGCATCCTTCCACGGTGCTCCAGATTCGACCCGACTCATTGTGGTGTTGCAGACAGAAGATGTGCGACTCGTCACCATTGTATCCTTCTTTCATCGTATCATGCTGGCGGTGGAATGCCCGTGGTTCTGTGTCAATGGTGACCAAGTACGGATGCCTGGTGACAGAGCCAAATTTGGCGTCGGCAGCCGCGTACCGAATGATACAGACCACGTGCCGTGCTATGTCGTGATGACTGAGCGACTGCCGCTGCCATGCGCAGCCAATTTCGCTCGTTCATGTGAAAGTGGCGCACTGGTGATGCAACGACCGTTGTCGTGTTTCGTATCAGCCCATATCGCTGGCAGCTGCTGTTTCGCCGTCTACGATTTTAAAGATGGTTCACAGTCGCCGGCAGGGCCACCACCTCCTCTATCGAACTTCGGCTGACAAATATCGCTGTTTCTACGAGATGTAACCGATCGCTTTTGAAATTCAAGAAAAACAATACCAGTCACGAAATCGTCGAAATCTACAGGCCCAGAGTTTGAGTTGGTAAAACAGGTGCAGGCGTGATGTGTGTCTGCGATGAAATTGTAATCATTTGCATATTCACCCGCCACGCATGTTGTAAATTTCATGTTATTTTACATGCTTCCTTCAGGGTGTTGCATTTACGGTGGCCAGCGTATGTTTGAAAATGTCTAAGAACACTTGCGCTTAAGCAAATGCAAATAACATGAAATTTACAACATGCATTAGCGGAGGGGGTGAGATATACAAATGATTAAAATTTCAGCGCAGACACATCACGCACGCATGTGTGGCGCCACCTCACAGCTCTATTTAAGGATTGGATTTCGACGATTTCCATTTTGGCAATTGTGTTTTTCTTGTAGTTTTTCGAAAAACGATCAGTTATGCCTCGTAGAAAATAGCGATCAGCTTTTGGTCAAGTATTCGAATTTGACAAAGGAAGCGATAGTGGCCTACCGAGATTGTGGATTATCTTCAGGGAAACCGGTACTCGTTTCGGTACGAAACCAAGCAACTGTAATGCGGATATGTGACCGTTTGATGCAGGAGGGTACGATGGACGGACGTGGTCGATTGCATCCACCCAGTGCACCACTTCACGTGAGACAGGTACCAGGCGCGCATGGCAGTGACGGATCGCTCAGTCACACGCAAGCCATAGCACTGCACATTGAGTCTGTAACACATCATTCAGTGTCCGCGCGCGTACCATTCGACGCCGTTTACAGTAGAGTGGACTGTCCGCAAGACGTGTTCATTGATTGGTCTACCTTGAAGCAGAACCACAGACGTCTCCGCCGCCAATGGAGCGATGAAAGAAGGATGCGGGTGGCAGAATGGAATGAAGTTGTATTACTGACGAGTCACGCATCTGTCTGCAACACCATGATGGTCAAATTCAAGTCTGGAGACACCGTGGAGAGAGGATGCTGAACAGCTGCTTTATGCACCGCCACACTGATCCTGCACCGAGTATTATGGTATGGGGCGGTATTGGATATCACTCTCGCACTCCTCTAGTACACATTGCTGGTACTTTAAACAGCCAGCGCTACATCTCCGAGGTGTTGGAGCCAGTTGTCCTTCATTACCTTCAGGGCTTAGCCACAGCCATATTTCAACGGGATAATGTGCGACCACACGTGCCACGCATTGTCCAAAGGTCCTTGGTCAATCACCAGATTTAATTGCTTCCCTGGCCGGCTCGCTCTCAGGATCTTTCACCGATAGAAAACATGTGGTCCAAGGTTTCTCAACGATTGACCCAGATTACACCCCCATCTGCCACACCAGATCAACTTTGGCTATGTGTGGAAGCTGCTTGGTCTGCTGTACCCCAAGAACACATCCAAAGTCTCTTTGAATCAATGTCGAGGCGTGTGGCAGCGGTGATCTCCAACAATGGCGGCTACTCTGGCTACTGATTCTGGTAGGAACTCCACTTCACAGAAGTCTATAAATTTAATCATTTGATACTTGGTCAAGAAGTTATCTACAAAATAAATTTTGTTGTGCTATCTCATGTCTTTCTTGGTGTTGCATTTACGGTGGCCAGCAGTGTATTTTTTGAACTTTTGTAGGTGCTTATTTCTAAAATTTTCTGGCTTTATTTTTCTGATGTTATTTTATTCGCATGTTCTGAAGCTGGTGATTCTAAATCTTGTTTGAAAATATACAAATCCTATAAATTACAAAAAAGGCAGATAATATATGTATGATGAGGAAAAAGAGCGTATAATTTATACATTCTTATTACCAAAAAAAAGCACCTCTTAAATTTTTAATTTGCATAAATAATGAACTAAATTTGCTTTTTTTAATATTGACTGTTTTTTTTTTAAAAAAAATCAACTTGTATAGGATCTGGCAAATAAATAATTTTGTCAAATATGAAACATCTATTGCTTTTTATATAACTTTAATATATTCTCTGAGCCTGAATTCTTTTGATAATAAATTGCATCGAAACATTCAGAACAACTGAAAAATTCCAAATTTCTATGAACAAAACTTTAAACTAAATCTCCAGAAATATCAATGCCAAAATTTTTGGACAATTTTAAAATAGTAGGGAACATTAACATAATTTAGAAGTGCATGTTATAATATATTAAAAATAATGTCCTAAAGTTAAAAATCGATAAAGTTTTTATATAAAAAACTTCTTTACATTTTAAATCATTATTAACTTTTATATTATGCTTATTAGCTTATATATTATGTTATTAAGTTTCTTAAATTTAAAAATTGCATGTTAGAAATGTTTTGATACTAGTTTTTCTATCACACTGTGTGAGAGGTTGGCCTCCTCTCTCTTAGACGCCTAGATATGTGGGAGGTAGGGAAGAAGCACTCGACATGATCCAATCAATCTATTTATTTATCACACAATGAAAAGACACAATTCCAATTAATAGTAGTAAGAGAATGGCTCAATGCTAGCCGCGTAAGTGGAACAACGAAGGAAATACACGAATGATTAGGAGACAATAAAATTTGATCCTTACTTATTAAAGGATCTAACTAGTATCCGATTTAATCTAATATCAATTTTAATCTCAGTGAACAATCGTCACTTTAAAACTTCCTCCTAATGAGTTCTTAATCACAATAATTCAAATATGATACACCTTCAGTGGCAATCTCAATTTGATCTAAGTATATCTCCTCCTAAGCTCTCTTCGCTAGAAAACTTCGACTATATATAGTAAGTCGAAAGAATTTTTTATTTATTCATTCTTGGTTTTCTTTCCTGAAAAATATTCTCTCATATTTTTTTAGTTAAAAAATTGTGATTTATTATATGCATTCGAACACTATCCTTTAAAATCAATTCATTTTCATTTAGATTCATTCATTAGGAAATAGTTTTTCAAAACATTGTCCATCATCTTGTTTGATATACAAATTGCTGTTAATTATCAAAACTAATACCTTCAGTTTTTTTCTTTAATTTTTATGCTAAATATATTTAATATTAGGTTGGGAAAATCAGCATCACACTTGATTCCTGTGATTTTATCAAGCTACTTAATGCTAGAGCTAGGCATATTTAATTATTGCATTATAATTATTAAATTATCCATGCTCGTATACGTAAATATAATGAAAACAATATTATTAATTCATTCAATTTTAAATTCTCCTTCCAATAAATGCATGCAATGGACCCATATATCTAAGACAAAGATATATATTTTTACATGCGGCTCGTGGGATTATAATGCTTACTCGAAGTGTCTCACATGGTCATTTGGGTTCGCCAAACCTTATTTAAGATATTGTTCATGATTATTGCTTCCCACTCAACACACAGTCCACTATGTTCATCTTAATTTCCCATCTAAGGGAAGCTAAACGCTGAATAATTATCGCTATACTTTCATATTTTTGAAGTGATAACTTCTTCAGGCGTAAGTTTGCTGCAGAGTGAATCTAAAGTAAGTGAAAGGTTTGGGTACGTTACGCACGATTGGATTTATTCAGCTCCAGTCGGCAAATATGCGTTTCTGTTTGAACTGAAAAAGTTTTCAGGTGTGTATGCTTTTTAAAAGAAAAATTATGCATACTTTTTCCCGTTAAGTTATACTTTCTTTTTTAAATATTACTGTCATGTAGCCCATTTCCACTTAACTCCAAAGAGCTCCTCTCTTGTTCAAAGAAAGAGCAAGCGAAAGTAATTATAAAAAAAAAAGTGAGATTATTTTTATGGTGAGATTGAAGATAAAAAGAAACGCGAAATATAGTATCTATTTTTGATTCAATGGAAAGCATATTTAAGCACAAAAATACGTCAAAAGAATTAAAGTCCGTAAAATTGAAGTTAATTGCCTGAAAGTTACTGGCTAGTTTGGTTTATATTTGTGATGATAACTAAGAGATTACAAGAAAACAAGTAATATATATATATAAAAAATTTTTAACGTCAATTCCACTTTGTTAGAAAAAACGTACTGGCGCTATCTGTGTTGCAGCTAATTGGAACTACAAGGGAAATAACGCAGAATACATTTAAATTAAAAATAAAATGTACTCACGAATTAATATTTGAAAAACTGTATTAACATCAAGTGCCCTCCACTGCAAGTTAAAAAAAATTACTTGAACTTGATTGAATGAATAGAAATTATATTTTATTAACGATTGAAAATTCCAACAAGATAAATAAATATATAAATATATAGAGAGTGCGAGCTATTAATAGTAGGAATCAAATAAAAGCATTACTTGTGAAAAAGTACAAAACCTCTCCTTTATTTGCTGAGAGAATTTTAAGAAAAGTAAACGGCTCTCAGAGCAGAAGTTTCATATCCTTACATAGTCTACTTAAGTGTTATATGTTATACATTCGTTACTTACGCTTATCGCAACGGTATTGGCGACATTATATGAAAGGAAACATATGGTGGCCGATTCAGCGCGTATGACACATGGGAAATCAAGACTGCCAACTTGGCGAGCTATCTTGAACGTTGGCATGGTTGCGACAGTACGTAAGTACCACAAAAACGTATATTAGGTTGGGGAAAAGGAAATCCATTATTTTTTCGGTAGATGGCTATAGTGTCGATATCTCGTGAAGTACCGATCAAACAATTTAAAATTTATGCTCATTGTGAAGGTGACATTTCACACTAAAAAAATCCTTTTGCTGTTTTTTGTTTGATCCATTCAGTTGTGGGTTAGGAGGAAGTTAAAATGTGGAAGTCAACAAAGAGAAAATTCCGTACATTTTTACAATTTTTCTTGATAAAGGCGAAAATGCAAAGCCAGGTGGCTGAAATTGTGAGTGGTGTTTATGGTGCCGATACTGTAACAGCTAATTGCGTGCAATTTGGTTTCTGTCGATTCCGTTCAAGCATTTTTGATAAAAAGATGCACCTCGCACAGGAAGGCCCGTCGTCGAAAATGTCGATAAAACTACATAAATAATCGAGATTGACTGGCATGTTAGCGGTCGTAGTATCACCCAGGAGCCAGATCGACCATAAAACAGTTTTTTAAACCATTTGCACAAAGTTGATCTCAAAAAGAAGCTCGATGTTTGGGTGCAACACCAATTAACACCAAAAAAACATGTTGGTCGAATTTCCATCTGCAAAGCCTTTGGGCCAAATGGAATGAAATTGACCCATTTTAAGCGGATGGTGACTGGGGATAAGAAATGGGTCATTTACGACAATATTGTGCAAAAACGATCCCGGTCAGAGCGCAGTGAAGCAGCTCAAACGGTGGCCAAACCAGGACTAACGGCCAGGAAGGTTCTACTGTATATTTGGTGGGACTGGAAAGAAATAATTCATTATGAGTTATTTCCGTATGGTCAAACATCAAATTCAGCTCTCTACTGTCAACAACTAGACCATTTGAAGCTAGCGATTGACCAGAAACGGCCAGAATTGGCCAACAGAAGATGTGTTGTGTTTCATCAGGACAATGCTAGACAACACACATCTGTAGAGACTCGCCAGAAGCTCTGGAACCTTGGTTGGGAAGTTTTAATGTATCCCCCATATAATCCGGACCTGGTACCAAGTGATTACCACCTTTTTTTCGCATCGCAAGACTATCTGAGTGATAAGAAATTGGGATCAAGAGAAGATTGTGAAAATCGATTACTAGAGTTTTAGTTCTCGTTTACTAGAGTATGAAACTACCTTAAAATGCCAACAAATTATGCAACAAAACGATGTATATTTGATCCAAATCGGACAATCCGAAGCATGTTAAATAAAGTTTTGAATTTCATTAAAAAATAATGGATTTCTTTTTCTCCAACCTAATATTATATATTATTTAAATGTAATCTACACTTAAGTAATTTACATCTAAATACTTTTTAAAAAAAAGACTAATTAACATTTAAATTGTATATACTCATATATAAATGCATAAGAATGCATAACTATTTACACATGCCCTTTAAAGAAAATGGATAAAATAAGCAATTGTGTAATTTACCATCGTTGGTCTTGAATCCTGTTGATTTCTTTTCAATTCCCTGGTGTCATTGTGCCATCTGGTTTGCATTTCTTTAAACAGAAACTTTAATTTTTTCTTTATGGAACGTAAAAAACCGTAATAAAAAAAACCCTTTATAGCTTATTTTTAATTCCTTTTTGAAACACTAGTCATACTATTCAGAGCCGTATCAAAACCAGGTTATCAAAAAGGCTATAAAAATTGTAATTCAAATGAACTTAACATATTGTGAAGCAATATAAACGATACACAAGAAATTAAAGACGATGTACTGTTTTAAAAAGTATAAACTTAGAAACCAAGAATAGGGAAGACTCACGAAGTAAAAACATAAAAAATTCTTCCTTGCAGAATTTAAATTCTTTTCAGTTGTGATTTGAATATTAATTTTCCAGAGAGATACGAATATTTTTAATACTTTTGCAAATTCCCTGAATTGCTTTTTGAAACAATTTTAAAACAAGACAAAATTCATTTTAAAATTTCTTTCTATTTAAATACAATGGAAAATTTTATATATTTTGTGCATCCACATTTTTTTTTTTTCTTTTAAAATATTATTTGAAACTTTCTAGCAATAAATTTTAAATATTTTTTATAACAACTGTGTTTTTATAAGCAAAATTTATATTCACAATTTTTAGATTTAAAAAAAATATGTGCGTGTGAAGTATTTATGATTCTGACAGTCTATTTTTTATATTCAAGGGTATCTCTAAAAAGGGATTGACTAATGTAAATATTTTATGCAGGCCTTTTAAAAGCAAATCTAAAAACTAAATATAAAATCATTCACATATTAAATACTTGTATTTTAAGTGTATTACAAAAATTATTAATGTGAAATAGCCAATCATAAACATGATTTAAATTACTATTAAGATGTGTCAAATAAAAGAAACATTTAAAAGTATCTTACTTTTGTATACTTATTTTTACTGAAAACCGGTTTTATATAACACAGAATAAAATTGTTTAAAATAATAAATAAGTTCAAAATTCCTACTTTCTTAAAACTTCTTTCTGGTCTACTTTCTCAAAAATAAAATAGCTAACTCATGAAAAATATCATCACGATTTACTTTCGAAACAATTCTAAGAAAGAAAATTATTTTTGGCCAAACGTTCTAAATTTTTTTATTGTTTACAATTTTGTGAAAGATTTGTCTACTTGTGCATAGTTAGTTCACAACGTCAATATAATTTTTAAACAGTAACCAAATAGGCACGCAAAATATTCAGTTTATTATTTTATTATGCAAAACAAAAAACTATCTGACAAGTTATTATTTCCCTAAATATACCAATGAGATTAAAAATCGTGTGTCAAGAGAACGTTAAAATGCTATTTACATTAAAAAACGAAGAATCTGTAATTAATTTTTGAATGAATTACCAATTATATAAAGAAAAATTATTTTCATGCATATAATAATTATTCTCATAAGAATAATTACAATTTAAAAAAATGATTACTATATACAATTTTTTAATTAAATTACAAAAGTAATTATCTCTATTAAAAAGAGAGGTATAATTAAAACTTACAAAACAAAAAATAATGTGTGTTGCCAACATAAAACAAAAATATGTTTGGTTCTTTTAAATAAAGTGTTAAGAAATCGCAAACCTTAAATTCTGCTTGCCTTTAATAAGAATACCATTCTTAAGACGAAGTATAGCCATTATCATCAGCTCAATATTTGTGACCCAATTTTCAATCATAATTTTCATAGCACCCCCCCCCTATAAAATAACAATGCATTGAATACAATAATAATGTTCTCTGGCGCTAAATCTACTATATGACCATAGCTATAAACCATGCACTATCAAGATAAGTATTATATTTTGTATAAGTTACCTTAAAAAGTAAGTTACTTTCATGTATTATGTTACTTCTTTGTGAAAAATTGGGATCTGTAAGAAAAGCCCATAGGAGTCACTAGTAATTATTAAACTTTTGTTCTTAGTTTAGTATTGACCAGTTAATTATCAAATTAATTGTACAATACTGATACATTTATAAGTATGTCATATCAGCGAAAACGCATATTTTTTTTATTACTTCAGATTGTGTTTTGTTTTGCTTCCTTTCAGTAAATTAATCTTTTAAATAATCTTTTATTTTCAACTTTTTGATATCCTCAGGTTCCTCACGTAGGGTTATCACCCCCAGGGGGCGTGCCCCACAGTTTGAGATTTTCTGTTTTAAGATTATATACCTTAGCAACCGAAATAGAGTTTCTAAATATCAAGCATATTTTATTCTTGTTTTGAACACAAAAAATATTGCACTTCAATTTTCCAGAAGATAACGACGTTCTTCTTGAATTGATCTTTCTCATTGTGGAAATTTTATTAAATTTTTTTATTAAATGTAATTTTTTAAGTTTAATATAAATAAAAATCGAATCCCTTATTCGCAAATACTATATACGAAGCTTCTCCAGTATGAGTGGAAGTGTATCGCTTCCACGCCACAGGTTCGGAATTCAAATCCCGCTGAACAAGGTCGATCCTAGCCTTTCATCCGCTTAGGGATCGATGAATGAGTACCAAGCTAGCTTGGAAACTGAGCACTGGGTGTTTTCGCCTCAGACTGACCACTTGACCGAAACATCTGCTCATGCACCCAACGCCTAAAGTCATGTAAAACCCCAAATAGGCAATAACAGTAGGCTCTTTGGTCCTCATGGGCTGTTGCCCCAATGAGTTCGTAGGATTAAGTACACACTGCCTCTTTATCTAACTGTTTTAAAATATTTTTTTTAAACTTAAAACATCTCTGACTACTTATAACTAATTGGACACTACAAACAGAGAAGGAGAAAGAGAAATAAAAGTCGCACACACGAAGAATATCGGGGTACCATTCATAGTTGAGAAAATATATATAATACGTTTCAGAATTTAATAACAAGTAATTATTGTAGTAAAAATAAATGAAAACGTTTAATAATAAAAATTAAAACAAAAAATTATCTAAAGGCCCTTTTCTATTATCAAAAAGGATTTCTTTTAAAACAAGAACATGTAACATACAAATATATTGTAGATTTTAAGTTAAGAAGGTTCACCCTAAATAAATTTCAAAATGAAAAAAAACTTTAAAACCTGATATTTAAAAAAAAATTTAGAGAGTCGGAGGGCCGCAACTGACGTACTGGTGGGCCGCGTGTTTGACACCCCTGGTTTAAAGTAAATGGGACGTCTGCGACAAGGAAAAATGAACTTTTTCAGGCAAAATTTAAAACGTTCTCACTTACTTCAATTAACATCAATGTGTGCTAATAATATTTTTACATTGAATTATGTGTATATTTATGTGTCTGTTAATGTAAAAATAATCTTATTTTAAGTTATAAATAAATCTGTATGAGCTATTAATAATCAATAACTACTTTTTAAATCATATTCTTACAAGCTGCGTAATTAATTCAGGATAATCGTCGAGATTCCCTTTGTACTATATCCACTTGATTTATAATTTAAGAAACCACACGCAAAACTAGACATAATTAACATTTTCAAAACAAAATTTTATTTTTAAAAATTTAGTAATTATTCATTTTAAACTTACTTTTAATTTTTGCACAAAAAATATGGAACTCTACATAAAAGTTTGAACGTATAATGCAGAAAAATTACATACCTTGTATAGAAAAGATTATATATATAAAAAACATATTTTGAGGAAAAGTGTAGCCTCTGATTTTATAATTACATCACATTTGTTTAAAACTTTAAAAATAAATTTTCTAGCGTTCTACTGATCGACTTCGCAATAATGCGGGGCTGCGGTAGCCCAGTGGTTAAGGTATCGGACCATGGCAGGCATGTCATGAGCCTGGAGCCCCGTACCACTAAAGACCCGCCGTGTAGGGCAGCGATGCACGTTATATTTGTCGAGAGCTGAAACGTCCTCCCGTTGGTGTGGTGTGGTAGTTAGGAGAGGGGGTGCTAGCCAGGTGTCGGTCCACGTCAATTTTGACCATGGTTCAAAAATTACTACGTGGTCCGTCGCCAAAAGCCCTCGTGTAGCTGAACAGTGCGACGTTAATATTCACTCACTCACTCATAAATAATGCATCCATGGATGCAGCAAAGTGCCCTCTGTTTTTTAAAAGTAAAATTATACAATGCAAAATTTAAAGCATTTAGCATCCTAATATAAATATTATATAACTTACACCTGACAAAGCTTCTTAATAGAAATAATATATTTATTCTATGTATATAAATATACTTTAATTCCAATAGAGGGCCTAACTCAATGTTGATCGAATCTCTCCTTTTAGCATAAAATCTTATAGGAAAATAGTCGGAAAATTCAGTTCCCTTCAATTCATATAATCTACTCAAGTAAATTTCAGAAAATAAAGGTAAGCTCAGCCAGAAGAAATAGAATCTATTGAACCAATGGCGTAGCTAGTGTTGAGTAGTCCCTGTATCAAAGTTCTTAGGGGCCCTTTCTAAGAGCTCTTTAACATTTTGCGATTTTTTTGCTTATACGTTTCCCCGTATCATTGATACGGTTTATACGGTGGTAGCTACGCATCCTGTATGGAACAGAAATAACCCATAGCTACACGCTGTATTGAACAGAAAGAAATGGCACAAAAGGATATAATAACAAGAGATAACCCGTATAAGTTTATAAAATAAATTTACTTGTAAAATTTCATATTGCTCCTTGCCCCAAAATTTAAATAATTTCCGAATTATCAGAGCTATTATAGAATTTTATATAAATAATTCATTGCATAATATTAACTATCAATTTTTGCATTATTTTTGAGAAAAGTGTATATAATGTTTTTTAATATCATTACAAAGTTCGCAGTTCTTAAAAGAAAATACGAATAGTGGAAAACATGGAATTTTTCTTTTCTTTAATTTTCTTGAAAATTCGTTTATTAAACAAAACACAAAACAAAACAAAAAAACCTCGACATTTTGACAGGAATATGTTTTTATCCTTGTAATTTGAAAATTTATTTGATTTCTCAAATAGTATTTATTCTTCCTTGCTAGCCATGCACACAATTGGGTCAAGATTTTAATTCGCGCATGACGTCATTTTGGAAAATAAACTTAGTTACGAGGCCATTCAAGATATTGTGAAGAAGACGAAATAATTGAATGAAACATACAGAGAATAGTGTTAATTTAAAAATAAATCCTGTGCTCTCTTAAAATACGGGGAAAAAAAAATTCTAGTTGTTAATCAATAATATTCAACCTATTAAATGGCAGATTGATTTTCGACGGAATTTCTAGTTTTTTTGTTATTGCTAAATTTGCTAATGTTTTTATTAAGTGATTCATAGCTGTAAGAAATTTTTTTGGAAAAATATATCTAACAGTTCTTGAAGCTCTTTAAATGCTTCTATTTAACGCATTTTTTGGGGAAATGAAGTATGTTAAAATAAATTAAATTTTCAAGAATTGGGCACTAATATTTTACCAAGGTTTCTATTTCAATTAGCAGAAGTTGCAATAGTTTTTGATATCAAATCAATACGACTCAAAAAATATAGTCAGTAGAAATATTAAAATAACTACCTTTACTTTTTTCATAAATTACTTTTGCTCATTTAAAGAGAAAGAAATTAGGGGGAAAAAGGTTATTATGATTAAAACAATATTCACGTGTTTTGATTAGTACTTTGTGGTTCCTTCAAATGAAAGTTCATTTTTCCCAGCTCAGATATTTGGCTTTAATGCTGTTATGTGTACATGTAACGTTCTTATGTCAAAGACTTGCATGTTAAAAGAATCTCTAAAATCTATTTTTTTCAATGAGATTTTAAGAAAAAAATATTCTTATTAATAAATAATATATAAGAATTATATATTGGTTATGGGAAAGGTATCACGAATCAAATAATATTACTCTGCATTTTATATGGTATGAATAATAGTGAAAAACTTCTAATACGTAAATATTAGTATTGATTGCAGCTATTTTGCTAAAACATTTGTTCCATTAAGAAACTGAATTCATTTCAACTTGTTTTACTGTATATCACTTTAAGAATATTATGAAACAAACATATTTGAATGTAGGATATGTAAACAAAATTTATTGAACAATTTTTATATTCTACTTTTTGATGTCTGTAAATGAAACAAAACTGGAAATAATAAATACATAATCAGCAAATAAATAATCTCAACAAAAGGTGTCAAAACAATAGATATTTTTGTATAAAAACGTACTAATACGGTTAAATAAACTACATTTCGAATATAAATATTTCATACATTATAAAACCTTAATATCAATCCTCAACTAGCAATCACCGGTTTGTGATTGTTGAGTAGTCACTAACTGCTGTGTCCAGGGACCTGTCTGAATCCGGAGAGCATGGATTTTGTAAGGAGGAATGGGGTATTCTAAATAGCCGTCGAGCCACAAGTCATATTCGTGAGGTTGGTGGAAGAGGAAAGAGGTGGAGTTCCTGAGTTAAAAGCCCCTAGGTGCTCTCCTCAAAATTGGAGTGGAACTGAGTTAAATCGTACTGTCACCTGTGTGGTGCTCTCAAAGCTACGGCTAACGACAGAGGTACATTCAGCTCCTTAGCTTCGATGAATTTCGTGGGCCTCGATATGACATCGTGAGACAGGTGGCATTAGTAACAACAACAACAAATAGCGCTCACGTTTTATAAATTGGCAGGGGATATCTTGAGAGATTTAAACTGCCTGTAAATATTTATTTTTTATTCCTTTATATTAAATATATTTATTGGCATTTTGGATTAAATTTATTCCTTACTCCATATATTTGTAATACCTTTATTTAAAAATATACAAATAGGAGAGGAGAAAACTAAAGAGATTTTTTACTGTTGATTTTTTAGTATGCTCAATACAATAAATTTGTCTCTCAATCATTAATAGCGATTAAACGATAAAATAAAAAAAATTGAGCTAACGCTTCTGTAACTCTTAACAACCACGAACCATTCACAAATGCAACTATTTCCATGCGAATTAATTTAATTGTTTTACTGCTTATTAGTGTCGCGGTAACTTGGACTATTTATTATACACTCACTTCCAAAAGTTAAGTACGGAGAAGAAAATGCTAATATCCGGAAGCTAATCAGAATTGAAGAGGATGCAATTCGCTGCAGAGGTAGATAGAAGTATGCAAATATGTTAGGTAACAGCCAATCATGCTTTCATATCAAAAAATATACAAAAAGGGCAGTCTTATAAGAAGCCAGCTTTATGAAAGGATACAGAAGTTGATTGTAAGTGCTCATAGAAGGTGTTTAAACTTTGCACAATTTGTTTTCAAGACATACGTGTTTCTATGACTTCCAGAAACGAATGGAAGATTCTGAGGTTATGCTGCGGAGCGCATTGAAGCAGGACAGTCGATCACAGATGTTGTTCTTTCTTCGGCGTTCATCATTCTGTTATTTTACGTTTATGGAAACAATTCCAAACTACACAGACAGTATTCCGATCACCCAAGGGTTACAATCCCCACGGAAGATCGATATATTGCTATTGTTGCCAAGCGTAATCGCAGAGCGACCTCCACACGTGACATCTTATGATTACAGCGTCCATTGGTAAGGCTATATCTGCAGCTACCGCACACCGAAGATTACATATGAATGGACTGTATGCCCGGGTGCCTTCGAGTTTGTGTTCCTTATCCGTCCAATCAAGAAGGGCACGATTAAAGTGGTGCCGGGAACATGAAAATTGACTGTGTTTGACTGGGGCAATGTCATGTTTACTGATGAGTCAAGATTTACTCTGGAGCCAGATGACAAGCTGCAGGCGACAGTGGCGAAAACAAAGGGAACACGCAACAGCCCCAAACATCACCGAACATCACGCATCCTGCTGCGGAAACATTATGGTGTGTGGGTAGGATTTCATTAGGATACCGCACCGACCTGCTCATACTTAAACGGCCCCAGGACGGCCGTCCGGTATCGAGATGAAGTCCTAGAACCTATTGGTGAGATTGTACACTGCAGCAGTTGGCCCTACTTTTGTTTTAATGACGATAACGCGCGTCCCCATAGAGCCGACATCATCGATGACTACCTGGAGAGTGAAGGGGATTGCGCGTAAGGCGTGGCCAGCATATTCGCCTGACTCAATCCCATTGAAAAATCTTTGGGATGCTCTCGGCCGTGCATTATCTTCACGTTTTCCCACCTCGAGCCACTCTTATTGAGCTGAAACTGCTCTACAAGAAGAATGGCGATTGCTTTCATTCCTGCGGTGGTTGACCACCTAATTGAAAGCATGGTCAGAAAGTGTAAACTTTTGCATACAGATGAGGGGCAGATCATATACCCCATTAATGTACATTTTTTCATTTTATACTGTTTATTTTCACTTTATACATAATTCTGTTCAAGTCTCCAGTATGACATTATCTGATAACTTACAAAAAAATTAATATTGTTTTCATTTTTGTATATAAATATCGATTTTGTTTTATGTATAAATATATATATGCTACTTTACTGCTAAATTTTGTGTCAATCAAAGCAGTATTTGTTGATTTTTTTTGCGTTTTACAGCTTCGTGCTTAACTTTTGGAAGTGAGTGTATATGAAGGACTTACTATAGAAATAACTTAATTTGATTTTAAATACGGAACTCTTATTAAAAATCTCGAACATGAATAACAAAGCCTTAGAAATTAACATTCTTTTCACAGTATACATACATACTTTTCAGCAGGTGGGAACAATAGAAAGTAAGAAGAGACAATTTGCAACAATGAGAAATATTCAACTACATATTACACTTTTCAAAAAAACTGTATTGTTCTCATGTCAATCAATTATTTAAAAAAAGTAAGACAACAATATGGGGTTATGTTAACAATTAACCAAACCGATATATTATTAAATGATTAGGTAAAGATATATTCAGCAGTTTTTTCTCCAGATGTAAGATGAAATCAGTTTTAATATTCACCATTCTAATCACTTTCAGTAAGTAAATATATATTTCTTATTCATTTTATAATTTTAAATCCTAAGATTTTAAATATGTTTTAAGAAATGTTTTTATATATTTGTTTTCTGAGAAACTAATAAGAATGTGCTTTATTATTCTATGAGCTCTAATGCATTTTATTAAAGCCATAGAGGTTTCCGGCTGAAAAAAATATTAGATATAAGTTTTGATTTTCAATGTTTATTTTTACCAAAATCAATGCACTATTTTTCAAATTAAAATTGTTTGTTTTTATAAAATCTACGCTTTTATTTCGAGGTAAAAGTTTTTTCTTTGAAGATAAGGATTAACACACATCATCGATATAATACTGTAATGCAACTCCCACATTGCTATCAAGAGATAGGTAACAAAATTTATTTTGTACATAATATAAGCGATTGTTTATCAATGATAATGACTTCTGTGAAGTGTAGCCTGCCAGAATGCGGGCCCGATACGTTACAGTTGAGATCACCGCTGCCCCATCTTTCTGGTTATTGATTTAAGAGAATTTCTTGATGTGTTTCTGGGCAGTAGTATCAGCTTCACACATAGTTGTACTGGCGTGGCAGATGGGGGTGTATACCCGTCGTTGAAAGTAACCATGATCAATATCAAAGCTTTGGTCGGGAGCAGATCCGAGTATGTGCTGCCGGGCGAGTTAAATCTCAACCCGGTGAATGACGAAGAAACTTCGGGACAATGCGTGCCAATGTGAGATCACGCATTATCTCAAATTAAACATGAGCCGTGGTCGCTCGAAGGTATGAGCGACACCAGTTCAACACCGGAATGTAGCGCCAGCCGCCTGCGCGTCGGTAATGCGTACTGTGGTGAGTTCGAGCGACATCCGATCTCATACCAGACACTGCGCGGCGGACCAGCAGGTATAACGCAGCCAGCCCAGCATCCTTCCACGGTGCTCCAGATTCGACCCGACTCATTGTGGTGTTGCAGACAGAAGATGTGCGACTCGTCACCATTGTATCCTTCTTTCATCGTATCATGCTGGCGGTGGAATGCCCGTGGTTCTGTGTCAATGGTGACCAAGTACGGATGCCTGGTGACAGAGCCAAATTTGGCGTCGGCAGCCGCGTACCGAATGATACAGACCACGTGCCGTGCTATGTCGTGATGACTGAGCGACTGCCGCTGCCATGCGCAGCCAATTTCGCTCGTTCATGTGAAAGTGGCGCACTGGTGATGCAACGACCGTTGTCGTGTTTCGTATCAGCCCATATCGCTGGCAGCTGCTGTTTCGCCGTCTACGATTTTAAAGATGGTTCACAGTCGCCGGCAGGGCCACCACCTCCTCTATCGAACTTCGGCTGACAAATATCGCTGTTTCTACGAGATGTAACCGATCGCTTTTGAAATTCAAGAAAAACAATACCAGTCACGAAATCGTCGAAATCTACAGGCCCAGAGTTTGAGTTGGTAAAACAGGTGCAGGCGTGATGTGTGTCTGCGATGAAATTGTAATCATTTGCATATTCACCCGCCACGCATGTTGTAAATTTCATGTTATTTTACATGCTTCCTTCAGGGTGTTGCATTTACGGTGGCCAGCGTATGTTTGAAAATGTCTAAGAACACTTGCGCTTAAGCAAATGCAAATAACATGAAATTTACAACATGCATTAGCGGAGGGGGTGAGATATACAAATGATTAAAATTTCAGCGCAGACACACATCACGCACGCATGTGGCGCCACCTCACAGCTCTATTTAAGGATTGGAGATTTCGACGATTTCCATTTTGGCAATTGTGTTTTTCTTGTAGTTTTTCGAAAAACGATCAGTTATGCCTCGTAGAAAATAGCGATCAGCTTTTGGTCAAGTATTCGAATTTGACAAAGGAAGGATAGTGGCCTACCGAGATTGTGGATTATCTTTCAGGGAAACCGGTACTCGTTTTGTACGAAACCAAGCAACTGTAATGCGGATATGTGACCGTTTGATGCAGGAGGGTACGATGGACGGACGTGGTCGATTGCATCCACCTCAGTGCACCACTTCACGTGAGGACAGGTAAATTGTGCGCATGGCAGTGACGGATCGCTCAGTCACATCGCAAGCCATAGCACTGCACATTGAGTCTGTAACACATCATTCAGTGTCCGCGCGTACCATTCGACGCCGTTTACAGCAGAGTGGACTGTCCGCAAGACGTTCATTGATTGGTCTACCCTTGAAGCAGAACCACAGACGTCTCCGCCGCCAATGGAGCGATGAAAGAAGGATGCGGGTGGCAGAATGGAATGAAGTTGTATTTACTGACGAGTCACGCATCTGTCTGCAACACCATGATGGTCAAATTCAAGTCTGGAGACACCGTGGAGAGAGGATGCTGAACAGCTGCTTTATGCACCGCCACACCGATCCTGCACCGAGTATTATGGTATGGGGCGGTATTGGATATCACTCTCGCACTCCTCTAGTACACATTGCTGGTACTTTAAACAGCCAGCGCTACATCTCCGAGGTGTTGGAGCCAGTTGTCCTTCATTACCTTCAGGGCTTAGCCACAGCCATATTTCAACGGGATAATGTGCGACCACATGTGCCACGCATTGTCCAAAGGTCCTTGGTCAATCACCAGATTTAATTAAGCCCTGGCCGGCTCGCTCTCAGGATCTTTCACCGATAGAAAACATGTGGTCCAAGGTTTCTCAACGATTGACCCAGATTACACCCCCATCTGCCACACCAGATCAACTTTGGCTATGTGTGGAAGCTGCTTGGTCTGCTGCACCCCAAGAACACATCCAAAGTCTCTTTGAATCAATGTCGAGGCGTGTGGCATGGTGATCTCCAACAATGGCGGCTACTCTGCTACTGATTCTGGTAGGAACTCCACTTCACAGAAGTCTATAAATTTAATCATTTGATACTTGGTCATAGGGTTATCTACAAAATAAATTTTGTTGTGCTATCTCATGTCTTTTCTTGGTGTTGCATTTACGGTGGCCAGCAGTGTATTTTTTGAACTTTTGTAGGTGCTTATTTCTAAAATTTTCTGGCTTTATTTTTCTTGATGTTATTTTATCTTCGCATGTTCTGAAGCTGGTGGATTCTAAATCTTGTTTGAAAATATACAAATCCCAAATTACAAAAAGGTAGATAATATATGTATGATGAGGAAAAAAGAGCGTATAATTTATACATTCTTATTACCAAAAAAAAGCACCTCTTAAATTTTTAATTTGCATAAATAATGAACTAAATTTGCTTTTTTTAATATTGACTGTTTTTTTTTTAAAAAAAATCAACTTGTATAGGATCTGGCAAATAAATAATTTTGTCAAATATGAAACATCTATTGCTTTTTATATAACTTTAATATATTCTCTGAGCCTGAATTCTTTTGATAATAAATTGCATCGAAACATTCAGAACAACTGAAAAATTCCAAATTTCTATGAACAAAACTTTAAACTAAATCTCCAGAAATATCAATGCCAAAATTTTTGGACAATTTTAAAATAGTAGGGAACATTAACATAATTTAGAAGTGCATGTTATAATATATTAAAAATAATGTCCTAAAGTTGTAATATCGATAAAGTTTTTTATATAAAAAAACTTCTTTACATTTTAAATCATTATTAACTTTTATATTATGCTTATTAGCTTATATATTATGTTATTAAGTTTCTTAAATTTAAAAATTGCATGTTAGAAATGTTTTGATACTAGTTTTTCTATCACACTGTGTGAGAGGTTGGCCTCCTCTCTCTTAGACGCCTAGATATATGGGAGGTAGGGAAGAAGCACTCGACATGATCCAATCAATCTATTTATTTATCACACAATGAAAAGACACAATTCCAATTAATAGTAGTAAGAGAATGGCTCAATGCTAGCCGCGTAAGTGGAACAACGAAGGAAATACACGAATGATTAGGAGACAATAAATTTGATCCTTACTTATTAAAGGATCTAACTAGTATCCGATTTAATCTAATATCAATTTTAATCTCAGTGAACAATCGTCACTTTAAAACTTCCTCCCAATGAGTTCTTAATCACAATAATTCAAATATGATACACCTTCAGTGGCAATCTCAATTTGATCTAAGTATATCTCCTCCTAAGCTCTCTTCGCTAGAAAACTTCGACTATATATATAAAATAGATATTGAAGTAGTTTTGGGCCCGGTGTATTTGATTATCAATGTTGATTTAGTAATGACGTCTTCAGAATAGCTTTACCTCCTTTATTATGAGCACACATCAGCAGATTAAAGCACAATTATGTTACATGTTCACATTGAATAGACAGCGGCATTTTGTAGGACACAACACAAAGATAAAGAAAGCAGTAAGTATTTACAATCTTACATTATGGCGACAAGCAGAGAAAGAGAGCGATTACATCAGATTTTTGTGTTTATATACCAACAGTGCACAAGCGCGTGACTATTACGTAATAGTAGTTCTGATTGGCTAGAATGCGCGGGTTACGGAAATCGGTTTAGCCGATTACGATTAAGATTACAATGTTTGTTTTTAAACCTATATAAGATTATTTATAGATCATTAAAGAGTTAATTAAAAGTATGTTAGAGGGAATTATTACATATATATATATACATGCCAGCAATTTTTCAAACAAAATGACAAAGTCTAGCTGTGTTGAAGCTGTCTGCAGTCATATTTCATTTTCTGCATTTAATTTGATTCTATATTTGTTTTTGTTGCCACATACGTTAAAATATTTTTTATGGAAATATTTGTTCCGAAAGACATTTAAATACTCCAGCTGGGTGGCGTGGTTGGTTAGGTGCTATCCCTTTGCGCCCAAGTTTGTGGTTTGCATTTTCATCAAGAAAATCGACAGCGTCTATGTATTATGATTAAAAATTCCTAGAATGCCTGTTTGGCTTGGGTGCTTACAGTGCAATTTCGCATCGTAAGAACTCAGGTGCCCCACTCTGAGGAGGAAACTGGGTGTCAAAATTACATTGTGGTAATAGGTATCCACCTATATGGTTCCACACTAAAAATGATACTAGTGCTTGGTTAATGTATAATGTCTTCAAAATGGTAATTACCAATCCTTAGACCCATTTGAAAGGAAAAAAACATTTAAATGTTTATAACTGTGTGAAGCAAGCCTTCTGATTTATTATAGCACTCGAAAGAATTTTTTATTTATTCATTCTTGGTTTCTTTTCCCGAAAAATACTCTCATATTTTTAGTTAAAAATTGTGATTTATTATATGCATTCGAACACTATCCTTTAAAAAACAAATTTATTTTCATTTAGATTCATTCATTAGGAAAAATAGTTTTTCAAAAAAATTGTCCATCATCTTGTTGATATACAAATTGTGTTAATTATCAAAACTAATACCTTCAGTTTTTTTTTTAATTTTATGTAAATATATTTAATATTAGGTTGGGAAAAATCAGCATCACACTTGATTCCTGTGATTTATCGTTTCTTTAATGCTAGAGCTTAGGGATATTTAATTATTGCATTATATTATTAAATTATCCATGCTCGTATAAAGTAAATATAATGAAAACAATTTTTAATTCATTCAATTTAAATTCTCCTTCCAATAAATGATGCAAAAGGACCCATATATCTAAGACAAAGATATATTTTTACATGCGGCCTGGGATTATAAGCTTTACCGAAGTGTCTCACATTCATTTGGGTTCGCCAAACCTTTTTTAAGATATTGTTCTGGGTTATTGCTTCCCACTCAACACACAGTCCACTATGTTCATCTTAATTTCCCATCTAAGGGAAGCTAAACGCTGAATAATTATCGCTATACTTTCATATTTTTGAAGTGATAACTTCTTCAGGCGTGTTTTGCTGCAGAGTGAATCTAAAGTAAGTGAAAGGTTTGGGTACGTTACGCACGATTGGATTTATTCAGCTCCAGTCGGCAACATGCGTTTCGTTTTGAACTGAAAAGTTTTCAGGTTGGCTTTTAAAAGAAAAAAATTCATGCATACTTTTTCCCGTTAAGTTTATACTTTCTTTTTTTAAATATTACTGTCATGTAGCCCATTTCCACTTAACTCCAAAGAGCTCCTCTCTTGTTCAAAGAAAGAGCAAGCGAAAGTAATTATAAAAAAAAAAGTGAGATTATTTTTATGGTGAGATTGAAGATAAAAAGAAACGCGAAAATATAGTATCTATTTTTGATTCAATGGAAAGCATATTTAAGCACAAAAATACGTCAAAAGAATTAAAGTCCGTAAAATTGAAGTTAATTGCCTGAAAGTTACTGGCTAGTTTGGTTTATATTTGTGATGATAACTAAGAGATTACAAGAAACAAGTAATATATATATATAAAAATTTTTAACGTCAATTCCACTTTGTTAGAAAAACGTACTGGCGCTATCTGTGTTGCAGCTAATTGGAACTACAAGGAAATAACGCAGAATACATTTAAAATTAAAAAATAAAATGTAATTACTGAATTAATATTTGAAAAAACTGTATTAACATCAAGTGCCCTCCACTGCAAGTTAAAAAAATTACTTGAACTTGATTGAATGAATAGAAATTATTTTATTAACGATTGAAAATTCCAACAAGATAAATAAATATATAAATATATAGAGAGTGCGAGCTAATAGTAGGAATCAAATAAAAGCATTAATTGTGAAAAAATACAAAACCTCTCCTTTTATTTGCTGAGAGAATTTTAAGAAAAGTAAACGGCTCTCAGAGCAGAAGTTTCATATCCTTACATAGTCTACTTAAGTGTTATATGTTATACATTCGTTACTTACGCTTATCGCAACGGTATTGGCGACATTATATGAAAGGAAACATATGGTGGCCGATTCAGCGCGTATGACACATGGGAAATCAAGACTGCCAACTTGGCGAGCTATCTTGAACGTTGGCATGGTTGCGACAGTACGTAAGTACCACAAAAACGTATATTAGGTTGGGGAAAAGGAAATCCATTATTTTTTCGGTAGATGGCTATAGTGTCGATATCTCGTGAAGTACCGATCAAACAATTTAAAATTTATGCTCATTGTGAAGGTGACATTTCACACTAAAAAAATTCTTTTGCTGTTTTTTGTTTGATCCATTCAGTTGTGGGTTAGAGGAAGTTAAAAATGTGGAAGTCAACAAAGAGAAAATTCGGTACATTTTACAATTTTTCTTTGATAAAGGCGAAAATGCAAGCCAGGTGGCTGAAATTGTGAGTGGTGTTTATGGTGCCGATACTGTAACAGCTAATTGCGTGCAATTTTGGTTTCGTCGATTCCGTTCAAGCATTTTTGATGTAAAAGATGCACCTCGCACAGGAAGGCCCGTCGTCGAAAATGTCGATAAAACTACATAAATAATCGAGATTGACCGGCATGTTAGCGGTCGTAGTATCACCCAGGAGCTAAAGATCGACCATAAAACAGTTTTAAACCATTTGCACAAAGTTGGATTCAAAAAGAAGCTCGATGTTTGGGTGCAACACCAATTAACACCAAAAAAACATGTTGGTCGAATTTCCATCTGCAAAGCCTTTGGGCCAAATGGAATGAAATTGACCCATTTTTTAAGCGGATGGTGACTGGGGATAAGAAATGGGTCATTTACGACAATATTGTGCAAAAACGATCCCGGTCAGAGCGCAGTGAAGCAGCTCAAACGGTGGCCAAACCAGGACTAACGGCCAGGAAGGTTCTACTGTATATTTGGTGGGACTGGAAAGAAATAATTCATTATGAGTTATTTCCGTATGGTCAAACATCAAATTGGCTCTCTACTGTCAACAACTAGACCATTTGAAGCTAGCGATTGACCAGAAACGGCCAGAATTGGCCAACAGAAGATGTGTTGTGTTTCATCAGGACAATGCTAGACAACACACATCTGTAGAGACTCGCCAGAAGCTCTGGAACCTTGGTTGGGAAGTTTTAATGTATCCCCCATATAATCCGGACCTGGTACCAAGTGATTACCACCTTTTTTTCGCATCGCAAGACTATCTGAGTGATAAGAAATTGGGATCAAGAGAAGATTGTGAAAATCGATTACTAGAGTTTTAGTTCTCGTTTACTAGAGTATGAAACTACCTTAAAATGCCAACAAATTATGCAACAAAACGATGTATATTTGATCCAAATCGGACAATCCGAAGCATGTTAAATAAAGTTTTGAATTTCATTAAAAAATAATGGATTTCTTTTTCTCCAACCTAATATTATATATTATTTAAATGTAATCTACACTTAAGTAATTTACATCTAAATACTTTTTAAAAAAAAGACTAATTAACATTTAAATTGTATATACTCATATATAAATGCATAAGAATGCATAACTATTTACACATGCCCTTTAAAGAAAATGGATAAAATAAGCAATTGTGTAATTTACCATCGTTGGTCTTGAATCCTGTTGATTTCTTTTCAATTCCCTGGTGTCATTGCAGCTATCTGGTTTGTACTTTTTAAACAGAAACTTTAATTTTTCTTTATGGAACGTAAAACCGTAATAAAAACCCTTTATAGCTTATTTTTAATTCCTCTTTTGAAACACTAGTCATACTATTCAGAGCCGTATCAAAACCACAGGTTATCAAAAAAAGGCTATAAAAATTGTAATTCAAATGAACTTAACATTATTGTGAAGCAAATATAAAACGATACACAAGAAATTAAAGACGATGTACTGTTTTAAAAAAGTATAAACTTAGAAAACCAAGAATAGGGAAGACTCACGAAGTAAAAACATAAAAAATTCTTCCTTGCAGAATTTAAATTCTTTTCAGTTGTGATTTGAATATTAATTTTCCAGAGAGATACGAATATTTTTAATACTTTTGCAAATTCCCTGAATTGCTTTTTGAAACAATTTTAAAACAAGACAAAATTCATTTTAAAATTTCTTTCTATTTAAATACAATGGAAAATTTTATATATTTTGTGCATCCACATTTTTTTTTTTTCTTTTAAAATATTATTTGAAACTTTCTAGCAATAAATTTTAAATATTTTTATAACAACTGTGTTTCTTTTATAAGCAAATTTATATTCACAATTTTAGATTTTAAAAAAAATATGTAAGTGTGTGTGAAGTATTTATGATTCTGACAGTCTATTTTTTATATTCAAGGGTATTCTAAAAGGGATTGACTAATGTAAATATTTTATGCAGGCCTTTAAAAGCAAATCTAAAAACTAAATATAAAATCATTCACATATTAAATACTTGTATTTTAAGTGTATTACAAAAATTATTAATGTGAAATAGCCAATCATAAACATGATTTAAATTACTATTAAGATGTGTCAAATAAAAGAAACATTTAAAAGTATCTTACTTTTGTATACTTATTTTACTGAAAACCGGTTTTATATAACACAGAATAAAAATTGTTTAAAATAATAAATAAGTTCAAAATTCCTACTTTCTTAAAACTTCTTTTCTGGTCTACTTTCAAAATAAAATAGCTAACTCATGAAAAATATCATCACGATTTACTTTCGAAACAATTCTAAGAAAGAAAATTATTTTTGGCCAAAACGTTCTAAATTTTTATTGTTTAAGCAATTTTGTGAAAGATTTGTCTACTTGTGCATAGCTAGTTCACAACGTCAATAATATATAATTTTTTAAACAGTAACCAAATAGGCACGCAAAATATTCAGTTTATTATTTTATTATGCAAAACAAAAAACTATCTGACAAGTTATTATTTCCCTAAATATACCAATGAGATTAAAAATCGTGTGTCAAGAGAACGTTAAAATGCTATTTTTACATTAAAAAACGAAGAATCTGTAATTAATTTTGAATGAATTACCAATTATATAAAGAAAAATTATTTTCATGCATATAATAATTATTCTCATAAGAATAATTACAATTTAAAAAAATGATTACTATATACAATTTTTTAATTAAATTACAAAAGTAATTATCTCTATTAAAAAAGAGAGGTATAATTAAAACTTCATACAAAACAAAAAATAATGTGTGTTGCCAACATAAAACAAAAATATGTTTGGTTCTTTTAAATAAAGTGTTAAGAAATCGCAAAACCTTAAATTCTGCTTGCCTTTAATAAGAATACCATTCTTAAGACGAAGTATAGCCATTATCATCAGCTCAATATTTGTGACCCAATTTTCAATCATAATTTTCATAGCACCCCCTATAAAATAACAATGGCATTGAATACAATAATAATGTTCTCTGGCGCTAAATCTACTATATGACCATAGCTATAAACCATAAAAATTATCAAGATAAGTATTATATTTTGTATAAGTTACCTTAAAAAGTAAGTTACTTTCATGTATTATGTTACTTCTTTGTGAAAAATTGGGATCTGTAAGAAAAGCCCATAGGAGTCACTAGTAATTATTAAACTTTTGTTCTTAGTTTAGTATTGACCAGTTAATTATCAAATTAATTGTACAATACTGATACATTTATAAGTATGTCATATCAGCGAAAATGTGTATTTTTTTTATTACTTCAGATTGTGTTTTGTTTTGCTCCCTTTCAGTAAATTAATCTTTTAAATAATCTTTTATTTTCAACTTTTTGATATCCTCGGGTTCCCCACGTAGGGTTATCACGTCCCCAAGGGGCGTGCTCCCACAGTTTGGAGATTTTCTGTTTTAAGATTATATACCTTTAGCAACCGAAATAGAGTTTCTAAATATCGCTATTTTATTCTTGTTTTGAACACAAAAAATATTGCACTTCAATTTTTCCAGAAGATAACGACGTTCTTTCTTGAATTGATCTTTCTCATTGTGGAAATTTTATTAAATTTTTTTATTAAATGTAATTTTTTAAGTTTAATATAAATAAAAATCGAATCCCTTATTCGCAAATACTATATACGAAGCTTCTCCAGTATGAGTGGAAGTGTATCGCTTCCACGCCACAGGTTCGGAATTCAAATCCCGCTGAACAAGGTCGATCCTAGCCTTTCATCCGCTTAGGGATCGATGAATGAGTACCAAGCTAGCTTGGAAACTGAGCACTGGGTGTTTTCGCCTCAGACTGACCACTTGACCGAAACATCTGCTCATGCACCCAACGCCTAAAGTCATGTAAAACCCCAAATAGGCAATAACAGTAGGCTCTTTGGTCCTCATGGGCTGTTGCCCCAATGAGTTCGTAGGATTAAGTACACACTGCCTCTTTATCTAACTGTTTTAAAATATTTTTTTTAAACTTAAAACATCTCTGACTACTTCTATAACTAATTGGACACTACAAACAGAGAAGGAGAAAGAGAAATAAAAGTCGCACACACGAAGAATATCGGGGTACCATTCATAGTTGAGAAAATATATATAATACGTTTCAGAATTTAATAACAAGTAATTATTGTAGTAAAAATAAATGAAAACGTTTAATAATAAAAATTAAAACAAAAAATTATCTAAAGGCCCTTTTCTATTATCAAAAAGGATTTCTTTTAAAAACAAGAACATGTAACATACAAATATATTGTAGATTTTAAGTTAAGAAGGTTCACCCTAAATAAATTTCAAAATGAAAAAAAACTTTAAAACCTGATATTTAAAAAAAAATTTAGAGAGTCGGAGGGCCGCAACTGACGTACTGGTGGGCCGCGTGTTTGACACCCTGGTTTAAAAGTAAATGGGACGTCTGCGACAAGGAAAAATGAACTTTTTCAGGCAAAATTTAAAACGTTCTCACTTACTTCAATTAACATCAATGTGTGCTAATAATATTTTTACATTGAATTATGTGTATATTTATGTGTCTGTTAATGTAAAAATAATCTTATTTTAAGTTATAAATAAATCTGTATGAGCCATTAATAATCAATAACTACTTTTAAATCATATTCTTACAAGCTGCGTAATTAATTCAGATAATCGTCGAGATTCCCTTTGTACTATATCCACTTGATTTATAATTTAAGAAACCACACGCAAAACTAGACATAATTAACATTTTCAAAACAAAATTTTATTTTTAAAAATTTAGTAATTATTCATTTTAAACTTACTTTTAATTTTTGCACAAAAAATATGGAACTCTACATAAAAGTTTGAACGTATAATGCAGAAAAATTACATACCTTGTATAGAAAAGATTATATATATAAAAAACATATTTTGAGGAAAAGTGTAGCCTCTGATTTTATAATTACATCACATTTGTTTAAAACTTTAAAAATAAATTTTCTAGCGTTCTACTGATCGACTTCGCAATAATGCGGGGCTGCGGTAGCCCAGTGGTTAAGGTATCGGACCATGGCAGGCATGTCATGAGCCTGGAGCCCCGTACCACTAAAGACCCGCCGTGTAGGGCAGCGATGCACGTTATATTTGTCGAGAGCTGAAACGTCCTCCCGTTGGTGTGGTGTGGTAGTTAGGAGAGGGGGTGCTAGCCAGGTGTCGGTCCACGTCAATTTTGACCATGGTTCAAAAATTACTACGTGGTCCGTCGCCAAAGCCCCGTGTAGCTGAACAGTGCGACGTTAATATTCACCACTCACTATAAATAATGCATCCATGGATGCAGCAAAGTGCCCTGTTTTTAAAAGTAAAATTATACAATGCAAAATTTAAAGCATTTAGCATCCTAATATAAATATTATATAACTTACACCTGACAAAGCTTCTTAATAGAAATAATATATTTATTCTATGTATATAAATATACTTTAATTCCAATAGAGGGCCTAACTCAATGTTGATCGAATCTCTCCTTTTTAGCATAAAATCTTATAGGAAAATAGTCGGAAAATTCAGTTCCCTTCAATTCATATAATCTACTCAAGTAAATTTCAGAAAATAAAGGTAAGCTCAGCCAGAAGAAATAGAATCTATTGAACCAATGGCGTAGCTAGTGTTGAGTAGTCCCTGTATCAAAGTTCTTAGGGGCCCTTTCTAAGAGCTCTTAACATTTTGCGATTTTTGCTTATATGTTTCCGTATCATTGATACGGTTTATACGGTGGTAGCTACGCATCCTGTATGGAACAGAAATAACCCATAGCTACACGCTGTATTGAACAGAAAGAAATGGCACAAAAGGATATAATAACAAGAGATAACCTCGTATAAGTTTATAAAAATAAATTTACTTAAAATTTCATATTGCTCCTTGCCCCAAAATTTAAATAATTTCCGAATTATCAGAGCTATTATAGAATTTTATATAAATAATTCATTGCATAATATTAACTATCAATTTTTGCATTATTTTTGAGAAAAGTGTATATAATGTTTTTTAATATCATTACAAAGTTCGCAGTTCTTAAAAGAAAATACGAATAGTGGAAAACATGGAATTTTTCTTTTCTTTAATTTTCTTGAAAATTCGTTTATTAAACAAAACACAAAACAAAACAAAAAAACCTCGACATTTTGACAGGAATATGTTTTTATCCTTGTAATTTGAAAATTTATTTGATTTCTCAAATAGTATTTATTCTTCCTTGCTAGCCATGCACACAATTGGGTCAAGATTTTAATTCGCGCATGACGTCATTTTGGAAAATAAACTTAGTTACGAGGCCATTCAAGATATTGTGAAGAAGACGAAATAATTGAATGAAACATACAGAGAATAGTGTTAATTTAAAAATAAATCCTGTGCTCTCTTAAAATACGGGGAAAAAAAAATTCTAGTTGTTAATCAATAATATTCAACCTATTAAATGGCAGATTGATTTTCGACGGAATTTCTAGTTTTTTTGTTATTGCTAAATTTGCTAATGTTTTTATTAAGTGATTCATAGCTGTAAGAAATTTTTTTGGAAAAATATATCTAACAGTTCTTGAAGCTCTTTAAATGCTTCTATTTAACGCATTTTTGGGGAAATGAAGTATGTTAAAATAAATTAAATCTCTTTCTCAAGAATTGGGCACTAATATTTTACCAAGGTTTCTATTTCAATTAGCAGAAGTTGCAATAGTTTTTGATATCAAATCAATACGACCTCAAAAAATATAGTCAGTAGAAATATTAAAATAACTACCTTTACTTTTTTCATAAATTACTTTGCTCATTTAAAGAGAAAAGAAATTAGGGGAAAAAGGTTATTATGATTAAAACAATATTCACGTGTTTTGATTAGTACTTTGTGGTTCCTTCAAATGAAAGTTCATTTTTCCCAGCTCAGATATTTGGCTTTAATGCTGTTATGTGTACATGTAACGTTCTTATGTCAAAGACTTGCATGTTAAAAGAATCTCTAAAATCTATTTTTTTCAATGAGATTTTAAGAAAAAAATATTCTTATTAATAAATAATATATAAGAATTATATATTGGTTATGGGAAAGGTATCACGAATCAAATAATATTACTCTGCATTTTATATGGTATGAATAATAGTGAAAAACTTCTAATACGTAAATATTAGTATTGATTGCAGCTATTTTGCTAAAACATTTGTTCCATTAAGAAACTGAATTCATTTCAACTTGTTTTACTGTATATCACTTTAAGAATATTATGAAACAAACATATTTGAATGTAGGATATGTAAACAAAATTTATTGAACAATTTTTATATTCTACTTTTTGATGTCTGTAAATGAAACAAAACTGGAAATAATAAATACATAATCAGCAAATAAATAATCTCAACAAAAGGTGTCAAAACAATAGATATTTTTGTATAAAAACGTACTAATACGGTTAAATAAACTACATTTCGAATATAAATATTTCATACATTATAAAACCTTAATATCAATCCTCAACTAGCAATCACCGGTTTGTGATTGTTGAGTAGTCACTAACTGCTGTGTCCAGGGACCTGTCTGAATCCGGAGAGCATGGATTTTGTAAGGAGGAATGGGGTATTCTAAATAGCCGTCGAGCCACAAGTCATATTCGTGAGGTTGGTGGAAGAGGAAAGAGGTGGAGTTCCTGAGTTAAAAGCCCCTAGGTGCTCTCCTCAAAATTGGAGTGGAACTGAGTTAAATCGTACTGTCACCTGTGTGGTGCTCTCAAAGCTACGGCTAACGACAGAGGTACATTCAGCTCCTTAGCTTCGATGAATTTCGTGGGCCTCGATATGACATCGTGAGACAGGTGGCATTAGTAAGTAACAACAACAACAAATAGCGCTCACGTTTTATAAATTATAGGATATCTTGAGAGATTTAAACTGCCTGTAAATATTTATTTTTATTCCTTTATATTAAATATATTATTGGCATTTTGATTAAATTTATTCCTTACTCCATATATTTGTAATACCTTTATTTAAAAATATACAAATAGGAGAGGAGAAAACTAAAGAGATTTTTTACTGTTGATTTTTTAGTATGCTCAATACAATAAATTTGTCTCAAATCATTACCAGCGATTAAACGATAAAATAAAAAAAATTGAGCTAACGCTTCTGTAACTCTTAACAACCACGAACCATTCACAAATGCAACTATTTCCATGCGAATTAATTTAATTGTTTTACTGCTTATTAGTGTCGCGGTAACTTGGACTATTTATTATACACTCACTTCCAAAAGTTAAGTACGGAGAAGAAAATGCTAATATCCGGAAGCTAATCAGAATTGAAGAGGATGCAATTCGCTGCAGAGGTAGATAGAAGTATGCAAATATGTTAGGTAACAGCCAATCATGCTTTCATATCAAAACAGAGTACAAAAGGGCAGTCTTATAAGAAGCCAGCTTTATGAAAGGATACAGAAGCTGATTGTAAGTGCTCATAGAAGGTGTTTAAACTTTGCACAATTTGTTTTCAAGACATACGTGTTTCTATGACTTCCAGAAAACGAATGGAAGATTCTGAGTGTTGGCGTGCTGCGGAGCGCATTGAAGCAGGACAGTCGATCACAGATGTTGTTCTTTTCTTCGGCGTTCATCATTCTGTTATTTTACGTTTATGGAAACAATTCCAAACTACACAGACAGTATTCCGATCACCCAAGGGTTACAATCCCCACGGAAGATCGATATATTGCTATTGTTGCCAAGCGTAATCGCAGAGCGACCTCCACACGTGACATCTTATGATTACAGCGTCCATTGGTAAGGCTATATCTGCAGCTACCGCACACCGAAGATTACATATGAATGGACTGTATGCCCGGGTGCCTTCGAGTTTGTGTTCCTTATCCGTCCAATCAAGAAGGGCACGATTAAAGTGGTGCCGGGAACATGAAAATTGACTGTGTTTGACTGGGGCAATGTCATGTTTACTGATGAGTCAAGATTTACTCTGGAGCCAGATGACAAGCTGCAGGCGACAGTGGCGAAAACAAAGGGAACACGCAACAGCCCCAAACATCACCGAACATCACGCATCCTGCTGCGGAAACATTATGGTGTGTGGGTAGGATTTCATTAGGATACCGCACCGACCTGCTCATACTTAAACGGCCCCAGGACGGCCGTCCGGTATCGAGATGAAGTCCTAGAACCTATTGGTGAGATTGTACACTGCAGCAGTTGGCCCTACTTTTGTTTTAATGACGATAACGCGCGTCCCCATAGAGCCGACATCATCGATGACTACCTGGAGAGTGAAGGGGATTGCGCGTAAGGCGTGGCCAGCATATTCGCCTGACTCAATCCCATTGAAAAATCTTTGGGATGCTCTCGGCCGTGCATTATCTTCACGTTTTCCCACCTCGAGCCACTCTTATTGAGCTGAAACTGCTCTACAAGAAGAATGGCGATTGCTTTCATTCCTGCGGTGGTTGACCACCTAATTGAAAGCATGGTCAGAAAGTGTAAACTTTTGCATACAGATGAGGGGCAGATCATATACCCCATTAATGTACATTTTTCATTTTATACTGTTTATTTTCACTCTTTATACATAATTCTGTTCAAGTCTCCAGTATGACATTATTCGATAACTTACAAAAAATTAATATTGTTTTCATTTTTGTATATAAATATCGATTTTGTTTTATGTATAAATATATATATGCTACTTTACTGCTAAATTTTGTGTCAATCAAAGCAGTATTTGTTGATTTTTTTGCGTTTTACAGCTTCCGTGCTTTTAACTTTTGGAAGTGAGTGTATATGAAGGACTTACTATAGAAATAACTTAATTTGATTTAAATACGGAACTCTTATTAAAAATCTCGAACATGAATAACAAAGCCTTAGAAATTAACATTCTTTCTCTCACAGTATACATACATACTTTTCAGCAGGTGGGAACAATAGAAAGTAAGAAGAGACAATTTGCAACAATGAGAAATATTCAACTACATATTACACTTTTCAAAAAACTGTATTGTTCTCATGTCAATCAATTATTTAAAAAAGTAAGACAACAATATGGGGTTATGTTAACAATTAACCAAACCGATATATTATTAAATGATTAGGTAAAGATATATTCAGCAGTTTTTTCTCCAGATGTAAGATGAAATCAGTTTTAATATTCACCATTCTAATCACTTTCAGTAAGTAAATATATATTTTATTCATTTTTATAATTTTAAATCCTAAGATTTTAAATATGTTTTAAGAAATGTTTTTATATATTTGTTTTCTGAGAAACTAATAAGAATGTGCTTTATTATTCTATGAGCTCTAATGCATTTTATTAAAGCCATAGAGGTTTCCGGCTGAAAAAAATATTAGATATAAGTTTTGATTTTCAATGTTTATTTTTACCAAAATCAATGCACTATTTTTCAAATTAAAATTGTTTGTTTTTATAAAATCTACGCTTTTATTTCGAGGTAAAAGTTTTTTCTTTGAAGATAAGGATTAACACACATCATCGATATAATACTGTAATGCAACTCCCACATTGCTATCAAGAGATAGGTAACAAAATTTATTTTGTACATAATATAAGCGATTGTTTATCAATGATAATGACTTCTGTGAAGTGTAGCCTGCCAGAATGCGGGCCCGATACGTTACAGTTGAGATCACCGCTGCCCCATCTTTCTGGTTATTGATTTAAGAGAATTTCTTGATGTGTTTCTGGGCAGTAGTATCAGCTTCACACATAGTTGTACTGGCGTGGCAGATGGGGGTGTATACCCGTCGTTGAAAGTAACCATGATCAATATCAAAGCTTTGGTCGGGAGCAGATCCGAGTATGTGCTGCCGGGCGAGTTAAATCTCAACCCGGTGAATGACGAAGAAACTTCGGGACAATGCGTGCCAATGTGAGATCACGCATTATCTCAAATTAAACATGAGCCGTGGTCGCTCGAAGGTATGAGCGACACCAGTTCAACACCGGAATGTAGCGCCAGCCGCCTGCGCGTCGGTAATGCGTACTGTGGTGAGTTCGAGCGACATCCGATCTCATACCAGACACTGCGCGGCGGACCAGCAGGTATAACGCAGCCAGCCCAGCATCCTTCCACGGTGCTCCAGATTCGACCCGACTCATTGTGGTGTTGCAGACAGAAGATGTGCGACTCGTCACCATTGTATCCTTCTTTCATCGTATCATGCTGGCGGTGGAATGCCCGTGGTTCTGTGTCAATGGTGACCAAGTACGGATGCCTGGTGACAGAGCCAAATTTGGCGTCGGCAGCCGCGTACCGAATGATACAGACCACGTGCCGTGCTATGTCGTGATGACTGAGCGACTGCCGCTGCCATGCGCAGCCAATTTCGCTCGTTCATGTGAAAGTGGCGCACTGGTGATGCAACGACCGTTGTCGTGTTTCGTATCAGCCCATATCGCTGGCAGCTGCTGTTTCGCCGTCTACGATTTTAAAGATGGTTCACAGTCGCCGGCAGGGCCACCACCTCCTCTATCGAACTTCGGCTGACAAATATCGCTGTTTCTACGAGATGTAACCGATCGCTTTTGAAATTCAAGAAAAACAATACCAGTCACGAAATCGTCGAAATCTACAGGCCCAGAGTTTGAGTTGGTAAAACAGGTGCAGGCGTGATGTGTGTCTGCGATGAAATTGTAATCATTTGCATATTCACCCGCCACGCATGTTGTAAATTTCATGTTATTTTACATGCTTCCTTCAGGGTGTTGCATTTACGGTGGCCAGCGTATGTTTGAAAATGTCTAAGAACACTTTTGCGCTTAAGCAAATGCAAATAACATGAAATTTACAACATGCATTAGCGGAGGGGGTGAGATATACAAATGATTAAAATTTCAGCGCAGACACATCACGCACGCATGTGTGGCGCCACCTCACAGCTCTATTTAAGGATTGGATTTCGACGATTTCCATTTTGGCAATTGTGTTTTTCTTGTAGTTTTTCGAAAACGATCAGTTATGCCTCATAGAAAATAGCGATCACTTTTGTCAAGTATCCGAATTCAAGAGGAAGCGATAGTGGCCCCGAGATTGTGATTATCTTTAAACCGGTACTCGTTTGGACAAACCAAACACTTTAATGGGGATATGTGACCGTTTGGATGCAGGAGGGTACGATGGACGGACGTGGTGATTGCATCCACCCGTGACCACTTCCTGAGACAGGCAAAGGCGCGCTGGCAGTGACATCGCTCAGTACACGAACCTAGCACTGCACATTAGTCTGAAACCATCATTCAGTGTCGCGTACCATTCGACGCCGAATAATTCTGTCCGCAAGACGTCATTGATTGGTCTCCCCTAGCAGAACCCAGACGCCCCCGCCGCCAATGAGCGATGAAAGAAGATGCGGGTGGCAGAATGGAATGAAGTTGTTTTTACTGACGAGTCACGCATCTGTCTGCAACACCATGATGGTCAACAAGTCTGGAACCCGGGGAGAGGATGCTGAACAGTTGCTGCACCGCCACACGATCCTGCACCGAAGTAATGGTATGGGGCGGATTGATATCACTTCGCACCCCTAGTACACATTGCTGGTACTTTAAACAGCCAGCGCTACATCTCCGAGTGTTGACCCGTGTCCTTCATTACCTTCGGGCTTAGCCACAGCCATATTTCAACGGAAAATGTGCGACCACACGTGCCACGCATTGTCCAAAGGCCCTTTGGGTCAATCACCAGATTTAATTGCTTCCTGGCCGGGTCGCCCCAGGATCTTTCACCGATAGAAACATGTGGTCCAGGTTTCTCAACGATGACCGATTACCCCCTCGCCACAAGATGATCAACTTTGGTATGTGGGAAGCTGCTTGGTCTGCTGTACCCAAGAACACATCCCAAAATCTCTTTGATCAATGTCGAGGCGTGTGGAAGGGTGATCTCCAACAATGGCTACTCATCGTTCTTAGGAATCCCTTCACGAAATACAAATTTAATTTATTTGATACTTGGTCAAGGTTTTTCTTCAAAATAAATTTTGTTGGGCTATCTCATTCTTTTTTTGGTGTTGATTTGGTTAACAGTGTATTTTTGAACTTTTGTAGGTGCTTATTTCTAAAATTTTCTAGCTTTATTTTTCTGAGTTATTTTATTTCGATGTTTAAAGTGGTGATTCTAAATCTTTTTGAAAAATATACAATCCTTAAATTACAAAAAGGAGATAAATATATGTAGATGAGGAAAAAGAGCGTATAATTTACTTCTTTTACCAAAAAGCACCCCTTAAATTTTTAATTTATAAATAATGCTAAATTCTTTTTAAATTGACTGTTTTTTAAAATCAACTTGTATAGGGTCTGAAATAAATAATTTGTCAAATTGGGAAAAATCTATTGCTTTTATATAACTTTAATATATTCTCTGAGCCTGAATTCTTTTTGATAATAAATTGCATCGAACATTCAGAACAACTGAAAAATTCCAAATTTCTATGAACAAAACTTTAAACTAAATCTCCAGAAATATCAATACAAAATTTTTGGACAATTTTAAAATAGTAGGAACATTAACATAATTTAGAAGTGCATGTTATAATATATTAAAATAATGTCCTAAAGTTAAAAATATCGATAAAGTTTTTATATAAAAAAACTTCTTTACATTTTAAATCATTATTAACTTTTATATTATGCTTATTAGCTTATATATTATGTTATTAAGTTTCTTAAATTTAAAAATTGCATGTTAGAAATCATGTTTTGATACTAGTTTTTCTATCACACTGTGTGTGGTTGGCACCCTCTCTCTTAGACGCCTAGATATGTGGGAGGTAGGGAAGAAGCACTCGACATGATCCAATCAATCTATTTATTTATCACACAATGAAAAGACACAATTCCAATTAATAGTAGTAAGAAATGGCTCAATGCTAGCCGCGTAAGTGGAACAACGAGGAAATAACGAATGATTAGGAGACAATAAAATTTGATCCTTACTTATTAAAGGATCCCAACTAGTATCCGATTTAATCTAATATCAATTTTAATCTCAGTGAACAATCGTCACTTTAAAACTTCCTCCTAATGAGTTCTTAATCACAATAATTCAAATATGATACCTTCAGTGGAACTCACTTTATTCAAGTATATCTCCTCCTAAGCTCTCTTCAAGCTAAAAACTTCGACTATATATAGTAAGTTAATTTGAATTCAGATTTTTTCTTTTAAAAAGGTTGCTTTTTGAAAAACGTGAAGATATTTATATTCGTAACCTTTAACGTAAAGCCTACATGATGCAATATTTCGTTATCTTTACCCTCCAGACACTAAACCTTCCCTGTGGACTGACAAGCAGTTATGTCACCTAGGACAAAAATGGAAAATACCACCCCTCTCTCCAAAGCAAAAATATTATAATTAAAAAAGATAAATTGTTCACACACAGATACACACCGAAAAAACTTGAATAATTCTTGCGAACAAAAAGACAGCACATAACAATATTATATATATATATATATATAATATTGGTTTTACTCAATGTTATTTACATAAAGGGAAAGGTTGGCTGGCCGAAAAACATGTTCAACCCCACTTTTATATAAGAATTATTTTTATTTATTAGCTGTCCTAAGTCAGTAATGTTTGCCAACTGCATCCATTTATATTTTTTTAATCTCATATCATTACTCATATGTCCTTCATTGTGTGATTTTTATACTGTCTATGTGTTTTTCGTATGTTATTGTTTGGATTGCTATCTCTTGTTTTGTAGAGAATTAACCCATATATATATACTCTGCTATATATATATATATATATAGTAATATAAAAGTAACAGTGAGAAAGTACTAGAACCTACGGTGCTAAAGCAGGAAGAATTGGAATTCACCAGACACAACAAATGTAGATACAAAAAGTCTTTGGACTAAACGGAACCTAGTATGATTTCTAAAGCTGTCTAAGCTGAGATTATATATATATATATATATATATATAATTTTAAGTCAAGTACAAAATAATTCAAAATTAAGACTAGATTGCCCAAGGAAGTCATTTTGACTGTGCTTTTTAATTTCAATTAGAAGAACAATTACATATATAAAACCCAATTTCTTACAATTTTTTAGAATATAATTTTTTTTTCCAAGTGAAGCAAGTTTTTTTTTATTGTTAATATTTACTAATAACTTTTTATATGACTGTAAATAATATAACAAATATTAAAAGTTAATTTTAAATAAATTTCTTTACACATTAGTCATTCTTTCACAGTGCAGTCATTTTGACTGCTTTTGGGTAATGTAGGTATATACTAAGTTTCAGTCTTTTCTAGAGTTAAGGACATAATTACATGTTATTATTTCAAACGAGTGGAGCATAAAAGAAGAAATATTCCATTTCATCTTGCCAATTTCTTCTAAAAAGAGTCTACTGATGGTCGGATCACAAAGGCTTATTTTAACTTAAAGTAACAACACTCTAAAATAAAACATCTCCTGTGACTCTATCACCAAAAAACTCTTATTGCTCCTATCCCCTTTTGCATAGATCACACCAGACGTCGTATGCGTGAAAGGAATGTCCGTTATGACCATACTCCGGGATGGGGAAAAAGTTACTAATGAAAAAGTGTAAACATATGAAATTTTATGATTAAAGGTTTTATCCCCCCTCTAACCTTTCAAGTTTCAACATATAAGAAAACTGACATTAAACAAACAGAGTACAAAATAAGAAAGTAAGATAGTAACATGAAATATAAAATTCCCACTCAATAATATTTCAGAAAATATATCAATTTTTTTGCTGCAACAACAAAAAAATAAAATAAAAAAGAAACGAGCCTTACAGTAGTCGTATATGATGTGTAACATCTGACATGTTATCTAAATAAATACGCAATAGTAATTTATATCCTGAAAAAAATGAATTGGGTATGATTGGAAATAATTTTCTATCGAATAATTATATCTTTAATGAAAATTTTATTTAATTAACACAATGGGTAATGCAATTTTTTTTACAAAAATAATTACTCTTGATCAATTTGGGGAAGAGCGGAGACAAGAGACTTATGATAACTAAAATATGACATATACTTGTGATTTCAAAATATTTAAAAACCGTTGAAAAACAGCTTCAATAACATTACCACTGTCAGCTGTCGAAACATTTCGATTTGTGTTCATTTCGAGCTTGAATTCATCATTCAAATAGCTATGAACAGCTCAGATTTTGGCAAACTGATATTAAAATTAAATCACCCCTCAAAATCACGGAAAGCGAGTGATAGTTTCCTTTCAAAGGGCAGAACCACCTTCGGTATATGGTAAAAGTACAAAATGAAGGAAATCTAATTTTTTGTACCGTTTGATTTCAAGAAATGTATGCGACCACCGAAATCACTGTTTGTCCGTTTTCAAATAAGCATATGTCCCCAATATCGTTACTAGCAATACCCAGTCCACTTGTTTGACGATAAGTAATGTTCATATAGGGGGTCACAACATGTGAGGTTTTCTGTTTGCGATAGATCGTAACCAGCTGCTCTCAGGCTGGTCTTTTAAACTGTAAGCAGCAATCGAAGTTAGGTTTTGAAACACGTTCGTCATTATCTAACCACGTCTTGCCAACATGAGTAACGAACATTTTTATGAAATAACGTCGTCGAAATCTGTTTGGTGAGCCCTTTGACGATTGAGCGTAAGGATCGAAAGTTTATCCTGGGTGAAGTCTAAAACTTGCTGGTATTTGCGAAGTGTATTTAAAAGTCTCTTTGGGGTGGATGCCCAAAGGTATCTAGTTTTCCGAGCTATAACCTCTTACCTTTAGGATTTTGAGTGACTGTGACGAATTCACTCTTGCTCTTTGTTAATAAAAAAAGTACTTAAAAGAAAATATACTTATATGAGGAAAAAAATTAAATTTAAAACTACTAAAATGCTTTTGCTGAAAAATATCTTAAAAAACGGTGCAAGCACTGAGGAATGAAAATAAATTTCGATCAGTGGGTGGGCGAGTGGGCCTGACCAATGGAAATGCAGCTTAGAACTCAATCGTTGTGAAATGAGAGAACATTGAATGATTTGAAATCAGAAAACAGCTTTAAAGCTAATAAAAATAAAATCCCATTTTTAAAAAATGGGAAGAACGTGTAAATTTAAATTTGATCTGGATAAAAAATTTTTTCGGGGAAAAAAAAAGTGATCTAAAAGTAAATTTGAAAATAGCGATTTCCCTGGGAATCGAACCTGGGGCGATTCAAAGTCAGCTACTAAAACCCAAAGGAAAAGTCGGGGAGAATTTAAAAAGGGCTTTTAAGTTGGGTAAGAAGAATGAAATGAATTTAATTAAAATTTAATTGAAAGAGGACCCGAAAAGAATATTATTGGGTCTGTTAAAATTAGGATCAGGGATATATTTTTTAATATCAAAGATCGAAAGATTATAAAGTTATAAATTTTTTTGGAAAGAAGTTAGTTGCTAATTTTTGATAATTGTCTGATAGACATCATTTTGCATCGGACCCGAGGGGCTATTCCTCATGAACACGAGCTTTTAAAATTTGTAGGAGAATGATGCTTTGAGAAACTTCAATTTGATTAATATGAATTTTAGCTGCCGGGGCCCAGATTGGCGGGCATACTGGTTAAACTGGTTTTGGATTAGTGTGTAGGTAGCAATTTATTTCTTTCTCTAATATAGAGATTCTTGCAATTAAGGGGTAGATTTTCAGACGATTGTGAAATTAGAGTCAAGCGTTCGAGTGCTTGATGGCTACTAGCTGAAGATGCTGTACACCACCACACTCTCATTGGTCAAATCAAATAGCGCACGCTTACGTCACTTCCTGTTACACATATCCGTCCCTTTTCACGAAATTACTCCAATAAATATCCAGCAAGCAGAGAGGAAAGATGTTACACATAAAAAAATATATTTTCAAATTCGATCCAAATGCCCCCTTGAATTTTCCACCCCGGGCAGGGGTCTGGTTTGTCCGGCCCTAGAGCCGTCCCTGGGACTGAATATCGCCTCTGTCTAGAAGTACAGAACTGGTTAGAGTCAAGGCCATCTTGAAAGGATCTCTCTTCTAAATAGCTTTGTTCGAGTCCTGGAAAACACCGTAAATTATGGCATTTGGGGAACTTTCCAGTTCGCTATCTCTTCCGACTTTCCCTATTTAAATATCTTCGCCCCCCCTCCAAGTCGGGGTTCATTTGACTATTACCAAGCACTGTAAACACGTTGGCCCAGTGTTCTTCCTATGATGGAAACCCCGTGCGTTCAATAAAAACTTGGAAAATTCTGTGTTACTAAGTAAATGTGGATTTTTAAAAATAACAGCCTACTCTTATCGTTTCTACAACTGCAGCAAATTGGATTCCAACCTACAAAATGTCTTGATTCAAATTCAAAAACATTATGTATGTACGTGCGTGTTTGGAAAATTTGCATAAGCAAAAAAAAAAAAAAATGATTTCATTTTAAAGACAAGACTAGTTACTTTTTAACTCATACATATGATGAGTCAATTTCAGAGCAAATGGAGTGTGATAAAGTTTTAATTAATACTGAAAATAATTAGTAATAATTAAAACTTTATGACAGAAAGAAACTTATTTTTTAATTTTCTTTCTTAAAACTTTTCTGTAAAATCTTTTTTCCCCTCAGAAGTTTTTTGAATTTTTCAGGATCCGCATTGCAGAACTCAGCATAATCAAACAATAAACAATGTTCCCCTTCTTGAATGACTTCATTTGTGTTGTCAAATCTAAACCTCACAGTGGGTTTTTATTGTGCGAATAAGAAAAAAGTTACTTGTGGGGGAAAAGAAAAAACCCAGCTGTGTGTGGGAAATCATTTAAAAAACCTTATCGCTTTTGTTTTTCTAAACCCCTCCGAAATGAACGGGAATGCGTGTATCGTCGGCAAGAAGATGAGTGCCTTTAGTGATCATTAAGTGCCTTTTCGTGATCAAAGCACTACGCAATCGGTTCAGCAATGCTCAATGATAGGCACTAGTGATGGCCCTGAAAATTTTTTCAGTTGGTCTGTCAAGGCCCCCTTCACCCAAACGACTCCGATTCTTTTCACCATCAAACTTGCCACGACCCGACGGGGTTCGGCTTCGCAATTTCCCGCTCAAATAACCCAAAGATTCGCTTCCCCCATTCATCCCAAACCAAAACCCCGGGTTCAGTCCACCGTCTTTCCCTAAACTTACGCGTGATTCGGAAAGGTCAGATTTTGTTCCCTCGTTCACCAGCACCCGGGAAAAGCTATTTCTTAAAAAAAAAATCGAATGCAAAGCAAATAGTGTTTTTTTTTTAATTGTTTTTATGTTACTAGTGATTTTTACAAAAAAGTTTCTTTTAAAAAAGGAAACTGTTTTCCCAGATTTTTGAAGAAAATTAATTTTTTGTTAAGGTTATCATGAGTTTGTTTTATGCCAATAGATGGCACTTATTTTTTTGGTATTCATGGTATTTTTTTTTCATTATGAAAACCCCAACTCTAGTTCTTGTCGCCAGTTTTGTAGGCTGTTTTTTTATTCCTGCAAATTGCCCAAATAATAAAAATTTAAATTTTTCATGCATTATTTTACCATTTTGAAATTTAAAACTTTTTTTCTTTTCTTTTTAATACTTTTAAAAAACAAAATGTGTGTTTTTTGGGGAAGGGGGGGGGAATATTCTAAAATGTTTGAAATAACTTCGAGAATCAATTTGATAAGAATTTATTTAATTTTGGGGAGAAAAAAAAAAATTTAAAAATTTATAAGAATGCTAAAAAAAAAATAAAAACACACACACCGATATTGTCGATTTAAATTTTTTTTTTTATAAAAAAAATTCCATTTTTTTTACTACATTTGATCTCAAATTTTGTTATATGGGAAAAGAACAAAATTTAAATGGCCCTTTAAAAATTTTTTTAAATTTATTAAAATAATTTCAAAACCCTTTTTTTGATACTAATCAAAAAATAGTTGTTATACGCTACAAAACTTTAATATATAACATTTGAAAAAAAAGCCTTTTAAAGCATTAGAATTTTATTATTTGTAAAAGTAATTGCATTATAATATGGGTTTCAATACATATTTATTATTTGTTACTACTTTTCAGACTATAATTACCCCGTACTAACAGGGAAAAAAATATATTAAAAAAAAAATAAATAAAAAACCCCTTTTATTTTTTGAATGTTTTAATTTAAAAAAAAGAATAAGGGTCGGGTTTTGAAATTAATAGCTTGAAACGTGAATCGTCTTTAAAAATTAAAAATAGCACCCATGTTCGACAGCAGCTGATGGAAGAATGATTGACCCGTGGCGGTGTGAAGGCAAATCTGTTCATTCAGAATCGCTGTGAATTGGAAAGAATCGTTTGGTGTTAAGGGAGCCTTAGACACCCCACAATAATTCCAAGAAGCAGAGAGTATGACTTTCGCTTCAAACTTCCTTATCTTTCCTCGGGAGGTGCAGGGCCGATCCCAGCTGGTGTGCAGCTCGTGCATCACACGCGAGTGGTCAAAAGAAGAGGCGGCCGCGAAGCAAGAATTCAAAAGGACAAAATTCAAACAAGGGGTGGCCTATAAATCAAGCAGAAATTTTTACGAATTTCTCAAAATAAAACTTATAATAAGTCGAATAAATATGCTGAATTTCAAATATGTATTGAAAAATCAAAATGTTTCGATTTCCTGGTAACAAAGCATAGTGTAAGAAAAATAGAATATTAGACACATCCTTCATTTGATAGCAAAATTCGTGGCAAAGCCGGCAATAACGCAAGAAAAAGGGTTTTTTATTATTATTTATTTATTTATTTTGCTTATCAGCGGTACTGGTGGCGCATTGCAGACCGATGCTTAATAAAGGCGTCTCAGCACACACACATCCCAATACAATTTCAATACATAACTGGTTGGCATAAAACTTTGGAAAAACAAATGGGAATTTGATAGAGGTATAATTGGTAGAAAGTTGCAGAATCGTACTGATAGAAATAATAAATTCTTCACAAGATTTTTAAATTGTGTTTTACTTACATTATAATGTAGATACTTTATATATCCAAAGAAATTTTTAGCGTAGAATTTTGTAGAATGCTATAGATTTGAATTCAAACCTCATTCAGTTTAAAGATAATGTGAAGAATAATAGCGATTTGTTTCTTTTGATATTTTTCTAAGAATATATATATATACTCATCAATGGAATATACTTTTCTTACGATTCCTGAAAAAAATATTTATGTCTAGTTTAATTCATTTATGGGCTAACAGATCTTTGAGCAATAATTGGAGTTACTATGAATATTGAAAAGAAAAGCTAAAATCACGATAACTCATTGTTTTTTAATAATTCGGATGAGCTTTATTGTATTCAAATCAATACGAGTTCAAATCAATCTAGGTCTGAGAAGAAACATGAATAATCCCGTAGTTTGAACATTATATTCCTAGTACGGCAGTGTTTCTCAAACTGTGGGGCGCCCCTCCCCCTAGGGAGGCCTGATACCTCTACGAGGGGGGCGCCAGCATATTGAAAAGTCGAGAACAAAAGATTATTTAAAAAATTATTAATTTACTGAAAGTAAACGAACAAAATACTTTCTGATATAATAAAACATAAAATACACATTTACACTGATATAGTACACTTATAAATGTATCAGTACTGTACAATGTATTTTATTATTAATTTAACAATACTAAGTTAAGAACAAGTTTGATAATTATCAGTGACCCCATGGGCTTGTGTGTGTGTATTACTACTTATCTTGATAATTTGTACGGCTTTTAATTAATTCCTTAGCTCCTGATTAAAAGTTATGCGATTCGCTTCCCAATGCCACCGTTTTCCACGTAGACGAGCGTATTTTGATGTTTTTGAGGGAGGAGGAGGAGAAAAGGAAAAAATAAGCAAATATCTTCTGAAATAAGTAAATCCTTCGCAAACACTGTCAATGTCCTCTTATTACATTCCAAAGTCTTTGGAATAATTTTATGGATAGCACTGCACAGAAAAGATCGTGCTTCGGAAAGGCGTATATATACGTCCAGAAAATTAATGCTTTGGCTGAGCGAGACGTTTAAGTACGTTGGTGGCACATAAGAGGTTAAAGTCGTATTGTAGCTTTAGTGTCAAAGTATATTATTATTGAATTCAATATATTGTTATTGTATGGAGGGCGGGCGATGAAAATGATGATTGAACATTAGGTCACGTATATTGAAAGTTTGAGAAGCACTGTATTACGGCTTTAAGTCATGGTGTTGGTTTATAGAATGAAGAGTTGAGTGCCTCCTGTTATCACACAAAATTAATGATGCAAAATGAACTTTTGCAGTGAGTGTTTATTAACTTCACACTGTAAATTAACACGAGGGCTATTGGCGACGGACCTCGTAATTTTCAACCACGGTTCAAGTGCCGAAGATGACACTTGAGCTTGGACCCTCCCCTTAGAATTTCCACACCACACCAAGTGAAGATCTTGAGCCTTGATAGATTAAATGTGCATCAGCTCCTCTACATGGCGTGTCTTCAGTGGTTCTAGGCTTAGAACTCTTAAAATGCCAGCCACGAGTTCAGATCTTAACCACTAGGTTACTACAGCCTATTTAAACTTTTGAGGATGTAATTAAATGTGGACTTTTAATACAGAAATTATAACACACTCTCTAATGATATCGCTAAATAACAAAAATAACATACATTATTGTACTATTCATGTTCTCAAATCTTTGTCATGACATTTTGTAACTTTTTTTAACTTCAATAATTTTGGAATAAATGTTGAAATTAATTTCCCCCTACTTTTGAAGCGTTTTTTTTCCAATATAAGAAAAAAAAATACAATAGAGAGTTAAAAAATTTATCTTGATGTAATGAAAGAAATTCACTTAAACAACCTTAAAATTTAGATACATTGCTTTACTTGCAAGTCCAAGATAAAATATAATGAAAATCGCTCAAACGAAACTGAGGGGACTGAAATATTTTTTCGTATTGAAAGAATTCAGTGTTATATTACAAAATAAAAACATATATCAGTAAAATTAAGTTTATTAGAATTCATTTTTACATATATATATATATATATATATATATGCATATATTTAATAAAAATCAATTAAAAAACAATTCACAAGAACTTTAAGAAATTTTATACAAAATTTTCAAATCTTTTGAAAAACAAAACATTTATTGAGTTTTTGGAAAATAATCTGATATTTTTCTTTACACTGGGGTTTTAGCATCAAATTTTTCCGATATCGTCCATTTTGTTGTTCATTTCATTATTCGCCTGTGCGTCTAAATAACTACCCATACTTTTCATTATGTTTCTCATTTCGGATGATGTTGGAACAAAAGCTGTGTAATTTATTTCACTTTCGTATTCGGGATCTGCATCAATGGTATTTTTTGAGCTCTTTGAACAAACTCCAAAGAGGTCTTTGTCTGCCATAATTGAGGATGTACACACATTGTCATCACATCCTGCAACGAAATCTTCCAATGATACAGTAGGGCCAGTGGCGCACACAAGGGGATGTCCTAGGGGTCCGTACCCCTCTACAAAGCCCTTGATTTTTTCCGATCGATTATAATTCTAAGTATATAGCACGTAAAATTTAATTAAATATTTGTTATTAATGATTAATTTATTAATTAATGCTAATTATTTATTCAAGTATTAGTTTTTACTGTTTTTTGTTCCCGAAAATCGACAAAATCAAAAGAAACATGATATAAGAAAGGTGGACTTTCAACCCTGGACACCCCCCTCGAAAAATAGCGATTTTCGTTCCGTTTTAAGAAAAAGATTCAGCAAAATGCGTAGTTATATGTCGGGACCATTGTATTATTTCGTGTTAACCGATCGATATCTCGTCTTAAGGGTACCAGTACATGCTCGAAAGAGTAAAATGCCAAAATATAGGACTCTTTGTTTGTGGGACATATATCTTTAAAATTTTCCGAAAGAGCTTAGATTCTTTTGTAATCTTAATAAAGATATTTTAATCATTCTGTAGAATTACAAAGGCAATTTTTTAGTTAAAAAAAAAATTTTTTTTTTCATTCTGTTTTATTTAAGCTGAGCATAACTTTTGAGATCTCATAGTATATCTTTATGTTTAGGTACCATTTTTACAAAAGTCTCTCTTTTTTACAAAAGCTCTATATATGTTTGAAAATATGTAAAATATTTTTTGAACATATATAGAAAAATACACAAAATATATAGTGAACCTATTTTTTTTTTTAGTAAAACAATAAGAATGTTTCTATAAAAAAAATTATAAAACATTGTACTTTTGAAAATTTCTATTCTCCCCCCCTTTTTTTTTTTAGACATGAATCTATTTTTTAAAAAACTATGTACAACTTCGATTAAAAAAAACAGGTTCACTTTTTGCAAAAGATATCCTGTATAGAAGTATAAAAAATTTAGAACCATATAGTGCAATAGTTTTTTTTCTTTAAAGTGTATTTAAAAGCAAAAAAATTTTACTTTGGGGCAAAAGTGAAAAATAAAACATTTGTAAACGTTTTACATTTTTGTCAATTGCTTTTTTCATATTTCAAGGTTGGTTATCTTATCAACGAACATATAAGTGTTACACATTTTTAGATTCAGAAAAATATGTACTACTTTTTAATAATAATTGAAAAATCGGTTTTTTTAATGTGTTTATGTCCTGGTTCTTTTAAAAGTTTTATATTTCCTTGCTAATAGATCATTTGAATGATTTTCATTTCCATTTTTGTTGTAGGAAGCCATTCCTTTCCATTTTTATAGTAGGAATCATTCGCTTTCCATTTTTGGTGTAGGAATCTCTTTCATTTTTTATTTTGGCTGTAGGAATCTATTTCCGTTCCATTTTTATTGTAGGAACATATTTCCTTTCTGTTTTGACTGTAGGAATCCATTCTTTTCCTCTTTTTATTGTAGGAGTCCTTTTCATTTCTGTTTTGACAATAGGAATCCATTTCATTTCAATTTTTGTTGTAGGAATCCATTTCATCATTTCTAGAAGTAATAAAATTATATTTCTTTATATAAATACAGATTAACAGAGTTTTAAACTTTCTCTAAATGTAGATATTCTTATTTTTGAAGAAAATAGCAAATGTATATAGCGTACGAAAATTTAAAAACTAGTACAGATTGGCATACATTTTTAACATTGATAAAAAACAGAACTTTGATAGCCATTAAAGATATAAAAAATAGACCTGTATAATGAAACCTTAAACTAGAATTGATTTGCATTAGCACAGCGTTTCTCAAACTGTGGGGCACGCCCCTCTAAGGAAGCGTAATAACCCTACCAGAGGGGAAGCGGGCATATTGAAAAGTTGAAAATAAAAGATTATTTAAAAAATATTAATTTACTGAAAGGAAGCAAAAGAAAAATTACATTCTGACATAATAAATAAAATACTTCTCACATTTACACTGATATAATATACTTATAAATATATGAGTACTGCACAATGTATTTCATGATTAATTCATCATGGGCTAAATTAATGGGTTAAGTTAATATAAGCTAATTTACCTATGTGCTTGTCACATACAAAATTATATACAAAATTGTATACAAAATTTTATACTTATCTTAATAATTTGTGCGGTTTATAATTAAAATCGTATTGTTTCTTTGGCATCAAAGTACATTGGTTTTGAATTCAATATATTGTTATTGTATGAGAGGGTGGGATGAAAGTTATGATTAAAAATTGGGTTGCAAACTTTGAAAGTTTGAGAAGCACTGCCTTAAGCATTTTCGCGCATTAAACGTACTTCACTGCATTTTGAAATATGTTGTTTTATTGTTGGCTGAGTGAAGTTTTGTTGTGCATTCTTTCACTGACTCCTGTTTCATTCTCTCTAGATGAAGATGAAACTAAATCGGGGAATCAAAACGAAGATGCTTCAGATGATGAAATGGAATCGAAGAATGAAAAAGAAAGGGAAGTCGAAGAAGAAATAGAACCAGATAATCAAAATGAATATTTCTTAGAACCGTCATCGGAAGATGAGGTGGACAAAGAAAGCCCTTATGCAGATGAAGACTTACAAAATAAAAACACACGCTATAAAAAAATTAAGAAAAGATTCTCTGAGGTTCCAAGTAAGCTTATTTCTGGGTTTTGATATTTTTAAATGCCTATGTTCAAATTAGAGCATAAAAGATTTTTTATCATTAACATTGGAAATCTACGAATGATATTGAAGAAGCAGTACCGTATGCTTAGCTTACGTTTCGTAGAAAAGCAAAAGGACATAACAGCTACTAATTGAAAGAAAAATATTTATTTCGATAATAAAAGATATTTTGACCATTAAAGTTCGAAAGATGTTAATGAGGACAGTAGGTAATTAATCCATATCTTACCTTAATTGCTCTGTTAGCGAGTGAAATCATCGACAAAATCATAAACTACATATTTTGCGTAAGTATTGTCCACATCAATATATTCCGTTACGTGCGTGTACCCATAATGTGCACATAACGTGGAGTGCACATTAGCGTATTTCAATGCTGACGATAACAAATGATGTGCAAATAACGTACTGCGCACATTAACGTATTCCGCTTTATACGTGTATATGTAATGTGCACATAACGTAATGTTGCCCATAAAGTAGTAGGAGCATAAGAGTATTCAGATGCTTACGTTTATACATAATATGCACATTAGCGTATTCCGATGATTACGTAAACCCATAATGTGAAAATTACGTATTGTGCACATTAACGTATTCCAGTGTATGCGTGTATACATAATGTGAACATAACGTAGTGTGCACATCAGAGTATTCCGATGCTTATGTTAATACATAATATACAAATTAACGTATTCCGATGATTACATCATCACTTAATGTGCAAATAACGTACTGTTCATATTGTAACCAAGGGAGCCAGTAAGATTACTTCCTTACTGGGTAACATGAGGGATCTCACAGCTTTTTGCCAAAAGGCATTTTATTCCAAATTAATTAAACAAAAAATTATATTCAATGGTAAATTTTTGCTCTTCACAGCCTTCCGCTGGAGAAAAGTTCTAGTCCCGCTTAAGGTTTACAGATCCTGAGATGATCGGCTCCCAGGTGCGGCTGTCCCCGCCAACCCTTTCGCTGGTATGGTCTAAAATCACCCAAGCGGCTCCTTCGTATCTCCGTCTTTAAGTCTTCGTCGTTTCTATCTCTTGGTCCTTGAGGTGCGACTGCCCCGCAACCTTTATCGAGTGTTTTTGAAGACGAAAAAACTTATGCAGAAGGTAATGCAGAAGATTGAAGAAGATCTAGAAGGTCCTCGTCAACTTGCGAGCCAACCCTGTAAGCCCCTGAGCGGGCCTTTTTCATGCCCCGAATCATCTATGATTAGCGAGCGTAGCGGATCTGCACACGGTCCTCCGCACTTTCAGTCCCAATTCCATTGATGCTTGGAGACAATAGGCTGGCTTGTTTGAACCACTCCATCGCCGTACCTAATACACCATCTGGTAGTTTTATAAATCGTCCTTAAACTTAAACATTCAGGATACCCTCTAGGGTATGTCTTTATCACAGCAGGCCGATATTCCTTTTCATTCAAATAGTTCACGGCCCGTATGTGCGAGAAGGCCCAACAACGGATACTGTTCACAGGAGCTTTCTCTCTATAGATCGTGGTGCCAGAACGTTATCTAAGTATTAGTGATGGAAGTGGTGTCCTTTCAACATACCCGCCTTCAGCATTGGCAGGACAGCTGTTCCTTCACCTCCCAGGCATGAGGGAAGAATATACTGTCTCTTTTGGAAAATACAATGTCCCATCTGGGCATTCCGATCACTCTGTACGTCAAAATTGACAAGTATTGCCTGGAAATCTCCTACTAATGAACCGACGCTATAATATTAACGTATTTCGATGCTTTAATGGGAGCATAATTTGCGCATAAGTTAATAATGGGCACATTTAAGCATCATTAAAATGTGGAAAAAGAGTTTTATTTCTCTAATTCCCTTCTCCTTTCTCGCTTAACAAAATAAAGTTTTTGTAAATTGTGGTACTTAAAGGGTATTTTAAAACAATTATACACAAAATCTGAATTGAATGTTTGTTAAAAGGGATTTTTAAATAGTATGCCTTTTCCTGTAGAAATAATATTTGATCAAACATCAATAAAAGTACCCTTTTAGTACTAGACAGGTTTCATGAAATATATCTAAATGTATCACAAATTGTTATCTTTGCCGCAAAAATTAGTTGTCTCGCTTGAAATATCATCAGTGTTGAGATTTCCCTAACAAAAAAGAATGGATTTAAGCAGTAAAATACAAATTCATTCGTAGACCACCTATAGTAATCGAATATGTCAACCCAATTTATCGCAAATTTAATAATTTTAAGGTATCTAACTACCCGAGAAAATCTTGATTTTTTTTTTAAAAAAATGACATTTTTTTATTTTTATTTTATAGGCCTTTTTATTAGCTTTATAAAAATACCAAGTTTTTTTTTATTTTCCATTCACTAGAACAGAAACTACAAGTGTTTTAGTAAAAGCAGATGCCATAACTTTACATGGAATGTCAAGCTTTAAAATGCGTTTTACTCGAAATGTGTTTTTTCGAAAAGCGCAAACGGGGACAGCGATTGCTCAAAAACTTATTAAAATAATTTGCTGAAATTTTTTGTGTATGTTCTGTATAACAGTAGAACCTTCAGATTTATCAATCACTGTTTTATTACAAAATTTACAGTTCTTTATGGGATTATAATCACTGTTTTTTTTTAAGCAATTTCATATAATATCTAAGATAAAGTGTTCTAGTTTTTGTAAAAATTAAAAGATCTCTTATCCTGAACATCATTTCAAAAAGAAATAGTGAAGTAATACATCAAAATTGAAAAATGGAGAATTTGTTCATTTATTATTTGTACAGAGCGGGTCCCGTTTGTGCAATTTTTTGTCAATTTTTACTCATTTTTCCCATTTTAGTAGTAACAATTTATTTTTCTCTTCTTAATTTTAGCCTTCTCTTATTAAAATGTACTAAATAAATCTAAAAACCAGAACAAAATCTCCGTATCTCCGTTTTTTTTTAAAAAAAAGTTGTCGCAAGCAGTAGGATACCTTAAAAGCCGTACTCCTATTTCATCATATTGCTCCGAATTTCACCTTCTCCTTATCCTTCACCTTTGCCCTTCTAATAAAGAATTCGACCTTCCTTTTTCGATGTATGAGATGTCCATTAAAGTATTATCAGCAACACAAAGTGCAAAGGTAATAATATTAAAAATATTCAAGATATTGCTGTGAACTTGAAGGCAATGAACCAAAAGAAGCTCCTATTAACTCTAAAACATGAGTTTCACATGAAATTCAGTATCAAATCTGGAGACTCAAAAATATAAAACTTTACGGTTCGTCTCATTTCTTAGAAAAAAAAGTTCTAGAACACATATAACTTGAAAGTTTATTATCAGAAAGTCTTCTATATAATTGATAAAAAGATAAAATAAAATTTTAATGCAATAAAAATATTTTCTGGTACATGTGTGAAAATCACGTTGAACACTTTTTCCAAGCCAAAAACAATGACACCAAACGGTACAATATTCCACCAATAATTTATTCGTATAATATATTTTGATTGTTGTGAATTTAATTGGAATTGCCTCAACTTTCATAGTAAACTGCATTTTACACATGTACTCCTTTTCTAAACATACAAAATCTTTTAACCTAGCGTTTCTCAAACTGTGGGGCACGCCCTCGGGAAGGGGGTGATAAGTCGACGAGGGGATGCGAGCTTATTGAAAAGTCAAAAACAAAAGATTATTTAAAAACAATTATTAGTTTACCGAAAGTAAACAAACAAAATAAGCGTTCTGACATAATACAAAATAAAATAAACATTTACGCAGATATGTTGTTGCTATACAAATGCCACCTGATCGGCAAAGGCCAGATCAAGACCCATGAAATTCATCATGGCAAATGGTTAAGTGACGCCTGTCGTTAGCCGTAGCTTTGAGCACCATACAGGTGGCAGAATGATTTAGCTCGGTTTCACCCCAATTTTGAGGGAGAACTCCATGGGAGTGGTCAGGGGCCTCAAACCTCTCTTCCCTTACACCAATCTCACGAGAGGACTTGCGGCTCGACGGCTATTTGAAGTACCCCCATGCCACGCAGGCACTATACATTTACAAACATCCATGTCTTCTCCGGGATTAATACCCAGTCCCAATGGCACAGCAGTCAGCGTCACTAACCACTATACCGTATGGGCGACACATTTACGCAGATATAATACTCTTATAAATGTATCAGTACTGCACAATGTACACTGGTGTGCAAAACTTAAGCAACAATGTAAAAATTTAGCAGATAGCCATGAAATTGCAGAAAAGGAGGTCTGGAGATCAGTAGAGGGAACACGTAAGTCAGTAGAAACGTCATGCGTATGCAAATATCAGGAACAAAACGTCAGAAGCGATGTGAGCGTACGCAAAACGCGTGATGTCGGCGCGCGCTGCTCAATAGTAGAATGAAATGAAGGACGGAGACGCAATTCAACATATTCGCTGCAAGTGCCAGTGAGTCAGTTCGTGAAATATGGCTAGAAGAAATCATCTGGATGACTTCACACGTGGAAGAATGATCGGAAAGCTGGAGGAGGGGCGTACTGTCACCAGTGTAGCTGCAGAGTTCGGAATCAACAAAGTGTCGTTTCGCGCGCTTGGAAAGCGTTCCAAACCACAGGTACAGCTGTTAGAAAGGTTGGTGTGGCCGCCCGAGGACGACAACTGCGGGGGATGACCGATAAAATCATCCTGCAGGCGAAAAAGTTCGACAACAGTCAGCAAGCACCATTGCTCAGAAACTCTGTACAGCAACAGGTCGACAAGTGTAGCGGTTTACTGTGGCCAGACGCCTTCACAAAGGGGCCTGTTCACCCGCCGTCCTGAACGCTGCCTCCCGTTGAAAGATGGCCACCGAAGCCACCGTTTACAGTGGGACAGAGAGCACAAAACTGGACAACTGATCAATGGAGTAGTGTTCTCTTTACGGATGAGAGTCGGTTCAGTACCAGAAGCGATTTTCAACGCGTTTTGATTTGGAGAGAGATCGGGACCCGGTTTTATCCCAGTAACATCAAGGAAAGACATCGTTACGGTGGTCCTGGAGTTCTTGTCTGGGTTGGCATTATGCTGAACGGCGGAACTGAGCTTCCCATTTTCGACAGAGGGTCTGTAACCGGGGATCGCTATTGTGAGGAGGTACTTCTCCCCATCTGCATCTTTTCCGAGGTGCCATTGGCCCAGACTTCATCTTTATGGATGACAATGCACTGCCATATCGCACTCTTGCTGTTGAGGAGCTGCTGGAAAGTGAAGATATCACTCGAATGGATTGGCCAGCGTGTTCCAGATTTAAATCCCATCGAACATGTGTGGGATGCTTTGGGGAGACGTATTGCCACACGCTCACATCATCCGGAGTACAACCAACAACTCAAACAGATGTTGATTGAGGAATGGGCACTCCTACCTCAAGAAATGTTGCACCAGCATGTTCTGAGTATGCGGAGACGGTGCAAAGCAACCATTGTAGTAAGGGGAGGGCACATACCATATTAAGGAACATCTGCTTGTTGTTCTTGCTGTTGGATAGACAATCATGAGTCACGATACTATGCGTTCAATAAAGCTTGTTTTTGTTTGATTCCATACCGTATGCGTTGTGTTCCTTTTTCAGCGCCGATGCTTTCGTCATCCTTTACGTACATAATACTCTCCCTCATTTCAGAATTTCATGTCTCTCAGATGATTTTTCGTGAAGTTATGGCAATAAACCCACCTGTTGCTTAAGTTTTGCACACCAGTGTATTTTATAATTAATTTAACAATACTAAGTTAAGAATAAGTTTAATAATTACCAGTGATCTTAGGGCTTGTCACATAAAATTATATACAAAAATTAATTCTTATCTTGATAATTTGTACGGTTTATAATTAATACCTTAACTCTTTCGTGGACATAAAGCTAAAATACACTTTTCTGTGATAAAGTACTTGATAAATATAATGTTCGCATCCTCTATAACCATTATTTAGTCACAAAAAAAAAATCTGATCCGGAGTTTTATTTCTGGGTGGTGGCTAGACGTTATAACCACACTGCGCACCTATGACATTTAACTTACTTTTCAGGACAGAGAAATAATGAATCATATTACAATAAACTTTTTATGAAAAATTAACATTTCTGCTAATAACTATTTCAATAGAAATTAAATACATAGTACAAGTGTAATAAAATAATAATAGATAATAATTGTACAGCATATAATACTTACTTAGAATATACATAGAATACTTAGAATGTACACTGAAATTGATATTTATCCATATTTTATATTTTATTTAATTTTAGTACAAAAAGTTAGAAATAAAGTAATATTTTTGAGGATTTAAATTATAGTTATTTCACAAATTTGATGAGCTATTTACTATGAAACTTTATAATATGCAAACATTTTCTCCGTGCAGAAAAACTGTAATGAAAGGTTTTTGAACCCGAGAATCTTGTACCACATATTGTAAACAAAGTTTGTTTATACTTCTGATATATTTATAATTAAGTTAAGTTATTTATAATTAAAGTCCTATTGTAACTTTAGCACCAAAGTATCTTATTATTGAATTCAGTGTATTGTTACTGTATGGAGGGGGGCGTGATGAAAACTATGTTCGAAAATTGAGTCGCAAATGTTGAAAGTTTGAGAAGCACTGGGCTAAACCTATTAGCCACTGCCCGTGAAAGGGTTGACTGCCGATTAAAAGTTACGCAATTTGCCCCTCAATGCCACCGTTTTCTACGTAAGCACGCGTATGTGATGTATTTGGGAATACTAGAGTCCTCTAAAATAAATAAATCCTTCGCTAACACTGTCTAGGTCCTTTTATTGCATTCCAAAACCTTCGGAATAATTTTATGGATAGCAGTGCACAAAAAAGATCGTACTTCGGTTGATTGATTGATTGATTGATTGAATATTAACGTCGCACTGTTCAGCTACACGAGGGCTTTTGGCGACTTACCACGTAATTTTGAACCATGGTCAAGTGACGTGGACGACACCTGAGCTGGCACCCCCTCTCCTAACTACCCCACCACACCAACGCGAAGACGTTTCAGCTCTCGACAGATTGAAAGTGCATCGCTGCCCTACACGGCGGGTCTTTAGTGATACTGGGCTCGAACTCGTGACAAGGTATGCCGCGATCCGATACCTGATCGTACTTCGAAAAGACACATATATACGCCATTGGTACTTAAGAGGTTAATGTCGTATTGTAGCTTTAGCGTCAAAGTATAGTATTATTGAATTCAATGCATTGTTATTTGTATTGGGGTAGGGGCGATGAAATTATGAGAAGCACTGCTTTAATCAATTTTAATTTTTATTATGGTAGCCGTGTTGATCTCTCACCGGATGCAATGTGTCCCTGAGCGTTCGATCGTTCCATAATATGATTAACCCAGCAAAAATCTGAATACGGAATCAGTATCAAACAGTTTCTATAATCTTTATCATATATATAAGAGAAATTCTTTATTTAACTCTTCATGATAAAAAATATAATGAACTACTTCTATTGTAATTTAATGCAATTTTCTCTAATTTAAAGAAAAAAAATTTTGTTTTTTCTCCACAAAATTTTATTTGAATAAAATTATATAAATAAAGTTTTACGTTTATGAAAATGTGCTTGAGCAAATATTAAATCTGCCTACACTTAATGCTTGATTTTTTAAAAAGTTCTCACTTGTAATGGTCCTTCAGTTAAAACTTTTTAAAAAATCAATCATTTGATTCAAAATGATTAAAAAAGAAATCCTAAAATCTATATAAACCTTAATTTCGGGATATTGAATTACAAACATTAAATATATACGGGGTGGTCCAAATTCATGGTACAAACTTTAAGGGTAGGTACAGGACATTGCAACAATCATTTATTGTACAGGAATGTATAGTAGCAAGTAACGCGATGAGGCACAAACACAAAAAATAAGAGACGAAAGGAGACAAAGTGTTTATTGAAAGCGTCGTTTCGTTTAACACTCTACAAATGGTCAGATGACTCATACTTACGAAATGAGCAACAGCTCTTGTACTTGACTGTAGTCTAACAGCCACAACGTTTTAGATGCTTTCTTTCAGGCTTGGACTGTTAACAACTCTTTGTCGACCATCATCATGTCTGGTGACGTGGAACGAACGTGTTTCTCTCACGAGGTTGATGATAAAACCGCTGAAAAATTCTGTGATTCGGCATTCGTCGATCAGGAAACTGCGCGTGATTCATACGTGGCGCAGCTCTGCCGTTACTATTTACACGGCCGTTCATATAATTACATCTGCATTTTCGGCATACTTAAAGTCTTCATCATAAACGTCAGCACGTTTGTGAATGGCACTTTCCTCTATTGAGATGCATCATGTTGAATGGTGGTTAGGCATCTACTGCCCCCTTCAGTCAACGCAACCAACCGATAACTCCATTTATCTTTTCTTTTATATCCCTGTTTGCGCCTCACCGCGTCACTTGTGCCCATACATTCTTACAATAAATGATTATTACATTGACTTGTATATACCCTTAAAGTTTGTTCCATGAATTTGGGATCACCCTGTATGCATATAGTTTATGATGTTTGTAAAGGTTTTATCAAGGGAACACGTTTACACGTTACAGCTTGAGATTCAATTGAGATTACAGCAACAAAAAAAAATTCTCAACAAGTTGACTGACTTGGTCTTACTATTCAATAATTGCCATATTTTTAACTGTTCTACACAGCACTAAATGGATGAAACTTCTTAGCTGGAGAGCTTTCTCTTTCAAATAAACAGCTAATGCATTTCCCTTTTATCAAATTTTCAATTTTTACAGCCAATGTTTAAATTTAAATAATGATATTTTGCCTAAAAGTACACCACACCTTTAAATAAACCAAAATTAAGTAAATGTATTAATTTATAATGATGGGTTACTTGAGCTAAAGTTAAGCGTCCTTAATTAAAATGAAATTTAAACAAAAAATAAGTATTTAATTTTGTATATATGTATTTTATTTTGTTTCCTTTCAATAAATTAATAATTTTTTAAATAATCTATTATTTTCGACTTTTCAATATGCTCGCGCCCTCCACGTAGGTTTATCACACCCTCTAAGGGGGGCGCCACAGTTTGAAAAACGCTGTGCTATTACAAATCAATTCTAGTTTGATGTTTCATTATACAGGTGTATTTTTTAAGTCTTTAATGGTTATAAAATTCCGTTTTTTATCAATGTTAAGAGTGTATGCAAATTTGAACTAGTTTTTAAATTTTCGCACGGTATACATTTGCTATTTTCTTCAAAAAATAAGAATATCTAGATTTAGAGAAAGTTTATAAAACTCTTTAATCTGTATTTATACAAATAAAAGATAATTTTGTTACTTCTAGAAACCGATGAAATGGATTCCTACAGTAAAAATGGAAATGATATGGATTCCTTTTATCAAAATAGAAATGAAATAGATCCCTACAATAAAAATGGAAAGGAAATGAATTCTTACACTAAAAATGGAAACGAAATTGATTCCTACCATAAAAATGGAAAGGAAATGGATTTCTTCAGCAAAAATGGGAAGGAAATGGATTTCTACAGCCCAAATGAAAATGAAATGGATTCTTACAATAAAAAGGGAAAGGAAATGGATTCCTACGCTAAAAATGGAAAAGAAATGGATTCCTATAATAAAAATGAAAAGGAGAATTCCTACACTAAAAATGGAAAGGAAATGGATTCCTACTCTAAAAATAGAAAGGAAATGAATTCTTACACTGAAAAGGGAAATGAAATGGATTTCTACACTGAAAATGGAAACGAAGTAGATTTCTTCAATAAAAATAAGAACAAAATAGATTCCGAAAAGGAAAGAGAGAACAAAAAGGATTTCTACACTGAAAATGGAAACGAAGTAGATTTCTTCAATAAAAATAAGAACAAAATGGATTTCGACAAGAAAAGAAAGAACAAAATTATTTCCAATAAGGAAAGAAAGAACGAATTAGATTTCGACAAGAATAGAAATAACGAAAAGGATTTTGATAAAGAAAGAAATGACGAAAATAATTTCGAAAAAGAAAATAATGAACAAAATTGAATTTCGACAAGAAAAGAAAAAATGAAATAGATTCCGAAAAGCAAAGAAAGAATGAAATAGATTTCGACCAGGAAAGAGAGAATGAAATAGAGGATTTCGATAAGGAAAGAAAGGACGATATGGATTCTTACACAAAAAGGAAGAACAAAACGAAAATACATAAGAGAAAAACTCTTGGAAATAAAAAATACCCAAAGAAGAAAAGTACGTATGGTAACATTCGATTATGTATTTAAAGTATTTTCAACACTAAACACTTTAAAAATAATCTCTTTTTTTTCACAATTTTGAGTTACCCCGACCATATGTCAACTATACCTTCGATTAATTATTGATCATGCCACCGAACCTTTTCTAACTCATTTTATGGTGACCAATGACCTTGAGCTGGTTTTACCAGGTGCCTAACTCACCTAGAGCAATAAAATTGCCATAATTCTCCAAATAAAATTAACAAATTTTGATCAGTAATTAAATAGAAGGACGCATGTTGTATTGTATGCTTAAAACTACAGTTTATAAAATAATGTATGTTTTAAATTAGAAGATGTCTCTAATAAATTCTTTAATTTTATTAAAAAAAAATCTTAAAGTTGAAAATATAGCATATTCCTGGATAATGATTTTTCCCCTAGCTTTCCTTGCTGATTTCTTTTTGATGGATAAGATTTATAAAATAAATAGGTATTAATTTGGAAAAAAAAGTGCGAATAATTGCTTTTCTTAGTAATACACAGTGTTTATAAGTTTAAAAAAGTTTATGTGATTACTAGAAGTACATTAAAAGAGGAATCTCTATCTAACGAATTTTCCGCATGACGAACTAATTTTCGGGACTTCGTGACTTCGGTTGATTCAAAAATAATGTGACCAATTTAGGAGCATCACAAATTTTTATCGAATTGTTATTTTCATGAAAATTTCAATGTGGTTTCTTTTGGTATAGTACACTTTGCGTAAGCGTTTCGGCCGAGCCAAAAGGGCTTTTTGACCATTTTTGGGAGTATTTTTCCAACTTTCTCTTTGATTGCTTTTTAAAGCCCTTAGAGTGTTCTTACTTTACGTGTGTTTAATTGTTTTTAAGTATCCCCATAAAAAATAATCGCAATGAACTAGTCAGAGGATTGTGATAGCTATTTCTCATTTGGAAGAAAATTTATTTTGTAATCTTTCAGCCATTTTATAGTTGATCTTGCAGTATGAATCTTGATTGAAAGTGCAGAATCTTGGTGGAAAACAAAGTTTCCTTGAGGGTAAAGACGTTTACTTTTTGTGATCAGGTGTTTTAAAACTTTATTCTGATAGTAATTAGCATCAATTTTAGCCTTTGGTTCAACAAAAAATGGTTTTGTTAAGACTTGAGAGGACATTTCCATCCATACCAAAACACCTGAGGGTCAACTTGCATTTTGCAAAACAGCTGCGTCGTTATGATGTTTTTGGCGTGAAATATATTGTATCTTCTTTTTGCCAGTTGTGAATGAAACAACTGGCAAATCTATGCTTTTTATCTACCCTTGTGCAACATCAAATACAGAGGCCAAGAACGTTTCCTTGGTTTTTCTATGGTCTTACGGATATTTGAACACAGACTAATTTTTTCCTTTTTTTATAACCAATTTTCTTTATCTGACTACAAATTGTCGATTGCCATACCTGTAGTTTCTTTTCTGAAGTTCTTTGAGGCAGAGGATTTTCTACAGTAATAAGTCTTTTCAGCTTCTTTTTTTTTTTTTTTTTTTTCTTCTTTTTCCTTAAGAACATCCTTTCGTCCATTTTTTCCTGGAGCTTTTGGTTGCCAGCCAGATTTTATTTCTGTTTGAAGTTCAGATTGTAATACATTAGCAAAATGTCTTTTCTGATTTTTAAATGCTTTACTTATAACAGAATTTGAGCAAACATTTTTCAAAGAAATTAAAATTTTGTTTCGGGTTTGAGGATCTAATTTCGAAGCCATAATTTACTCCCACTAATAAAAATAAATAGTTTGGTAATTTAAATGTTTCATTTTAAAAATATAACTGACAGCAAAGCGATAAAAATTTATGACTGATAGTTATATGCTTTTAAAATTGGTCACACACTTATTTTGAATCAACCGATAGAGGGTCCGACTGTTTATCTAAATATATATATGTTACGAATTGGCCGAGTGTGATATTTGTCGAGTGACTTCAAGAAAACATCTTCTGTGTGGTCGTTCATCTTTTTATTCACACACATCACGTAGGTGGACAATTCACAGTTGTATTTCACAGATATTTGATAAGAACACGAAAGCAGACAAAATAACAAAAGCGACAAGCAGCAACGACATTCCAAAAGACGAACACCAAGACAAAAAGAGCGATTACACAAGATTTTCGCTTTTATACCGGCAGTGACTATTATGTAATAGTAGTTCTAATTGGATAAGAATGGTCGGGACAGGGATTCGACTAGCCGATTACGATTAAGATTACAATGGTATTTTTAAACCATAAAATTAAAGTTTGTTTAAATATTAGTACAAAGAATTAACAAAAAGGATACTAGAGGGAATTATTACATATATATATATATATATATATATATATATATATAATTCTAGCTTGTATACCCGTCCTTCGCATGGGTGAATTAAAAAATAAAACAATACAGATTGAAGTATAAAGAAGTTTTTAATGAGCTAATTTTACGTGAATTGCAAATTAAAAAATACTTTTTGCATATCTCAGTTGAACAAAAAACTCTTATTTGTAAAATTTTACGTCTATAAATCTAATAGCTGATATAAAGGGATTTTTTTTTATTTATAACGCCCCGTAACTCTCTTGTGGGTCGATTTTTGAAAACACCTTTCTAAGCTGATCTCTGCTCAGCAAAAGTAACACATTGTTACACATTTTTGTAATGAACGCTTGAAATAGTGTAAACAATTTATATCTGGATGTGTAATACGTTAATATTACTTTATGTTGTATTTATTTTATGTTAAATTTGTGATATTCGGAAGCAACGCCGTTCTTTACTTTATAATGACGATTCAATAGAAACATAGCGAAATATTGGCGATGGAGCCAAGGTGGCATCATTTTTGATGACCCTGTTGGCAACTTGGCGATTTATTGAACGGTGTAGCAGTTGATACGATGTAGCACCACCTGGTGGGGAGCTGGAACAAAGAGGGTAGACAAAACCTTCTCCACAAAAAATACATATACATGCCAATTTTCTCAGTATTCGGTTGAACGGTGTTGGAGTGATGCGATTTCATATACACAAACATCCATTTATATATATATATATATCAAGTGCCATGCAAAAACAGATTAATAACAGGGATTTAAATAACCTTACATAAAATCTTCTTTATCGTAAATTGCACTTAAAATTGAGGAATGTAAATACAATACAGCTATTATCAAATTATATTATAAAACTGATCACAAAATGTTACTTACAAGGATATTAAAAATGTGATTAAAAATATTACAATAAGATTTTATCATTGTTTAAATACATAAGGTGACTGATAGTTATGCCGTTACCTTTAATAGCATTTTTCTCAATATTATAAAAGCGTTTTCACAATATAATAATTATTTTCATAAACTTGACCTATAAGATAGATAAATAATAATTGCATTTTGGTTGTCAAAAAAAAAATTAAGCATGTATCTTCCTGAAATTAAATCTAACAATGGTTTTTAACCTGCCCTATTCAATAAAAATATTTCTAAGTTTCAATGGCTTTGTTTAAACTACTTAATTACTTCTGGTAAATTACTTCACACTCTATATCTTAAAATATTATAAATAAAAAGTTACGGTTGTTGATATAAAATGGTAAATATCTCATTAGTTACTTAAAAGACATTGAAAATTTTTCTATATAAAGCTAATGTTATGAAATGAAGATATATTTCATTTAACATAATTTGATGATATAATAAAGGTTAGAGAATTTCGAGAGAGATAATTATGGTCTAACTAGTTTTTATAAAATTTCAAAATTTAAACATTCTTTTTAATTTAGCTCTTGAAAACTATATTAATTTTAATGGTTATATTAAGGTATCCGACTACGTTCCGAACCGTGATTTTGCAAAAGCGTATAAATGGATAATATTTATGATATTTAGTGTCACTTAGATTAGAAAATGTATATAAAGTTATTTTAAGAATATTATTACAATTAAAAATTATTTAAGTACAATATTTTGAGAAATTTTTGAAACATGTAACTTAGAAGGGTTTATCCATATTTTACGACGACAGAGGGGAGAAATTTTAAGAAAAAAACGCCGATAATTATTTCAATTGGTTGGACTCTGAAAATAATGCGAATTTTTCAAGTCCTAATTCAGACTCTCTGGAGAAGTCTTTACTTTATATAAGCAAAATATTATTATTTTAGAAGCATTTTTTATAAAAGGAGAACATTTTGAAAAAAGGTTATTCTAAGTTACTTTTTGCCAAAATATTGTATTTTAATAGTTTTTTTTTTGTCAAAATGTCCTTAAAACAATTTTATACATGTATTCTAATCTAAGTGACACTAAATATCAGGAAAATTATCTATTTATGCGCTTGTTTAAAATCACGGTTCCGAACGTATATAGTCGGATACCTTTATATCCAGATCAAAAACCCAGCACAAGATAGACATGAAAGCAATAATTTATAGACTTATACATTTATGGAAGACCCACTGGCCGAGTGGTAGCGTATCACGCGTCCACACCACAGGCTCTATCCTCGAACTAGTCAAGGGCAACTCAACCTTTCATCCCTCCTGCAGCGGATCGATAAATGAGTACCAAGCTTGCTTGGGGACTTAAACACTGGGGGTCTCACTTTAGACTGACCACCTGATCAGGACATGTGCTCATACACCTCAGTGCCCAATGGTCACGTATACTGCGATGGGCACAGTAGGTCTTGGCCCTCATGGGCTGTTGTGCCACTGAGTTTGAGTATATATATTTATGAAAAATAGTATTTTGATAATAACATTTGACAATGGTCATAATAATGGATATATTTTATGTATAAACGATCTTTTTCAAATAAATATGTAATTTTTTAGAGAAAATGGAGGAAGAAACTGAATCAATGAACCGTTGGCGGAAAATGAAACAGAGGAGAAAGAACGCACAGAAAAAGAAGAAGCCGGAGAGATTTAACTACGCGAAAAGGAGAAATTTTCCACGTAAGATTTTTTTTTTTGGTTTTTATATCTTCAGGTATATGTTTGTAATTTGCATTTCATATTAGAACTTTCCTTAATTTGTAAGATGGTATTTCCTGTAAAATATTATTTCCAGTCATAAGAAAAGAAAACATTTTCTTATTAATCTTAAGATAATTATCTGAATGCGGAGACAGAAAATCCCTTTTAGTCCCATTTTTACTCAAAAAAGTCGCCTAAATTATGCATTTGATACACAAATCAAAATGTTAGACCGATTGGGAAGATTAAGGGAAAGGTTTTCGAGAAAAAACTATTGCATACTCCCTCCATTCCAAACTAGTTTCTACATTTAGATAGCAAACCTCATTTGGCAGTGGATGATTCTCAGTATCACGGAAGAATGTTTAAAAGATGGATCGAATTTGCAACAACAATGTCAATCTCCAAATAACCCGGATCTAAATACACTTGATCTCGGATTTTTTAACGCAATGTAATCGTATGTATTGACAACTTAATTGATGCTGTTGAAGTCTCTTTCCAAAATATACAGGGTGTTCAAAATTATTGGGACAAACTTTATGGGGAGGTAGGGACGTCACAGGATTCAGATTTGCATAAAACCCATTGTCGGAAACGTCATGGGAAAGTAGGATGACAGTTACAAGAAACAAAAACACACAAGACTGAAACCATCTGAAATATTTATTGGTCAAAGATATTACCTGTGACTATTTGAAAAGATCGCAAAGATGTTCAAAGCGTAGATCTAAAGATAAAGGATGTAAAACAAGGTTTTCGAACTCGCTGGCTGCATGAGGCTCACAATGAACATTTTTGAGGCCCGTTCAATATATTGGCACACAGTAATATATAATGAAACATCAAAATTTCTCCCAAAACAGGGAAGATAGTAGCAGAGCAGAGGTAGTGTCAGGACATGCATATTAAATGTTCTTTTATATATGTTTATTATAATGTATTATTGAAAATAAACTTATGTTTCCATGAATTTTGATTTTCTTTGCTTCCCACCTTAAGGTATCCGACTACGTTCGGAACCGTGATTTTGCAAAAGCGTATAAAAGAAAATATTTATGATATTTAGAGTCACTTAGATTAGAAAATGTATATAAAATTGTTCTAAAAGTATTATTACAATAAAAATTATTTAAGTACAATATTTTGACAAAAAATGAACATAGAATGACCCGTTTTCAAAATATTCTCCTTTTGTGAAAAATGCTTCTATTATAATAATATTTTGCCTGTATATAGCTCAGACCTCTGTACAGAGACTTAACTAGAATTTTTGAAATATATAACTTAGAAGTGGGTTTATCCATGTTTTACGACAACAGAGGGGAGAAATTTTAAGGAAAAAAAGCCGATAATTATTTCAAATGGTAGTAACTTTGAAAATAATGTGAATTTTTCAAAAATCATAGTTGAGCCTCTGTACAGAGGTCTGAGCTATATACAGGGAAAATATTATAATAAATGCCTTTTTTACAAAAGGAGAACATTTTAAAAAAAGGTTATTCTAAGTTAATTTTTTGCCAAAATATTGTATTTAAATAAATTTTTTTTTGTCAAAATGTCCTTAAAACAATTTTATACATGTATTCTAATCTAAGTGACACTAAATATCACGAAAATTTTCCATTTATACGCTTTTTTAAAATCACGGTTCCGAACGTAGTCGGATACCTTAAGTCTTGTTTATTTGGCCCAAGACAGCCTTCGAGTTTGACACCCTTGATGTAAAACGTAGGATGGAAAATCCGCTTCTTGGCGAAATTGGTCGAGATACCACTTTGCAAAATGCACAGGCGCAGGATGGTCTTTTGGGAGCAGTAACAATACTCTTCGAAGATGTTATGGGAGTAAGCCCTCACTTTGCAAAACATGAGGAACACTACTCCGAGATCTTACGCTGGCAGCAATGGCTCATTTTCGACCAAGGATTGTTTTACAAATCTGATTCCTTGTGATGTCCCCTACCTCACCAAAAAATTTCTCCCAATTTGTAGAAGTAGAAAAGTTTTTGAGAACGTACATTTAACATTACAAACACGTATAGAAAACAATATGATTTTAGGGCGGAGGCAACTAGTACAAAATAACTCATCTTAATAAGAAAAAACTTCGTTCTCGAAATCTTCTTCAGCAAAATATGGCATGTATCCCTGAAGCTATAAGGGTTACCGAATTGAATTGTGGGCAATTTGCGATTACTGGTGGAAGAGTCTTTACAAAATTGGGCTTGGCTTAAGAGTATGCAAAACTTCTATCTTTGAAAAAAATTTGGTACTGATTTAACCTTTTCGTTGGCCTTAGGAAGATTATTTCCCACCTACATGATCGTACAAAATACACCTGTGGGAAACGCAAAACCCATTGTAATAAATTGACCTTGCTATTATAACGATGGGAAGAGTAATTCCCGCTTTAGCTTTGTCCTACTGCACATTATCCAGCGATTATGACATCTGTAAATCGGACAAATAAGAAAAAAAGGACGGAACTATAAAAAAGAAGTACCTTGTGCAAAATCTGTCGCTGTAAATAACAACGTCATGGGAGAGGTTGATTGCTTCTCTCTATCAAGGAAAAAAGATACCAAATAAGAATAAAATCTGTAAAATGGTGGCATCGTATCTTTTATATTCTTATGGACCTTGCCATCATAAATAGTTTCATACTACGGCAAGTGAACAAAAGAAAAAACCAAAAGTTTAAACAAGCTAACATTCCGTGCAGCATTACCTCGTCAGCTAATTGACGGATATTCCTCAAGAAAAAGGATAGGAGGTACTGCTAGCTTCCAAGCAGAAAGTGTGTGGTTCCGGATGTTTTGCACATAGCCAGTGTGGGAAATCATATGCCTAAAATGGTTTCCAGCTATAGACGATGTAGAAAATGTAGCAGAAAGAGACAAGAAATAGGACCCACTACATACGTGCCGAATGGGATGTTCCCTTGTGCACTGCAACATGCTTCTCATTTTTTGATGGCAAATAATCACCATTAAATTTAATTTTCTTTATGACAGTGAATGGTTCCTCGGGAAAAATTCTTCCCACTCCTAAAATCTAAATGTAAACGTAAAATTCGTCAAAATAAAATATATTTTCTTAAATGGTATTGTTCAACTGTTAATAAAAAGCATAAAACTGCGAGAAATTCAAAGGAGAAATAAAAGGCCCATGAAAGGGTTAAGATATCCGACTACGTTGGGAACCGTGATTTTGCAAAAGCGTATAAATGGATAATATTTATGATATTTAGTGTCATTTAGGTTAGAAAATGTATATAAAATTGTTTTAAGAACAGTATTACAATAAAAAATTATTTAAGTACAATATTTTGACAAAAAATGAACATAGAATGACCCATTTTCAAAATATTTTCCTTTTGCAAAAAATGCTTCTATTATAATAATATTTTGCCTGTATATAGCTCAAACCTTTGTACAGAGGCTCAACTAAAATTTTTGAAGCATATATAACTGGGTTTATCTATGTTTTACGACAACAGAGGGGAGAAATTTTAAGAAACCATTTGACCATTTATATTCCGATATCGCAATTAGTTAAAAAGATATTAATTAAATACCTTTTACCCCTGTTAGCTTTTTATTCCGCCGAGCAGCTTATCAGATTGAGCTTAAAGAAGTTCCGATTTTTCGACCTTTTTTATAAAACCATCTTATTATCTCTATCAAACTGAGACAAAAAATAATTACGTAATTGGAAAGATCCTTTGTAGAATAGTATTATCCAAATTCTGCACAAAGATTGAAAAAATTGTTTTAAAATTACGGATTTTAAAAATTTTGTTGTGTTTTTCGTTTTTAATACAGTATTATAGTCAAAGGGAAAAAAGCGGTTTAATATTTTGATTAATTTTGTTTTTTCCAATATTGTTTTGGTCTTACATTGATTACCCCTCCCCATTATCCTCTTGTTGCGGCCCGAGTGAAATATCTATCATATGTACCGGCAAACAACCTTGCAACAATTATGCGTTAAATGAGATGAACAGACTAAGAAATCTGTCCAGCGATATCTAAAAAGTAAAAAGTAAACTAAAAGTAAAAAAACTTTTAAAAAATAGGCTTTTTTTTTAAATGCGCTAAAAAGAATAAAATAAACTTTTTTTACTATCAATTTATAACGTAATTGCACAATTTATGATATAAAAGCTTGTCGCGAGATGTACCTGTGTAGATAAACAATCAAATTAAATAACTTGATCTGATTGATTTTAATTTTTAAAATTTTCAAACTAAGTAAATACGAGTACTTAAATCTCGCGACAAGCTTTTATATTATAAATCGTATAATGAAGTTATAAGTTGATAGTAAAAAAAGTTTTAAAAGAAAAGTTTATTTTATTCTTTTTAGCGCATTTAAATAAAAGCTTGTTTTAAAAAAAGTTTTTTTTTTACTTTTAATTTATTTATGTTCTATTAACAATAAAACAATAGCATTGAAGGATATATATTTTATTTTGCCGAATTTTATGTTTGTACGTAAATTTTAGGGGTGAGAAGACAAGGAACTATTCACCGTCATAAAAAAAAAATTTAATTTAATGGTGATTGTTTGCCATGACAAGACGAGAAGCATGTTGCAATGCAAAAGGAACATCACATTCTGCACACATGTAGTAGGTTGTCTTTTCTTGTCCCTTTGTGCTCCATTTCCTACAACTTCTACAGTTGGAAACTATCTTTGGGACATGATTTTCCACACTGGCTAAGCGTACAACATCTGGAACTACCCACTTCTTTGCTTGGAAGCTAGCAAGGCGTCCTTTCCTTTTTTTTTGAGGAATATCCCTCTATTAGTTGACGAGTTAATGCTGTATGGAATGTTAGCTTGCGTTATTTTCTGTTTCTTTTGTTCACTTGCTGCAGTATGAAACTATTCATGATAGCAAGATCAATAAAAAAAATAAAAGATACGATGCCACCATTTTACACGTCTTCTTATATTTGATATCTTTCTTTCCTTTGATCGAAGTGATCAACCCTTCTTATGGCATTGTTATACACAGCGACAGCTTTTGGACAAGGTACTGCTTCTATAGTACCATCTTTTTTTTGTTCGATTTACAGATGTTATAATCGCTGGATTATGTGTAGTAGCGCAAAACTGTGAAGTGGGAATTAATCTTCCCATCGTTATGATAGCAAGGCCAATATAATATAATGGGTTTTATGCTTCCCACAGGTGTATTTTGTAAGATCATGTAGATGAGAAATAATCTTTCCAAGGCCGTCGAAAGGGTTAAGGAAAGAAGGAGTGAATGCTTGATAAGCAAATGTTGATGATTGATAGCATAGTACCCTGAATTCTCTGAAATATGTGTAAACAAAATCATAAAATCATCAATATCCATAATCGTACAGAAGTATTCAAATGTAGCAACTAATTTTTGACAGATGGAATATAATCTCTTTTGTAGTGTATTATCACATGCACATTACGCTATCGTGTTTGTATGAAGCTTCGGAATCTTAAAATGTTAAAATTTCTGGTAGCTTATCTTAAGGTATCCGACTACCCTCAAATCATGATTTTTTTTTTTAAAAAATTACAATTTTTCCCATGATTTTATTTTTAAATCATTTTTATTATCTTAATAAAATACCAAGTTTTTATTTCCCATTCTTGAACAAAAAACTACAGGTATTTTAGAAAAAGAAAAATGCTAAACCTCTCTCTCTCTCTTGCATAAGTTGTCAAACTTTAAAATGCGTTTTAATCGAAATGTGTTTTATTCAAAAAATCTCAAATGGGGACGGCGATTAATCAAAAAGTTTTGAAAATAATGTAATGAAATTTTTTGCGTATGTTCTGTATAACAGTAGAATTGCTTCGACCTTCAGTTAATCAATCACTGTTTTATTGCAAAATTTACAGTTCTTTTTAAATGAATATGGAATATAACATGTTTTTTGAAATTTCATAATAATTAAGATAAAGTGTTCAGTTTTTGAAAAATTAAAATATCCTTATTCGAAGGTCATTTCAAACATGAAAACAAAGTAACACATCAAAGTTTAAAAAATGGGGAATTTGTTCATAAAATTTTTGTACAGAGTGGACCTTGTTTATGTAATTTTTTGTTCATTTTCACCAGTTTTTTTTCTCCCATCTTAATAATAATAATTTTTTTATTTATTTTAGGATTTTTTCCTTAAAATACACTAAATAAATCTAAAAATCACAAAAAAATTCCCATATCTCTATTTTTTTTTAAACAAAAGTTGTCGCAAGTAGTCGCGGATACCTTAAATGCATACGTCAATAAAACTTTAGTACGTTGTGAATTATAATACGTCAAAAAATCCTTTTCCAAAAATAGCCACCTCACAACGTTTTAAAATTTTTGCACAATTCCGAAATTTTTTTATCTTGAGACAATGAATTTCTTTGGTGTTGGAGTGTTATTTTATCTGTTATTTGTTTCCACCATGAAACAACAAACAATCAGTTGATCCTGGCTCATGAGCAAAAGAGCAAAAATCCATATATATATATATATATATATGCTAAGTTTTTAAACAAATCGATTACTAATTATTTAGACTGTGAAAAATAATGAGGGAGTTGCAAATGTAATGATAGAGCCAGAGAGGGATAAATATTTATCGCCAAAACAGAAAACAACCAAACTCATTTTATGCAGCAACTCGTTTTTATTACAAAATTTAATTTCAATGTGATTTTACAGGTAGGAAATCAAAATTCCGACCAAAGTGGTACAGACGCCAGAAACCGAAGAAACACTCGAAATCAGCTCGATCTCAGAAATTTTTTTTTGTCTAAGACCTGTGTAGAACCGTACTGTGTGATAAACCGTAAGTTGCATCAGTTGATCTTAGTTACTTAAGCCTAACCATACCTTTCAGAGTTTATTATTCCGAGTCATTTTTAGTGCATTATAACAGCTCTAACATTAAAAAGTGGCTACGGTAGCCTAGTGATTAAGGTCACGGACTAGTGGACGGCGTGTTATGAGTTTGAGCCCTAGTTTCAATGAAAATCCGCCGTGAACGTTAAATCTATCGAGGCTCACAGTCCTCCCATTGGTGTGGAGTGGAAGTTCGGATGTATAAGTCTGATGTCGTCCTCGTTGCTTGACTAAGGTTCAGAATTACGAAATCAGTCCCCAATAGCCCTCGTATTGCTTTATAGTGCGACACTAATAAAACTTTCTCAGCTGCGTAGTAGCCCATAGAGGGTTAAGATCTACTGTACCCACCTCAGTTTTTCTGACCTTGTGCACTGAGGTGCATAAGTAGATGTTCCGGTCAGGTGGTCAGTCTGACGCAAAATCCACAGTGTTTAGTTCCCGAGCAAGTTTGGTACTCATTTATAGACCCATTGAAGGGATAATAGGCTGAGTCGGTGTTTGAACCCCGGACTTGTGACGTGGAAACGCGCTGAGGTATCTCTAGGCCAGTGGGCTTCAAATGCATAAAGAACATAATTTGTTCAATAAATCCTTTATTATTTTTATCACTCCACTTTTTTAATATCTCAGGGGGTAAAAATATCCCCAACAAACCTTGACAATAGTTACTATATCATGACTAATTTAATGAGTTCAGTTATGGGTTTTAATCCTTTTGCAATTTCGTAAGCTATATTTTTCATTAAGATAAAAATTGGCTGAAATAAACTGTAAAACGCCAATCAGGTGATTATGTGCCAAATGTGACGGCCGTTTGGGCTAAGGAACTGCTGCGAATTTTTCATTGAAATCATTAAGCATGGAAATTATGCAACGGAACATTATGTGAAAAGTTAAAAATTTTATGTGAATATTCTTATTAAGTACTGCGTTTGTCTTCATCTGAGACTAAGGGGAGATGTTTTCCTCGAATTATTATACAATGTTCTTTTCAACCGAATTTTATTTATGGTTTTAGCTGGTAAAGAACTTTAAAACATTTTAGAAGTAAATATTTGTTGTTGTTGTGTCCTTCCCGAAGGGAAGGAATGAAAGTTGCCAGAGACTGAGACAGGTTGGATTTCTTTACGATAGCAGCTATCTCCACCTATACAATTTAGGCATGGAACCAGAGGGGAGGGAAATATATATATTCTACAGCCCCCTGCACCCGTGGTTTCTGCTGCGACCACCCACAAGACTTTCGGACCCACTGATTTAAAGAGCACGTACTTCGTGTGTACTCGGAGGGTATTTGGTGGCATTGGGCATCGAACCCAGGCCTTCTGGTCTGATGCCCTAACCACTAGGCTACCCATGGCCAAAAATAAATAGTTAAAATATTGAATATCATTTTTGTAAAACACATATTTAATTCATTAAATTAATTGTTAACATTTGCTAATCTGTATACTAGAATACAAATTTTATTTTTTTATACATATAGAAATTCTATAATGAGCGACACACTTAAAAATGATAAACAGAATAAATTATTCTACTATTTGATTGTTTTTTTCAGTGAGAGTTATTTCAGCAATATGTAACCTGTAGAGATACGTTTTTGAAATAAGCAAAGGAAAATGAAGGAAAAAATATTCAAAATATAAGGGTTGCCCGAATGAAAAGTGGACGAGTTTAATAAAAAGAATACCTTTGTTGGAAATTAGAATAAATTGTCATGGGCGTTGTAACACAGATCCCATCGTTCCGATAGTAGGTCTATGAATTCGCTGTAAAAAGATCGTGGTTGATTCTCGAGGAAGTCCTGCATGGCTTCCTTCACATCCTCGTCCAAATGGAAACGTAATGATCTTTCACAAAGGTTTCAGGGAGACAAATTCGACTGTACAGCAGGTGTTCCAACATTTTTCAACGGAGTTTGTTTAAGGTTGTCTGGATTTCGTGGGAGACGCTTGGGCCGGTATTGTCATGGATATCTGATATCGTTTGCCACCCTTCACAAAACATTTTGCACCAATTGTTCGAACTAAGCTGTGTTCACTCTAGACTGCCCCCATTTACCGATAGAAGCTCACATCCAGCTCATCTTCCGCAATCATAAACAATACTTTACGCATTGTTCCGCTATGGACGAAGGGCTGCGGTAGCCCAGTGGTTAAGGTATCGGATCATGGCAGGCATGTCATGAGTTTGAGCCAGGAGAGGGGGTGTTAGCTCAGGTGCCGTCCTCGTCACTTGACCGTGGATCAAAATTACGAGGTCCGTCACCGAAAGCCCTCGTGTAGGTGAACAGTGCTACGTTAATATTCACTCACTCACTCACCCGGTATGGGTGCATCCATAACGCACGACTTTACTTCTGATCTTTTTCCTTTACGACGAACAGGTTTCATTATTGCGCGTCGTAAGCCGTATACACCTTCTTCCTTTATATCTATGTTCGGTGTCGTTTCTATAGCTGCAATCATTCTGACACAATCAGTGGCACACACAAGGGGGTCCTGGGGGTCTGGACCCCCCCAAAGCCCCTGATTTTTTTTCTATTGGTTATAATTCTAAGTACATAATACGTAAAATTTAATTAAATATTTGTTATTAATGATAAATTTTATTAATTAATGCTAATCATTTATTCAATAATTAGTTTTTTACTGTGTTTTGTTCCTGAAAATCGACAAAATCAAAAATAGCATGATACAAGAATGATGAACTTTCAACCCCGGACCCCACCCCTGAAAAATCCCTGTGTGCGCTACTGGACACAATTGCTCGTGTCCACTTTTCTTATGGGCAACCCCTTATATGAATAAACATGAAGTAAAAAAAAGACATAGTAATTATTAGAAAGGAATTTTCATAAGTGACTTGTATTCTGCAGGATACGAAACTGAGCCGGAAAGCAGACTGATCAAAAGAACCATTAATCAATCGAATGCAACCAATGGGAAGAACAGTAAACGAAGTCTTATTCCAACGGCATCCTACGCAAGCCTTTTAGCCAGAGACTTAGATTCAAGGAAGCGAGGTATGCAAAAGAGTTCATTGCTTATGTATTAATTAATTATAAGAACAAAAGAATTTAATTTAGTTATTAATAAAAGTATACATATACACATGTCTTTTGTGATGTACACTAGAAGTTCCCGGGCTCAGCCCATAACGTGGAAAATGTTTGCAGTGGAGTGACTATAATAACATTTCTGTGTTATTGCAATCTTCTTTTTTTCTAAAAAACGTTTGTTTTAAATCACGTGGTCGGTGGGTTGCCATGGCAACGAATTTTGTAGACAGATGTATTTAGTCTTCGGTGATTGAAAGAAACTGCACTTGTTGAGCGGATAATGGCTGTTAATTTTTGTGTTCGTTTGGAAAAAAGTGCTACGGAGACTTTCGGAATTTTGAAGCAGGTGTAAGGCTGAGACACATTATCGCGGATACAAGCTTTTGAGTGGCATCGACGTTTTAGAGAAGGCAGGGAAAGTGTCGAAGATGACAACCGCTGAAAACACCCGCACCGCTGAAAACATCGAAAAGGTTTCTGCGGCGGTACGTAAGAACAGGATTCAAACAATAGCAGAATCTATTGGGATATCCTAGGACCCATGTCAACGGATACTGACTAAGGATCTTAACATGCATAGGGTGTGTCAACATATCGTTCCCCGCATGTTAAACGAAGACCAAAGATGAAGTTAAGGTATCCGACTACGTTCGGAACGTGATTTTCCAAAAGCGTATAAATGGATCCTATTTATGGTAGTTAGTGTCACTTAGATTAGAAAATGTATATAAAATTGTTTCAAGAATAGTATTACAATAAAAAATTATTTAAATACAATATTTTGACAAAAAATGAACATAGAATGACCCATTTTCAAAATATTCCACTTTTGTGAAAATGCTTCTATTATAATAATATTTTATCTGTCTATAGCTCAGACCTCTGTACAGAGGCTCAACTAGAATTTTTGAAATATATAACATAGAAGTGGACATTTACGACAACAGAGAGGAGAAATTTTAAGAAAAAAACACCGATAAGTATTTCAATTGGTTGTAACTCTGAAAATAATGTGAATTTTTCAAAAATCATAGTTGAGCCTCTGTACAGAGTGTCTGCGCTATGTACAGGCAAAATATTATTATAATAGAAGCATTTTTCACAAAAGGAGAACATTTTGAAAAAAGACTATTCTAAGTTAATTTTTTGCCGAAATATTGTATTTAAATAATTTTGTCAAAATGTCCTTAAAATAATTTTATGCATATATTCTAATCCAAGTGTGACACTAAATATCATGAAAATTATCCATTTATGCTCTTTTTTAAAATCCTATTTCCGAACGTATTCGAATACCTTAAAAGTGCATCGCAGGCTAAATTAAAGGACAGGGCTAAAAATGTATTCAAGAAATGTTTCGATGACCTTTACAAGCCACGGCAAAAGTCTATTGTTACTCAAGTGTAATATTTCGAAGGAGGATGTGCTTCAGAAGATTAATTGGTAATACTTTTTAAGTTATAGATTCAGTCCGGGAACTTTTAAATCGCACTACGTATATCACAAACGATACATAGTTTCAGGAACGACGTGAGAATTTCCATTTTACTTTGAAACAGGTACTGTTCGGGCTCTTCTACTAATCATCTTGGGGAAAACTATTCTTTAACTGTGTGTTTAGTTTAGAACCGCTTTCCGTAGAGATGACTTGATTTTATGCAAATGCTACTCCTATTTAAAAGCTGACTTTAGGTATGTGAGGTTAATGGTTAATCGTGGAATCTAAGAATAAGAGAAGATGAACTGTACGAATGTGAGGTCACGCGTCCTGAAATTAGTATTCGTCGTAGAATCCACCAGGAAATGGGGAAGTAAATAACATTGGAACTGATCGAGTTATCAGGTTTCGAGAAGGATCGTCACGAGGAGCTCCGACTGAAGCGAATTGATTTTCAGTGTTAGGATTTAAGATTGCTCCCAGAGTTAAGCTATAAAGTTGTATACCATTCATAAAGTGTTAAAGATAGAATAAGAGTAGCTATTTTTAAGATCATGTCTGCTTCTTCCTGAACCCTCTGACTCCCGCAATCTTTGGGCCACTACACAACTTAAAAAAAAATCTTTTTTCTGAATTTTCACTTAAATTTTCAATTCAGAAAAAATTACATTTCGTACAACTTTATACTACATGGAATATTTTTTTCTAAAATATGAAGATTTTGTAATTGGTAAGGTAATCATAACAAAATTTTCTTTTCATTTAAAAGAATCGGGGTTTTAAAAAATTTTTATCAATATTGATTTCAAACTTCATTAAAAAGAAAGGGCTAAATTCATGTGACGTCATTGTCACATGATAACAAATCACGTTGTTCCAACCAATAAATTCATGTGACATCATAGTTACACGAGGAATACAATCACGTGTTTCCATCTAATCAGTTCTTGAGCTTCACTGTTACCAACGCATATTTTTTGCGGAAATTTTCTTTTTAGTAATACATATTTGTCAACAATAATAACGTATATAAGTAAACAAAATGCAATAGATTTAAAAATACACGAGTAGCATGAGAATTTTTTTAAAAAATTTGAAAAACTTTACTGTTTGTGTTGTTGTTGTTGCTCATGCCACCTGTCTGACATAGTCTGCGCCTGTTGTTGGTCTTAGCCTTGAGCACCGTACAGGTGACAGTACGATTTTAGCTCGGTGAAATTCCCGCAGGGACGATAGAACATTACGATAGATTGTGCCATAATCTATCTCCACCTCCACAATTTAGGCATGGAACTGAAGTGGAGGGAAATTTTCTCCAGTTCCCTGTACCCACAAGACTTACGGATTCACTGATTTAACGAGCACATACTCCGTTTGTGAATATGTTTACCTAATTTACTTAGTTGAAATTTTATCTAAATTGTACAAGTAGAACAACAAGTACATGTCTAATGTCAGTTTGTTTTGAATTCAATGGAGAATGCGTGATTATATTTATCATGTGATTGTTATGAATTTTGCCCATTCACTTACAATGAAGGAAAATATTTTCGTGACTTTACGTGTCTTTTTGATGACACGATTACCAGATATTGAAAAGGCAGTATCAAGAAGGAAGGCGCTGAAAGATAAGAAACTTGACAAGCAGAAAAAGGTGCAACGTATAAGGGAGGTTTATTCAATTCCTACTATTAGCTCGCACTCTCTTTATATTTATTTATTTATTTTGGTGGAATTTTCAATCGTTAATAAAATACATTTTAAAGCGTTCAATTGAGCTGAAATTTTATATACATGATTATTTTGGATGAGAATACAATAATTTAATTATAATTAATAAAAATTAATTGATTTAAAGTAATTATTTAAATAATTACAAATATTGCCACGTTGGCATCGTTTTTGGCGACTTAGTGACCCTTTTGGCGACTTGTGTCAAAAGTTGAAAAGGCTTTTTTCTTACGTTTTAAAGCATTCAGTTGAATTGAAATTTTATGATGACAATACGATACTTTAAAGAGATAATTAATAAAAATTAATTACCATTTAATGTTATGATTCTTCCATATGTATATATATATTTACATTAATTGTAACTAGTTTATAAAAAGTAGCTAAAATAAAATTTTCCTTGTTGATCTAAGTAGGAATTAGCTTAAAAAATTTTTTTTTACATTATTTCGAAACGATACGCGTAACACAGAGCAATGTCGGCACAGTAGGTTGTAGGAACATCGCTAATGGTGATACATGAAACAATACGTCTACATACAGAGTCACCCAAAGTACTGATGGTATCCAGAACTACGGATTTGAAATTATTCTTGAAAATACAGCTAAAAGTACTTTTCGACTCAAACTTACTAAAATAATGGTACTCTACAGAATAAATTTAAATGCATATCTTCATCTATTCTATATCGTTTGCGATTTTACGCGACTGCAAAATATTACCAGAATTATTTTATTTAAAAAGTTTTTGAATTGAAAATCGTTTGACATTTTCCAACTAGAAAAAAGTATTTAATCAGAATTGTATTTTTAAAATATTTCTGTATGATATAACACGATTTTCTTCAAATAATTTTTACATTACTTTCATCTTATGTAACTTTGAATAAGTTATACTATTTGTGATCAAAGGAATGGTAATATTTAATAATTCTACATGTAGAAAAACTCCATTCAATGGGAAACTTAATATTAGAGACTTATCTCGCGACTTTTTAAGATAAAATTATTTATTCTGAATGTATATTTCAAATATTCCGACAAGTAGCCATCGAAACCAAATATCTGAAATTCAAATGAAAGTTTTGAAGCAGAATTATTGTTTATAATCGTCTATGTATTTATGTGCTGCTGGCAGAAGTTTAGGTCTTTACTACAGTGCTTCTCAAAGTTGCAATACTCGCGACCTAATTTTCAATCATAATTTTCATCGCGCCCCCCCATACAATAACAATGTACTGAATTCAATAATACTATACTTTGACGCTAAAACTACGATACGACTTTAACCACTTAAACACTCGTCGCTGTGTATATAAACATCTCGCTAAGCACAAAAGCTTTTATTTCTCCAGACGTATATATACGTCTTTCCGAAGTACGATCTTTTCTGTGCACTGCTATCCGTAAAATTATTCCAAGACTTAGGAATGCAATAAAAGGACCATGACAATGTTTGAAAAGGATTTACTTATTCCAGACTATTTTTGCTCCTTTATTCCTCCCCCACTACATCACATACGCGTGCCTGCATGGAAAACGGTTAGCAATTGGAAGCGAATCGCGAAACTTATGATTTGCTGTACAAAAATTATCAAGATATAAATTATAAACCATACAAAAATTATCAATATAAGTGTTAATTTTTGTAATAAATTATACATATGACAAACCCATGGGTCACTGGTAATTAATAAACTTGTTTTTAACTTAGAATTGTTACATTAATTACAAAATACATTGTGTTGCACTGATATATTTATAAGTATAATACATGAGTGTAAATGTGTATTTTATTATTTTTTTTATGTCAGAATGTATTTTGTTTGTTTACTTTCAGTAAATTAATAATTTCTTTAAATAATCTTTTGCTCTTTTCTTTTCAATGTGCTCGCGCCCCTCTTGTAGAGCTGTCACTCCCCCCAAGGGGGGCGCGAACCACAGTTTGAGAAACACTGCTTTACTACAAAAACAACACAGATCATGCAAGCTATACTTAACAACGAATGCCAAATGATGAATTTTTATTTAAAAGTTTTTTTTTAATTGTATTATTTCTTTTAACAAAAATGTTTTTGGTTAATTATTTTGCAAATTACTTTCACATGTTTTTTCAATAATTTGTGGAATAGTTCAATTTGTTTTACTACTATCATATGCTGATAAAAAGGGTTTTCTATCTCCTTTTTGAAAGTATTGTTTCGTTAAGAAATAACCAAATGACTCTTTTTGTAAAAAAGTTCTAATTGCAATTAAAAACAAATTTTTGAATGTATTTTTAGTTAAGAATTACATTGACTCCATAAATGAGATGGGTCCAGAGAGCATAAAAGCGGAAATGATTCATGAGCATGCCATTGTTCCCACAGATTCTTACCACAATTTACCAAATACGCTTGAAGAATTGCCATCACTTAAGAATAAAGGTATGTTTGTACAGGGTGATTCTAAAATCAAGGGACAAACTTAGAGGGATGGTAGAGCTCACTAAAAGAAGAAAAAAAATTGAGTAGGAATATATGGGCGGAAGTACAATGTTGTTGACGCCCAAAGAGAAAAAAATAACACATTAAGGGAAACATAAAATGTTCATTAGCAGCATACTTAACGAGTGATTCGATACAGAAAATGCGAAAACAGTTTCAGAAATTGCATCCACCAACCAGTGCCGTTTTAAGGTATCCGACTCTGTTCGGAACCATGATTTTAAAAAAGCGCTTAAATGGATAATTTTATGATATTTACTATCAGTTAGATTAAAATACATGTATGAAATTGTTTTTAGAACATTTTGACAAAAAAATTATTTAAATACAATATTTTGGCAAAAAAATTAACTTAGAATAACGTTTTTTCGAAATGTTCTTCTTTTATAAAAAATGCTTCTAAAATAATAATATTTTGCTTATATAAAGTAAAGACTTCTCCAGAGAGTCTGGAGTCTAGGAATTTTGAAAAATTCCCATTATTTTCAGAGTTACAACCAATTGAAATAATTATCGGCTTTTTTTTCTTAAAATTTCTCCCCTCTGTTGTCGTAAAACATGGATAAACTCACTTCTAAGTTATATATTTCAAAAATTCTAGTTGAGCCTCTGTGTAGAGGTCTGAACTATATACAGGCAAACTATTATTATATAATAGAAGTATTTTTCACAAAAGGAGAATATTTTGAAAATGGGTCATTCTATGTTCATATTTGTCAAGATTTTGTACTTAAATAATTTTTTATTGTAATGATATTCTTAAAACAATTTTATATACGTTTTCTAATCTAAGTGACACTAAATTTCATAAATATTATCCATTTATATGCTTTTACAAAATCACGATTCCGAACGTAGTCGGATACCTTAAGCTTTTTTCCGACCCTGGGCGAAGAAGATTTACGGGGCCCCTTGGCACTGTTGGATCCAAGGAGGTGCTCGTGGAACCGGTTAAGTCGAGTTTATCTGGACCTTTCCGGGCCCCATCGCCCAATGAATAAACCTGCACAGCCACCAACAGTCCAACATTAAAACTCTCAAAAAGGTTGGTTGACTGACATATATAGACGCCATGCTACAGTCCTTATACTTGTGCTGAGTATTTTATCCACATAGTCTAAGATGATTTCTTCCAGGTGTGTTTGTCCTACAGTCCTCGATCTACCCCTTCCATCAGTACTGGTGATAAATGAACCATTTTCACACAGCTGTCAATGTAATCGCTGAAACATTTTGTGATTCAGTATGCATCTACTTGGAAAGCGTTCCTCATACAGCCATCACCTCTCTGCCTTTACCAGGGGCGTAGCTACCGCCGTATCAATGATACGGGGCCCCCAAGCTACAGGGGCCCAACATGTGTAACAGCAGTCCCATACCTATAAAGGGCCCCGAAAGTATTTTGATTCAGGGCCCCCTCAGAGCTAGCTACGTCAGTGGCCTTTATCATTAGCAGCACCGTACATTAGATGCATGTCTGCTTTTTCCTATTAGTAAAATCACCCATAACGACCGAAATTTCAATTTCAGATGCCAATTTTGATGGTGCAGCGCCCGTCTTTTTCTGCCTTCAACTATCGCCAATATTGTCAGCCAATGACGCCATAGCATGCGTGACGTTGGTGGATGCAAACTAAAGCTGTTTTAAATTTTTCTCTACGTAATTGCTCATTAAGTAGGCTGCTAATGAACATTTTATTTTTACTTTAGTGTGTTATTTTTTTCTGTCTGTGCCTCAACGCAGCAATTAAGACCATATATTCCCATAAACAAAAATTGTTTGTAAATGTATTGAGCATATCATTACCTTAACCCTTAACTTCCCAATTTTTTAAGTTTCTATGAAAAAATTACATCAGCTATTTCTCAAGTAATAATAAAAGGGAAAAATATGGAAAAAAAATTAAGCAATTTTAAATTGAATTTCAGTCATTTTTTTGTTTGTTGCAGAAGTGCAACATTGCGCAGTAGTGCTGTAAATTACAAAACTTTTTTTTTGTATGAGGATTTTATTATTCATCATAAAATGTTTATATTTCTTACAAAGTAATTTATTTCGTCAATAAACAAGAGGAAGCATAAAATATAATGGATTCTTTTTATAGCAAAAACACATTTTTTGAGGCATCAGAGATTTTATAATTGTTGTGATTTCTGGAAAAAATGTACTTCCACACACACATCTAATGACAAAATTAGCACGTATTTCGTTGCAGTAATCTTTTTTTTTCTCAGATTTGTAGGTAATTAAAAAATATTGAGTCTGTTAAACTAAAATAAATCATATGTTGCAGAAATGCAACAGTGGGAAGTTAAGGTTTATAAAGAATAGAATTTAATCGTGTAGCCGAACAGTGCGACGTTAATATTAAATCAATCAATCAACCATCAGAGATGGTTGTACGCTAACTTAGTGGTGATCCTGTGAGCTTTTTGTCGCGCATAGACAAAGAAAGAGACAGATCCTTAATTTGTTATTATATTATGAGACACATTAAAAGCGTTTTTTAATCGGACAGAAATTGCTGGATCAAAAGCGAATAAGTTGGATATTTATCAACAGGAAAATTAGTGTTACAGAAAGGTACTTGTGATAACAGCCTTCATGCTTTCATTAAACCATAAAACCACAAGCTGTAGTTAAAGATAAAAAGTATCTTCTAAATATTAATAGTAGATATTCACCAATAAAAAGTAAACGATTGTTTCTATTATAAAGTAAAAATAGCTGAATTAAATTTGAAATAAATAAAAATAACATAACTTTTGTGTGTTGTGTAGTTTCCAGATATGATAAACTTTTGATGCATAACTTTATAAATAGTAATTATCAATAAAAATTTATAAAAATTTAATATTAATATTATGTGAATAATTTATGTGGAATAACTTTTGATGTGAAGTAATTTTATGACTGTCTACTACAATGAAAAAAATTTTGTAACAAATAAGAAATAACTCTGGATGTAAATTTTTGCAACAAAAAAAATAATAATTACCGTATTTATTTCTATTAAAATTGATGTTTCATCTCATTTATGGAAATTTTTCTTAGTGTTTCTGCTAGTCAATCGACTGATCTTATAAAACATACGTTCTATGTTTTGAGAAAGCTCATTAAGAAATCATTTATTTGGAGAAAAATTGAACTTACGTATTATAATACACTGTCAACCAACTTTCTAAGCCGAAAGATATCACCTTAAATCGAAAAATCTCAGCATTGTTTCGTATTTGTGCTCGAAGACGAAACCCTCATATATGCCCTTTCCTTATTAGTCCGAAGGTTAAAGAAGTGGCCGCGTAGAAGAGTGGTATAGTATCGGACCGTGGCTTACCTTGTCACGAGTTCGAGCCCAGCACTCTAAAGACCCGCGGTGTAGGGGAAGCGATGCACGTTAAATCTGTCGAGAGCTGAAACGTCCTTCCGTCATGTGGTGTAGTTGGGAGAGGGGTGCCACAGGTGTCGTCCACGTCACTTGACCATGGTTCAAAAATTATGTGTCCGTCGCCAAAGCCCTCGTGCAGCTGAACAGTGTGACGTTAATATTCAATCAATCAACGCCGAAATTGCATTCAATATCATGACAAATAAGTGTTCGATGAAGACGCAATAACCTAAATTTGTATAAATGTAAATTCCAATGCTATCGTATAGTTCAGCTATGCTTCTTATTTCACTTCATTTCGCTAAACCCCATAGTTTTTTCTAAGTTGTTGCTGAATCCTGCATTTTAGAAATACACCGCTGCGTTCGTTCCATAGAAAATATAGTTCCAAACTCTAAGTATTTTTTTTTTTTTGACAAAGTAAGAGAAAGTAATACTAAAAAATATATATCATTTATAAACACTGTTATTATTACAGCATGATCAAGATTATTATGCTTGGAATATGAGTGAAAACGGGTACAAAAGGATTGGTTATTTCCGAGCATGCAAACAAGATTTATGCGTTTTGAACATGTATGAGAACGCATATCCATTAGATACAGTATTGTATACGGACGACGCTTTTTCGATTTGATAAAATTACTGACGTATGAAGGTAAATACCTATTTTTCTCCTCACGTAATAGATCTTTTAACTTCTTAAGTAGGGTTTTTGAAAAGTTTTTCACTTTCAACAATAAATATAAATATATCAGATATTTAGTTGAGGTTCACATATTCACATTTTTAAAAGTAACTAAAAGTTAATTGAAACAAATTTATCTTTCATATTCTCAGATATTGTGATTTCGTAAATAGCCATACATTCTAATCGACTATTTATATTTTTAAGAGAATCACTCCAACACAGAAGAGATGTATTTATCGTAAGTTAGTATACAAAGTCAAAGAAGAAGAGCTGATTCAATATTTAGCAATGGGAATGAAAGCTTTTCTACATCAATTAATCGACAGTTAAGGACCACTATAAACCATACAAATTCATATCAAGATAAGTGTTAGTTTTTGCATATAATTTATATATGACAAGTCCACGGGGTCGTTGAAAATTATTATTGTCATACTGACTACGTTTGGAACCGTGATTTAAAAGGGCATAAATGGATACTTTATGCGATATTAGTGTCACTTTAGATTAGAATAAGAGCGTATAAAATTGTTTTAAGGACATTATTTTACCAAAAAAAATTATTTAAATATTAATATATATATTTCGGTTAAAATTAACTTAGTCAAAGCCTTTTTTCAACAAGTCTTTTCAGGAAAATGCTTATTATAATATTTTGTGCCCGCATATAGCTCAGAAGTTTGCACAGAGGCTCAACTATGATTTCGAAAAATTCACATTATTTTCTAGAAAGTTACATCCATTTTAAATAATTATCATGCTTTTTTTCTAAAATTTCTCCCTCTGTTGTCGCAAAAACATGGATAAACCCACCCTAAGCCATATATTTCAAAATTTTCTTTGAGCCTCTGAAGAGAGGTCTGAGCTATATACAGGCAAAATATTGGTTATAATACAGCTATTTTCACAAAAGGAGAATAATTTTAAAATGGGTCATTCTATGTTCATGTTTTGTCAAAATATTGTGCTTAAATAATTTTTTATTGTAATACTATACTTAAAACAATTTTGTACATATTTTCTAATCTAAGTGACACTAAATATCATAAATATTATCCATTTATACGCTTTAGCAAAATCCCGGTTCCGAAAGCAGTCGGATACCTTAAACTTAACTTAGAGAACTTAATTATTGATCTTAACTTAGTATTGTTAAAATAATTATCAAATACATTGTGCAGTACTCATACATTTATAAGTGTATTATATCAGAGTAAATGTGTATTTTATTTTTCATTATGTTAAAATGTATTTTGTTCGTTTACTTTCAATAAATTAATAATTTTAAAAAATAATCTTTAGTTTTCGACTTTTCAATATGCTCGCGCCCCTCTCGTAGAGTTATTATGCCCACCCGCTAGAGTGTGCCCCCACAGTTTGAGAAACGCTGCTTTAGTCTTATTGAAACTAAATTTAATACAAGGAAGCACTTTCCAGAAATATTAGGAGAATATTTCTTTACAATTTAATTTTGAGTTTTTCAAGTTCAGCTATGCCTCTTTTTAGAGGTAATTAGTTGGAATGTTTCTTCTGATGAATAAATCCAGCACCCACAATCTTTCCATGTCATTAAAATTGAAAAAGATTATCAGCATGTGAAGTTTTGCATTAAAACAAAATTTCAAATAGAGCTTTTTCCTTGAAATTGTATTATAAAATTTACAATAATTGATTTTTAAGTAACTTTATTCGTGCTCTTTATTTTAAGGTATATAATTCCAATTTCTTCTTCAGTGCTTAAAGCAGTAATTTTTTCGGAGTGCGATAATTCTACGTCCGGGGCACGAGCCTATATCTAAAAGTTGAAAATGAAACATTTTTTAAAAAAATAATTATTTAAAAGTAATTTATTTAAATTTTTTTTTACTTAAAAGTAACATATACAAAATTCAAAACTAATCTTGATAATTTACCGTGTATATTTAAGGTCGTATTGTCGCTTTAGCATCAAAGTACATTATTAGTACATTCAATGCATTGTTATTGTATAAGGGGGGTGATGAAAATTATGATTGAAAACTGGGTCGTAAATACTGGAAGTTTGAAGTACTGGCTTAAAAAGTAATAAAAAGATATTTTATGTTAACCTTTTACTGTTTTCATAAAATGGGATATCTTCGCCGTTTTTCATGGTATTTAAAATTTAGTTTTGATCTATTTGAGAGTTTCACGTCACTTTTGTTTCTTTGCAGTTAATGAAAATATTCCGAACTCAGAAAAACGAAAGCAAATCGAAGAAAAGAGGTTTACTTAATTCCAAAATTGGACCTATGATAAGTAAGATATCTTTTTATATGCAATATATTTATAATATGTAAAAAATAGTACGGATAAGAACTTAGGAACATGATTATATGAGAAAGAGTCATGATTTAATTAATATATAGATACACGAATTATAATTTTATAAATTTTTAAAAATATTGTATTCATTTTTTCAATATTTCGTCTCCGTTGACTTTAGAGATATAGCGGTACGTTCCCGTGATTCTAAGGTTGTGCTTTCCACCCGAGTTGGAGGCCGGTAGATTTTCTGATGTGAAAATAGTAGGCACGCATGCTATATGATTATGGGACATGTAAAAGTTTCTTTGAGTATCAGTTTGGCTCTGGTATTCTCAGTAAATTAAAAACGACGGCAATATTTAGTATCCAATGAGAGCTTGAAATAAAAATTAATTCAAGCGTCCAAATTTGGTAGTGAGGCCACCACTAAATAATGGTTCTCACATTTGAGGACTGTCTGCAAAGGCTAAATTTCTAAAATGCATCCCATTAGGCGAAAAAAAAATTCAATATTCTTATTATTCTCTTCAAACATTAATATTTCAAATACTCTAGTATGCAAAATTTAAGCAACTTTTCTATTTTAAGCGTGTAGATTCCACACAAAAAATTCAACTGAAGGCATGAACTAAATACTACACAGGTGTTTCTATATATATATATATATATATATATATATATATATATATATATATATATATAATAAATTAAATTTTTAAAAATTAAATTTTGCATACTAGAGTATTTGAAATATTAATGTTTGAAAGAGAATAATAAGAATATTGAATTTTTTCGCCTAATGGATGTATTTAGATGCATTCCATATATATATATATATATATATATATATGGGAACGAAACAGGAAAAGGCCTTATTGCTAGTATGGTGTGTGTACACAAAACAATTCTCTTTATTCAAGAAGGCGGTGGTCCTTTTAGTAACTTTTCAGAGTTTATTTTCTTTTTTCATCTATTTCATTTGTTTTTTGACTACTTTTTATTCGGTGAGTACATGATGATTGGGGTCAAAAATGTATCAAATACGTGGACCAACAATTTTTCTAATCATTTGGAAGTAGAGGCCGGAAGGAATTGATTGATGGCGTATGATAAAAGGTTTGATATCTGAACCCTTCCTTCCGTATGTTGCTAGGGTTGTAGGTAGCCCAGTGGAATAAGGCATCGGATCATGGCAGTATGTTGCGTGAGTCCGAGTCCAGTGTACCACTAAAAGACCCATCGTGTAGGGCAGCAATGCACGTTAAATATGTAAAGAGCTGATACGTCCTCTCGTTAGATGTGGTGTGGTAGTGCTAGTGAGGGATGTCAGTCAGGTGTCGTCCACGTCACTTGACCATGGTTCAAAATTACGTGGCCCATCGCCAAAAGCCTTCGTGTAGCTGGAACAGTGCGACGTTAATATTCACTCACACATCACCCGTATGTTGCTTTCCATGCGGTGATGCACCGCTTGAGGGAAATTTTACATGCAAAGCTCACTTCAAATATGAACTTGAAAATCAGATTACAAATAACCCTAGAAAAATGTGGTTGGTGACAAATTTGGCGGAAAATATGATATCGCCAAGAAATCATCGAAAGTCTTTAGGGCCAACCCTCCCATGAATTTCAATGATGCTTATAATGAAGTGGTGAATTCAGAAGTCTTTCAGTCGATTCCGTCGAGCCTATGTGCCCGATTTCGTGATAAGAGAGAGACTATCTGTCTGAGTTCCTGTACTAAAGCAATGCAGAGAATCCTCATCATTTCTGAGGGCTATAAAGCTTTTTTATAATTAGTACTTTTTCTACTTCATTGTATTAAACTGTTATAATATTTTTGTGAGTAAAACCCGATGGTCTTTGAGTTTCATTTGTTCGTTCTTTGTCTATTAATAAATCGGCTGTTAGTCAAATAATTTGAGTGTCGGCTTTTCCTCACACCAGTTTTAAAAGAATGAATGCGTGAATTTAGAATTTATATGATATTGAGTTTTAAGAAATTTAATATACCGAGTGTTTCTAAATGAATATAGGAGTTTTGACGCTTTGTAGTATTTATTACATATAACCTTACAATCATACCGAATGAGCTTTTAATTTACAAGCTTACAAAACGTTCGATGTGAGACCCATTCATCACACGGTAAGCATTAAGTCGATATGCGAGTCTATCGCAAACTTGATTCAGTGTCTGATGTAATTCTTGCAACAGCGCTGCTTCCAATCCTGTGTCTTAAGTCTGAAAGGTCAACTGGTAGCGAGATACGTATACACAACTTTATGAACTCCCCATAGATAAAAATCCCACAGATCGGGTAAACGTGAAGGCCATGCGAAATAAGTTTAACAAGGAGGCCCTTTTGTGGAAAACTATTGTCGAGTACAGTGACGTCCAAAACAATCAAGTAAGTGCATAAAGAAATGCCAGTGAGAGGCAGGAACCATCTTGCTGCCAAATGAAGTTATTTGGTTCACTTTCTTCCGATTCAGGAAATAACAATAATAGCTGTAGAGCAGGATGGCGAACGTTTTGAGACGTAATAGATTTTTGTTCATATTTTTAATACTAGCGCGTGGGTCAATTAATGCCCATTTATACCAGAGTTAGGTTTAAAAAAATTTACCGGAGTATTTTTAAAACTAAAACATCTTTAACCAATTGGCTTATAATGGGTAAGAAAGACGCTATGGGTGCTTCTTTCTACAAAACATAACTGATTATAGTGCATTTTATCCGAATAAATGCTTTTAAATATGGTTTTTTTTGTTTTGGTTTTCGATTGTTTTCAACTAACAAAAATGTGAGCAAACTTATACACTTTATTTGATATTTTGTAAACACTTTTGCTTTTATTTTCAAATACTACATACTTTCATATATACATTTGCTGTCGTTTGCGTAGCTTTGGAACCAGGAGGCAGCTACAATACCGCCGTATCAATGATAAGGGGCCCTAAAATGTGTAAGAAGAGATCGTAAAATATTGAGAGCTCCACTAAAAAGGGACTCCAAAGAATTTGATTCGGGGTCCACTAGGACTAGCTTACGACAGTGTTTGAACTGTAATGATCTCACTGGAGCGTAATGACAGCATTTAAATTGCTTTTTGTGTCATCGGGCCTGAAAATATTCAAATGGAATATAAATAGTTCACACAAATTAGAAAATTTAAATAAACCCTCGTAAGCAAAACAAGTAGCTGCTCAGCAATCGTGGGCTGTTAGTGCTTTAGGCAGCCAGACACTGACCCACGGGTCATAGGTTCGCCATCACTGCCGTAGAAATCAAGATATGTAGAACTGTTGTATGCTTCTCCGAAAAACGAAAAGGCCCATACACTTTCCACCTCGATATGGCACATTCAATTGAGGTGAGTCTCGTTATGACTTAGCTTCGTGAGGATTTTCTAAGCTCCGGATGCACGCATTAGTATATTCACATTTCCACTGAGGTGTACACCGAATGCTCGTTGCACAGTAATAGCAGATTCTGTCTTTGTAAACTGGGAACGCAAACGTTTTCTGTTCACTCAGTCGCCATTTTTCTCTACTAGAATGCTGATTGGTGGGGGACTAACATACGTTTCCTGGAGCGCGCATGCCAGCAAAACAAAACTATTTCTAGCTGGTCTTCATTCGATGTATGAGTTATGTTATTGCCAATGTAATAAATAATTTATAAAAGCGTTAAAACTCTGACAATCATTTATAAACACCCTGTATTTGATTGAGGAATTGGCGTTGGTGAGTCCGCATGATTTCCGATCAAAGTAAAAGTAAGGGGGTATGAGATTAGTGCGAATCTCATACGTATTTGTGTACGTGTGGAAATTTTATGAAGTTATTAGGTACTGGTTTTGAAGGTCGCTATGATAGTTTAGTTTTCGCAAATGAACTCCGTATAAATTTGAGTACTGTGGCTGATTGGTTCATGTTTTGTGAAGAGATTTATACGACTGCTATTGTGAACGAAAGATGGAAACTTTGAAGGGTAATATTGAGTCCTGGAAGAAAACGAAAGAATCGAATTATTGCTTTTCTAGATGTTCCTTCCATAAAGAAGAGTTTCTCTCGATTACAACTCTTATTATAGTTTTTTTCTTGTCATTTTTCCAGAATTTTGACTTTTTCAACAATATTGTTCATTGTGTCATTAACTCGGTTCAGCAGGGTTCAAATTCATGACGGTCAGATGATAAAAGACAAAATGCGCCTCCATTGAACAATCTAAGTAACAAAACATTAAAAGAATTCACTTGTTGTTCTACGTGTAAAACTTAGATACAATTTTTCAAAATTTCACAATTGATAAAAATGCTTATAAATGTTAAAAAATATATCTTGGAAAAGATTTTTTAAAATTAAGAAATTCTATTTTTTAAATAAGATGCATTTGTATACATATGTACTTTTTACATAAAGTTTCTGCAAGAAAGCAGAAGTTGGCAAACAAATCTAGCGCGTGAATTGGTTAGCTGGAAATACAAGATAAGCTTTTATCGTGTGACTATGACGTCACATGAGTTTTAAAACTGATTATCTAGGAATCATGTGGGAAGAGTTATTATCATGTGACTAGGGCGTCAGCTAATAATACTAAGCCAATTGTTGTCCTTACACTACCCTTCTTTCTTCCTATTCACTCAGCGCTTCGCACTTAAGAACTGCTCTCTCTAGACGCCATTTTGACGGAGTTCAAAATTAATCGCCTAGTAGTACACCACACGGATTTTACCATAAAATTAATACTAAAACAATTGTATTTCTGCCACACAACATTGTATACTTCAGTTATAACAAAAATTCAAGTTGTTTGTAAATTTAACAACTTCTGTGTGTGATGAAAATGCTTCTACACCTTTAAAGAAAAATATATTGGGTGCACGAGAAATTTTGTCTTTTATTTTAAAGCAAAAAAAAGGAACGTTTACCTTTATTTAAAAATTAATCTAAAATATAAACAGCCTTTGTTAGTTAGCAAACTTATCTACAGCATTTTGACAACTTATATCTAACCTCTGGAAAAGAAGTTCTTCCTTGTTTTGGAGACAAAGTATCTAACTGCCATTTAGACACTTCATAATAAATGTATTCATTTCCAACAAAAGTTTTACTGCGACCTGAAGAGATGATAGTGAGATGGTGCAATATCAAGAGGCAATGCTGCCTGAGGTAAAGTCTCCTCAATTCTACTCTGAATTTGCGGTGTTTCTTGATACGTGTAGTCTAGCGTTGTCGTGATGAAGAATCACCTTCTATGGCCAAAGATGGACATTTATGTTGAACTCTTTATTCAAAGATCAAGTTGCAAACAAGGAATTACTATTTCATTTTTCTTTTCAGCAACCCCAGTGTGCATTATACCCTTGCTGCTCACCCCAACAGCAAAACATAACCTTCTTTCTAATGTACACCAGTCTTTGGATATGGGTAGTGGTGTCTCCCCTTGCGTATGCTTTCTAACCACGTGTTTATATAATATCCAATTTTCATCTCCAGTCACCATGGGGTCCAAAAATGATTCCGTTTTGTGACGAGCAAGTTTGAATAACAGATTGAAATTCTGTCCATTAAAATTTTTTACGCCAGCTCGTGTTTCAACCAAATAGAGAGTTTGGACACGATACTAAGCCTTTTAATGTAATCCAGGAGTAGCTCCATCGTATTTAAGCTTGATGCCCATTTCTGTGGGAAGTTAACGCGGGCTGATTGTTGACCCTGATCATTTTGTGTAGCACTGCGTCATCTATATCTTCATGGTTTCTTCCTTGATCTAAGGTTCCTCTTTTCAAAGAAAATTCACCTGAGAAATTACACATTCTTGGCATGTTCGATCTGTTACTGCTTCCTCTCCAAACACGTCACACAAGTTTCTTTTGCCACCATCGTGGTTTTCCCATTTTGAAACTCAAACATCATACATTGTCAGAAGTGCATTATTTCTCCACCTATGTTGGATAATTACACAAGTTTAAAAAAACTGACTAAAAATGCAAAACATGTGTCTAAATCATCAATTGTGTGCTAATTTAGCTGTTTAAAACCAGCGCTTCAATTGTATCCTTATTCTTGCTAAGGATCGACAATGCAAAATATTCAAAATATCAAATATTTTTCTTCAGTTAATTCCTGCTTATTACCCCAACACCCAACTATAATGCAACACGTCTTGCCTTTCCATCAACAGAGTGGGAGTCACAAGTGAGTAATATTTATTTTATGTTCTTGAAAATTTTTGATTTTAGCGAGTATTTTAACAAAGTAATTTCACAGAGTACTTTTTATGTTATACAATAAGTTACAAACGAAATTCCGTAAACAATAATATCGTAGCATTGTATCGCATTAGATGTAAATCTCATTTAGTTTTATTGCAAATTATCGACTTGATTATTATGCAGTAAACGAGGAACAAAGTTAAACATGAAAGGATGATATTTAACCTTTTCGTGGCCTTAGATTACTTCCCATCTGCATAATCTTGCCAAAAATACACGTGTGAAAAAGAAAGCAAACCAATAATCCAGTGTCGCAACGAAGAACATTAGGTCCTCTTCATAAGTCATCATGTTTTGTGCCACAAACTAGATCTTACAATGGATGCTTACTAGGCGTCAGTCAGACTTTGAGCCTTCTTGCTGTGGCCTGAACTATGCTCGACCTATGATTTGGCAAAAGCGTGATATTATGATATTTGGCAGTCACTGATAGAATACATGTATAAAATTAGCGCAGTGACATTAAGACAAAGAATTTATTTAATGCATTTTGCCACTAACTTAATGGCCCTCACTACCATTGAGCCATTATTTTGCCTGTATCTTTCAGCCTACAGACCTCTGCAAAGAGGCTCAACTGAATTTTGAATGCATAACTTGAAGTCGGTTTATCCATGTTTTACGAAACAGAAGAAAGAAATTTAAGAAAATACGCCGATAATTATTTCCAAATGGTTGTAACTCTGAAAATAATGTGGAATTTTTCAAAACTCATAGTGGAGCTTCTTGCACAGAGGTCTGAGGCAAATATTAATACAATAGAAGGCAAATATTAATACAATAGAAGTATTTTTTTACAAAAGGAGAACATCTGAAAATGCTATTCTAAAATAATTTTTTGCCAAAATATTGTATTTAAATAATTTTTGTCATAATGTCTTTAGAACAATCTTATACATGTATTCTCTAATCTAAGTGACACTAAATATCACGAAAATTATACATTTATGCGCTTTTTAAAATCATGGTTCCGAACGTAGCGTCGGATACCTTAAGTCCAGAACCCTGCGCAATGTGGAGTTTGCGGGGTGCATTGTTACACCACTGGCAAAACCCATTATAATATATTGGCCTTGCTATAATAACAACCTTTTCATCCCTACTGCAATGGGTCGATAAGTGAGCTCCCAGCTTGCTTGGGGACTTAAACACTGGGGTCTGCTTCAGACTGACTACCTGATCGGGACATCTGCTCATGATTCAGCGCCCATCAAGTACAGTGTTGGCCCTGGCCCTTATGGGTTGCTAGCAATTTAGTTTGCTATTATAACGATGGGAAAGCTAATCCCGCTTCAGGTTTTGTGCTGCCAATTTCTATTGCACATAATCCAGCGATTAAGACATCTATAAATCGGATAATAAAAAAGACGGTACTAAAGAAGAAGTACCTTTGTAAAGGCTGCCGCTGTATATAACGATGCCATGGGAAGGGTTGATCGCTTTGATTAAAAAGAAAGATACCAAATAAGATCTTAAAAGTGGTACCATCGTATTTTTATTTTCTTATTGACCTTGCCATCATAAATAGTTTCATACTGTGTCCAGTGAACAAAACAAACAGAAGTTTAGACCAGCTGATTATCTGCATAAGCATTAGCTCATCAGCGCTAATACACGAATATTCCGGCAAGAAAAAGCGTAAAGTCGTCCCGGTTGTTGTTGCTCATGCTACCTGTTCTGACATAGTCAGATCGAAGCCTACTGAAATTCATTGTGGCAATGGGCTAGATGTAGCTCCGTCGGCTGGCCTTAGCCTTGAGCCTCATACAGGTGACACAGTACGATTTAGCTCGACGAAATTCCAAAGGACACTGAAATACATGAGAGCAAAATGCGCCACCATATACTCCCCACCTCCACAATTTAAAACATGGAACTGAAGTGGAGGGAAATTTTCTCCAGTCCCTGCACCGTGATTCAGCCCACAAATACCTCGACCCACTCGATAACGAGCACGCATTCGTGTGTACTCGGAGGGTATTTGGCGGTAATGGGTATCGAAACCAGGCCTTCCGGCCGGGAGTCTGGTTTTCCAAATAACCACTAGCTACTCCAAGGCCTAAGTCATCCTTCCAAGCATGTGTGGTTCCAGATAATGTGCACTTAGCCTGTGTGGGAAATCATATGCCAAAAGTGGTTTCCTATGGAAGATGTAGGAAATGTAGCAGAAAGGGAAAAGAAAAGAGGACCCACTACATGCGTGCCGAATGGGATGTTCCCTTGTGCACTGCAACATGCTTCTTATTTTTTGATGGCAAATAATCCCCATTAAATTTAATTATCTTTATGACGCTGAATAGTTCCTTTGGTAGCATTCTTCCCATCCCAAAAATTTTAATGTAAACATAAAATTTGACAAAATAAAATATATTTCCTTCAATGCTATTGTTTAGCTGTTAATAAAACGTAAAAAAAATGCGAGAAATTCAAAAGATAAATAAATGGCTCATGAAAGAGTTAAAGTGCCTTTAGATCCAGGAAATCAATAAAAATTAGTAGATATAATGTCTGAAGCCTAAAAATCACAAGGCTATTTTCTGGGGTCAAAGAAGTTTTGAAATGACTGGGCTTTTTATAAGAAAATTTTTTTTCAAGTGGCTGCAATTTAGAGATCACAAAATATTTAAGGTTTCACTTTGTACTTCCTTTCAAGTGAATTTTCAACTAGGATGTTTTCTTTTCTTCGATGAATTTTTAATCAGTTCCCTCAGGAAACAAAACTGACCTCAGGATGTTTGGTTAATCCCTGTCTGAGAGAAACAACCTTGGTTCCGATTACAACAGTCATAAATATATATGTTTATAAGCTTCCTCTTATACATTTAAAGCAAAATATGAAAGTTCAAAACCTACTTCTGATATATTAACTATTCGTACTCTTGTAGCTTTTATATAATGCTAGATTTCAAACATTTTGAATTATAGTAAATGCATTAGATAGGTCTTCGACTGCAAAAAGAAATACAGCCAAGTTTCTCAGTGGTTTAAATTAAAAACAATGAAACTCCTACATACAACTATTAATTTAGGTTATAAAATTTTAAAAATTGATAGTTGTATTCCATTTTGAGAAAATCTGACTAGAAAGGTTCCCCTTTATAGCAGTCTTTTTTTCTATTCGTAAATCTCCTGCTAACTTTATATAGAATTAAATAATAATTATAATATAATAATATTTTTATTAATTTGAACATCATAATATATATTAATTTGAATTGGTAAAACAAAAACACACAAAACAACAAAAGAAAAAATTTTTTTAGAGGAATTGACGTTTTTCATTTTTCTCTTACGTTTTTATGTGTTATTTGCCATCTGGTTTTTTTAAATAACTACAGATACTTTCAAAAATTGAAAACAACTAATTTTTCGTGAAATTTGTACATTATTGTTATTTTATGGTTATAATTATTTTATCATTATTATTTTGCTCTTTACAAGCATCTTAAAATACATTTCCAACTGAATACAATAGTCCAGATTTGAGAAGTAAAGCAAACTTCTTAATATTAGTATTGCATTAAGGTATCCGACTACGTTCGGAACCGTGATTTTGCAAAAGAGTGTAAATGGATAATATTTATGATATTTAGTCCCTAGGATTAGAAAATGTATATAAAATTGTTTTAAGAATAGTATTGCTAACAAAAATTATTTAAGTAATGTAAAATTTTGACAAAAATAAAACATAGAATCTATCTCATTTTCAAAAATATTTTCCTTTGCGAAAAATGCTTCATTATAATAATATTTTGCCTTGTATATAGCTCAGATCTCACAGAGGCTCAACTATAATTTTTGAAATATATAACTTGTAGGGTTTATCCATGTTTTACGACAACAGAAGGGAGAAAATTTCCAAGAAAAACGCCGATAATTATTTTAATGGGTTGTAACACTGAAAATAATGCGAATTTTCTTCACAAATCATAAAGGAGCCCTGTACAGAGGTTTGAGCCATATGCAGCAAAAAATTATTATAATAGAAGCATTTTTCCCTACAAAAGGATAACATTTGAAAAGAGGTTATTCTAAGTTACTTTTTTGCCGAAATATCGTAATAAATAATTTTTTGTCTATAAAATGTCCTTAAAACAATTTTATACGTGTATTCTAATCTATAACAACACTAAATATCATGAAAATTACCCATTTATGCGCTTTTTAAAATCTCGGTTCCGGAACGTAGTCGGATACCTAAACGAATTTGAAATGACTAGCGAATAGAACCTTAAGAACATATTACTCAATAATAAACGAAACTTTTGTACGAGTGCTGTTTTGTTGAGAATTGATGTACGAATTTTCAAAACAAGAATATGAAAATATAAGGGTAGCCCAAATGAAAGTGGACGCACATGCAATTGTATCTGAATGAGTGCAGCTATAGCAAAACCACCAAGCATGGACGCGAAAGATGAGATTAAGTGTACACTGGATACGATATTTGACAGTAAAACCTGTTAATGATAGAGAAAATTAATCAAAGTGTAAGGTCCGCCGTATAAAGATGGCCCAGATAGGTACACCGGAGATAGCAAGGTTTTTGATTGCAGGAGGCGGTGAGTTTAATGGGTGATTCTTATTGACAAATAGAGGCAGTCTATGGCGAGCACTGCCTAGGTCGAAGGTCTGAAGCAGTTTTCGTAAAAGTTTCCTGAGAAGGGCAGCAAAACTATTGGATCTCCATGACAATGTCCGCCCACTCGCCTCCCGTGAAACCAAGGCACCTTTTAAAAAATTCCTGGAGAAATGTTAGAACACCCACCGTATAGTCCGGATGTGTCTCCTGTGACTTCTACGCCTTTAAGGTCATTTAACATTGTGCATTACGTTTCTGGGTTGGACTTCTTTTGAAATCAACCACGTTCTTATTAATGTGAAGACATAGAACTGCTGCCGAAATGATGGCATCTGTGTTACAATTCCCAGAGCTGATTTGTTTTTAATTTCCAACAAAATCATTCTTTTTATTGAACTTGTCCCATTTTCATTCGGGCAACCCTTATAGATGAATATCGCATTATGACTGTCATCTAAGCCAAACCACGGTAGAAAATTAAATAAAAATTTTGAATTTATCACAAATACCTTCCATCAGTATTTCTCGAACTTTCATTATTTGCGACCCAATATATTCACCCATAAATTTTCATCGCACCCACCCCTCCATATACTTAACAATGGGCGAATTCAATAATACTATGACGCTAAGCCTACAATACGACTTTAACCTCTTATGCACCGGCGTATATAAACGTTCCCACTCAGCCATGCGTTAATTGCCCCTCAGACGTATATATTCGTCTTTTCGAAGTACAATCTTTTCTGTGTACTGCTATTCATATAAAATTATTCCGAAGCGCTTTGGAATGCAAATAAAAGGACTTTTGATAGTACTATTTAAGACCATTTATTTCAGAGGTTTTGTTTATTTATTCTCTCCCCAACATACCACATACACTAGCCTACGTGTTTAAATGGTGGCATTGGGAAGCAAACTGCGCAATTTTTAATCGGCATTTAAGGGATTAATTATAAACCTTACAAATTATCAAGATAAGATACTTTTTGCATATAATTTTATATATGACAAGTGCAATACAGATATTTTAATCTGTAAATGTACTATTTATTTTTACAAATCAGAATACATTTTGTTTGTTTACTTTTAGCAAATTAATAATTTTGTAAAATAATTTTTGTTTTCTGTCATGCTTGTGCCTCCCAGGGTTATCACGTTCCTTGTAGGGAGCACCTCAGTTTGAAAACGCTGACTTACATTATACCAACATAACCTCTCTGATAAATCCGGCGGATCAAAACAAGGGGCTTAGGATATGAGTCCCATCAGACATTTGGCCGCTGTAGCCGAGTGGTATAGGTATCGGATCATGCTTGCCCTTGCCTGCGAGTTCGAGCCCAGTACCACTAAAGACCCGCCGTGTAGGGCAGCGATGGACGCGTAAAATCTGTCGAGAGCTGAAACGTCCTCCCGTTGGTGTGGTGGTAGTTAGAGAGGGGGGTGCCAGTCAGGTGTCGTCCACGTCACTTTGACGATGGTTCAAACATGTAACCGCCGCCAAAAGCCCTCGTGTAGCCGAACAGTGCGACGTTAATATTAAATCAATCAATCAACCATCAGAGATGGTTGTACGCTAACTTAGTGGTGATCCTGTGAGCTTTTTGTCGCGCATAGACAAAGAAAGAGACAGATCCTTAATTTGTTATTATATTATGAGACACATTAAAAGCGTTTTTTAATCGGACAGAAATTGCTGGATCAAAAGCGAATAAGTTGGATATTTATCAACAGGAAAATTAGTGTTACAGAAAGGTACTTGTGATAACAGCCTTCATGCTTTCATTAAACCATAAAACCACAAGCTGTAGTTAAAGATAAAAAGTATCTTCTAAATATTAATAGTAGATATTCACCAATAAAAAGTAAACGATTGTTTCTATTATAAAGTAAAAATAGCTGAATTAAATTTGAAATAAATAAAAATAACATAACTTTTGTGTGTTGTATGTAGTTTCAGATATGATAAACTTTTGATGCATAACTTTTATAAATAGTAATTACTGTCAGTAAATTTTATAAAAAAATTAATATTAATATTATATGAATAATTTATGTGGAATAACTTTTGATGTGAAGTAATTTTATGACTGTCTACTACAATGAAAAAAATTTTGTAACAAATAAGAAATAACTCTGATGTAAATTCTTGCAAACAAAAATAATAATTACCGTATTTATTTCTATTAAAATTGATGTTTCATCTCATTTATGGAAATTTTTCTTAGTGTTTCTGCTAGTCAATCGACTGATCTTATAAAACATACGTTCTATGTTTTGAGAAAGCTCATTAAGAAATCATTTATTTGGAGAAAAATTGGAACTTACGTATTATAATACACTGTCAACCAACTTCTCTAAGCCGAAAGATATCACCTTAAATCGAAAAACTTCTAGCATTGTTTCTGTATTTGTGCTCGAAGACAAACCCTCATATATGCCCTTTCCTTATTAGTCCGAAGGTTAAAGAAGTGGCCGCGTAGAAGAGTGGTATAGTATCGGACCGTGGCTTACCTTGTCACGAGTTCGAGCCCAGCACTCTAAAGACCCGCGGTGTAGGGGAAGCGATGCACGTTAAATCTGTCGAGAGCTGAAACGTCCTTCCGTCATGTGGTGTAGTTGGGAGAGGGGTGCCACAGGTGTCGTCCACGTCACTTGACCATGGTTCAAAAATTATGTGTCCGTCGCCAAAGCCCTCGTGCAGCTGAACAGTGTGACGTTAATATTCAATCAATCAACGCCGAAATTGCATTCAATATCATGACAAATAAGTGTTCGATGAAGACGCAATAACCTAAATTTGTATAAATGTAAATTCCAATGCTATCGTATAGTTCAGCTATGCTTCTTATTTCACTTCATTTCGCTAAACCCCATAGTTTTTTCTAAGTTGTTGCTGAATCCTGCATTTTAGAAATACACCGCTGCGTTCGTTCCATAGAAAATATAGTTCCAAACTCTAAGTATTTTTTTTTTTTTGACAAAGTAAGAGAAAGTAATACTAAAAAATATATATCATTTATAAACACTGTTATTATTACAGCATGATCAAGATTATTATGCTTGGAATATGAGTGAAAACGGGTACAAAAGGATTGGTTATTTCCGAGCATGCAAACAAGATTTATGCGTTTTGAACATGTATGAGAACGCATATCCATTAGATACAGTATTGTATACGGACGACGCTTTTTCGATTTGATAAAATTACTGACGTATGAAGGTAAATACCTATTTTTCTCCTCACGTAATAGATCTTTTAACTTCTTAAGTAGGGTTTTTGAAAAGTTTTTCACTTTCAACAATAAATATAAATATATCAGATATTTAGTTGAGGTTCACATATTCACATTTTTAAAAGTAACTAAAAGTTAATTGAAACAAATTTATCTTTCATATTCTCAGATATTGTGATTTCGTAAATAGCCATACATTCTAATCGACTATTTATATTTTTAAGAGAATCACTCCAACACAGAAGAGATGTATTTATCGTAAGTTAGTATACAAAGTCAAAGAAGAAGAGCTGATTCAATATTTAGCAATGGGAATGAAAGCTTTTCTACATCAATTGTTTCTTTGCAGTTAATGAAAATATTCGAACTCTCAGAAAACGAAAGCAAATCGAAGAAAGAGGTTTACTTAATTCAAAATTGGACCTATGACAAGTAAGATATCTTTTTATATGCAATATATTTATAATATGTAAAAAATAGTACGGATAAGAACTTAGAACATGATTATATGAGAAAGAGTCAAGGATTTAATTAATATATAGATACACGAATTATAATTTTTACAAATTTTTTAAAATATTGTATTCATTTTTTTCAATATTTCGTCTCCGTTGACTTAGAGATATAGCGGGTACGTCTCGTGATTCTAAGGTTGTGCTTTCCACCCGAGCTGGAGTCGGTAGATTTTCTGGATGTGAAAATAGTAGGCACGCATGCTATATGATTATGGGACATGTAAAAGTTCCCTTGAGTATCAGTTTGGCTCTGGTATTCTCAGCAAATTAAAACACGGCAATATTTAGTATCCAATGAGAGCTTGAAATAAAATTAATTCAAGCGTCCAAATTTGGTAGTGAGGCCACCACTAAATAATGGTTCTCACATTTGAGGACTTCTAAAGCATTTCTAATGCAAAGGCTAAATTTCAAATATGTCACTCTCCATTATTTCGAAAAAAAAATTTCAATATTCTTATTATTCTTTTCCAAACATTAATATTTCAAATACTACCAGGTATCAAAATTTAAAGCAACTTTTTCTTATTTTGCTGTGGTTCACAAAAAAAATTCAACTGAAGGCATGAGATTAATACTACATTGAGGTGCACTATATATATATATATATATATATATATATATATATATGGAACGAAACAGGAAAAGGCCTTATTGCTAGTATGGTGTGTACACAAAACAATTTCTATTCAAGAAGGTGGGTCCCTTAGTAATCTCAGAGTTTTTTCTTTTTCGTCTATTTCATTTTGCTTTTTTGACTACTTTTTATTCGGGTGAGTACATGATGACTAGTCAAAATGTATCAAATACGTGGACCAACAATTCCTTTTTCTAATCATTTGGAAGTAGAGGCCGGAAGGAATTGATTGGATGGCGTATGATAAAAGGTTTGATATCTGGAACCCCTTCCTTCCGTATGTTGCTAGGGCTGTGGTAGCCCAGTGGTCAAGGCATCGGATCATGGCAGGCATGTCATGAGTCCGAGTCCAGTACCACTAAAGACCCATCGTGTAGGGCAGCAATGCACGTTAAATATGTAAAGAGCTGATACGTCCTCTCGTTGATGTGGTGTGGTAGTTAGGTGAGGGATGTCAGCTCAGGTGTCGTCCACGTCACTTGACCATGGTTCAAAATTACGTGGTCCATCGCCAAAAGCCTTCGTGTAGCTGAACAGTGCGACGTTAATATTCACTCACACACTCACCCGTATGTTGCTTTCCATGCGGTGATGCACTGCTTGAGGGAAATTTTACATGCAAAGCTCAATTTCCAACATGAACTTGAAAAATCAGATTACAACAACCCTAGAAAATGTGGTTGGTGACAAATTTGGCGGAAAATATGATATCGCCAAGAAATCATCGAAAGTCTTTAGGGCCAACCCTCCTATGAATTTCAATGATGCTATATAATGGTTGGTGGAATTCAGAAGTCTTTCAGTCGATTCAGTCGAGCCTATGCGTTGATTGCGATAAGAGAGAGAGACTATCTGTCTGAGTTCCTGTACTAAAGTAGTTCTAGAGAATCATTTCTGGAGGGCTATAAAGCTTTTTTTATAATTAGTACTTTTTCTACTACTGTAAATAAACTGTTATAATATTTCTTTGTGTATAAAACCCGATTTGTCTTCGAGTTCTCATTTGTTCGTTCTTTGTCTATTAATAAATCGGCTGTTAGTCAAATAATTTGAGTGTCGGCTTCTTTTCCTCACACCAGTTTTAAAAGAATGAATGCGTGGAATTTAGAATTTATATGATATTGAGTTTTAAGAAATTTTAATATACCGAGTGTTTCTAAATGAATATAGGAGTTTTGACGCTTTGTAGTATTTATTACATATAACTTACAATTCATACCTCGAATGAGTTTTACCTACAAGCTTACAAATGTTCGATGTGAGACCCATTCATCACACGGTAAGCATTAAGTCGATATGCGAGTTCATCGCAAACTTGATTCAGTGTGTCTGATGTAATTCTTGCAACAGCTGCTTCAATCCTGTGTCTTAAGTCTGAAAGGTCAACTGGTAGCGGAGATACGTATACACAATCCTTTATGAACTCCCATAGATAAAAATCCCATTGCTTCAGATCGGGTAAACGTGAAGGCCATGCGAAATAAGCTTCATCATGAGGCCCTTTGTGGAAAATCCATTGGTCGAGTACAGTGACGTCCAAACAATCGCGTACAAAGAAATGCCAGTGAGATGGTGAACCATCTTGCTGCCAAATGAAGTTATTTGGTTCACTTTCTTCCGATTCAGGAAATAACAATAGCTGTAGAGCAGGGATGGCGAACGTTTTTGAGACGTGGGTCAGATTTTGTTCATATTTTTTTAATACTAGCGCGTGGGTCACTAATGCCCATTTGCACCAGAGTTAGGTTTAAAAAATTTTACTGAGTATTTTTAAAACTAAACATCTTTAAATTCAATTGGCTTATAATGGGTAAAAAAGGACGCTATGGAAGTCTCTTTCTACAAACATAACTGATTATAAAGTGCATTTTATCCGAATAAAGTGCTTTAAATATGGTTTTTTTGCTTTGGTTTTCGATTGTTTTCAACTAACAAAATGTGTGAGCAAACTTATACACTTTATTTGATATTTTGTAAACACTTTTGCTTTATTTCAAATACTACATACTTTCATATACATTTGCTGTCGTTTGCGTAGCTTTGGAACCAGGGGAGTAGCTACCGCCGTATCAATGATAAGGGGCCCTAAAATGTGTAAGAAGAGATCGTAAAATATTGAGAGCCCACCAAAAAGGGACTCCAAAGAATTTGGATTCGGGGTCCACTCAGGACTAGCTACGACAGTGTTTGGAACTGTAATGATCTCACTGAAGGTAATAGACAGCATTTAAATTGCTTTTGTGTCAATGGGCCTGAAAATATTCAAATGGAATATAAATAGTTCACACAAATTAGAAAATTTAAATAAACCCTCGTAAGCAAACAAGTAGTTGCCTAGCAATCGTGGGTCAGTTAAAAAGCTTGCGTGGGTCAGACACTGACCCACGGGTCATAGGTTCGCCATCACTGCAGTAGAAAATCAAGATAGGTAGAACCTGTTACAGTTGCTTCTCCGAAAACGAAAGGCCCATACACTTTCCACCTCGATATGGCACATTCAATTGAGGTGAGTCTCGTTGCGATTCTAGCTTCCCGTGAGGATTTTCTAAGCTCCGGATGCACGCATTATTAGTATATTCACATTTCCACTGAGGTGTACACCGGAATGCTCGTTGCACAGTAATAGCAGATTCTGTCTTTGCAAACTGGGGAACGCAAAACGTTTTCTGTTCACTAGTCGCCATTTTTCTACTAGAATGCTGATTGGTGGGGAGCGCATGCCAGCAAACAAAACTATTTCAGTTGGTCTTTCATTCGATGTATGAGTTATGTAATAAGTTAAATGTAATAAATACTATAAAGCGTTAAAACTCTGACAATCATTTATAAACACCCTGTATTTGATTGAGGAATTGGCGTTGGTGAGGTCCGCATGATTTGATCAAAAGTATAAAAAGGGGTACGAGATTTAGTGCGAATCACACGCATTTGTGTACGTGTGAAATTTTGTTAGTTATTAGGTATTGGTTTTAAAGGTCGTTAAGATAGCTAGTTGTAAATGAACTCCGTATAAATTAGAGTACTGTGGCTGATTGGTCTATGTTTTGTGTAGCGAGATTTATACGACTGTTATTGTGAACGAAAGATGGAAACTTTGAAGCGGCAATAGGATCTTTGGAAGAAACGAAAGAATCGAATTATTGCTTTTCTAGATGTTCCTTCATAAAGAAGAGTTTCTCTCGATTACAACTCTTATTATAGTTTTTTTCTTGTCATTTTTTCCAGAATTTTGATTTTTTCAACAATATTGTTCATTGTGTCATTAACTGTTCAGCAGGGTTCAATTCATGAAGGTCAGATGATAAAGACAAAAATGCGTTCTCCATTGAATTCATAACAAACATTAAAAGAATTGTACTTGTTGTTCTACGTGTAAAACTTAGATACAATTTTTCAAATTTCACAATTGAGTAAAAATGCTTAAATGTTATAAAAATATATCTTGGAAAAGATTTTTTTTAAAATTAAGAAATTCTATTTTTAAATAAGATGCATTTTGTATACATATGTACTTTTTAAGAGAAAGTTTCTGCAAAGAGCAGAAGTTGGCAACAACGAAGCGCATGAATTGGTTAGCTGGAAATACAAGATAGCTTTTATCGTGTGACTAAGACGTCACATGAGTTTTTAAACTGATTGTCTAGAATCATGTGGTTATTATTATCATGTGACTAGGGCGTCACATGAATTAAGCCAATTGTTGTCCTTACATTATTCCTTCTTCTTTCCTATTCACTCAGCTTCGCACTTCAGAACCGCTCTCTAGACGCCATTTTGACGGAGTTCAAAATTAATCGCCTAGTAGTACACCACGGGATTTTACCATAAAATTAATACTAAAACAATTGTATTTCTGCCACACAACATTGCATACTTCAGTTATAACAAAATTCAAGTTGCTTGTAAATTTAACAACTTCTGTGTGTGATGAAAATGCTTCTTACACCTTTAAAGAAAATATATTGGGTGTACGAGAAATTTTTGTCTTTTTATTTTAAAGAAAAAAAAAGGAACGTTTTTTTTTCACTTTTTATTTAAAAATTAATCTAAAATATAAATAGCCTTTGTTAGTTACAACTATCTGCCAGCATTCTGACAACTTATCTAACCCCTGGAAAAGAAGTTCTCTGTTTTGGAGACAAAGTATCTTCAACTGCCATTTAGACACCCTCATAATAAATGTATTCATTTCCAACAAAAAGTTTTACTGCGACCTGAAGAGATGATAGTGAGATGGTGCAATATCAAGAGTAAATGCTGCCTGAGGTAAAGTCTCCTTACCCTACTCTCTGAATTTTTTTCGCGGTGTTTCTTGATACGTGTAGTCTAGCGTTGTCGTGATGAAGAATCACTCCCTTTCTGTTGGCCAAAGATGGACATTTATGTTGAACTCTTTATTCAAAAGATCAAGTTGCAAACAGGAATTACCATTTCATTTTCTTTCAGCAACTCACAGTGCACTATACCCTTGCTGTTCACCCCAACAGCAAAACATAACCTTCTTCTAATGTACACCACCTTTGGATATGGGTAGTGGTGTCTCCCCTTTGTAAACATAAGCTTTTTTTCTAACCACGTGTTTATATAATATCCAATTTTCATCTCCAGTCACCATGGGGTCCAAAAAGGATTCCGTTTTGTGGTGAGCAATGTTTGAATAACAGATTGAAATTCTGTCCATTAAATTTTTACGCTTAGCTCGTGTTTCAACCAAATAGAGAGTTTGGACACGATACTAAGCCTTTTAATGTAATCCAAAGGAGTAGTCTAATGTATTTTAAGCTTGATGCCCATTTCTGTGGAAGTTAACGCGGGCTGATTGTTGACCCTGATCATTTTGTGTAGCACTGCGTCATCTACATCTCATGGCTTCCTGATCTGGGTTCCTCTTTCAAAGAAAATTCACCCGAGAGAAATTTCACAAGCCATCTTTGGCATGTTCGATCTGTTACTGCTTCCTCTCCAAACACGTCACACAAGTTTCTTTTTGCCACCATCGTGGTTTTCCCATTTTGAAACTCAAACATCATACATTGTCAGAAGTGCATTATTTCTCCACTCATGTTGACAATTACACAAGTTTAAAAAAACTGACTAAAATGCAAAACATGTGTCTAAATCATCAATTGTGTGCTAATTTAGCTGTTTAAACCAGTTTCAATTGTATCCTTATTCTTGCTAAGGATCGACAATGCAAATATTCAAAATATCAAATATTTTTCTTTCAGTTAATTCCCGTTTATTAATTTCAACACCCAACTATAATGCAACACGTCTTGCTCCTTCATCAACAGAAAGGGGAGTCACAAGTGAGTAATATTTATTTTTATGTTCTTGAAAAAATTCTTTTTGGATTTTGAAGGAGTAATTTTAACAAAGTACTCACAGAGTACTTTATGTTATACAATAAGTTACAAAACGAAAAATTCTTGCAAACAATACGACAGCATTGTATCGCATTAGATGTAAATCTCATTTAGTTTTATTGCAAATTATCGACTTGATTATTATGCAGTAAACGAGGAACAAAGTTAAACATGAAAGGATGATATTTAACCTTTTCGTGGGCCTTAGATTACTTCCCATCTGCATAATCTTACAAAATACACGTGTGAAAAGAGCAAAACCACACCCAGTGTCGTAACGAAGAACATTAGGGTCCCTCTTCATAGTCATGTTTTGTGCCACAAACTAGATCTTACAATGGATGCTTACTAGGCGTCAGTCAGACTTTGAGCCCCCTTAAGGTATCCGACTACGTTCAGACCCGTGATTTTGCAAAAGCGTGTAAATGGATAATATTTATGATATTTAGTGTCACTTCGATTAGAATACATGTATAAAATTGTTTTAAGGACATTATGACAAAAAGAATTTATTTAAATGCAATATTTTGGCAAAAAATTAACTTAGAATAACCTTTTTTCCAAATGTTCTCCTTTTGTAAAAAACGCTTCTATTGTATTAATATTTTGCCTGTATTCAGCTCAGACCTCTGTAAAGAGGCTCAACTGGAATTTTTGAAATGCATAACTTGGAAGTCGGTTTATCCATGTTTTACGAAAACAGAAGAAAGAAATTTTAAGAAAATACGCCGATAATTATTTCAAATGGTTGTAACTCTGAAAATAATGTGAATTTTTCAAAACTCATAGTGGAGCTTCTGTACAGAGGTCTGAGGCAAAATATTAATACAATAGAAGGCAAAATATTAATACAATAGAAGTATTTTTTACAAAAGGAGAACATCTGGAAAAATGGTTATTCTAAAATAATTTTTTGCCAAAATATTGTATTTAAATAATTTTTTTTTGTCATAATGTCTTTAGAACAATCTTATACATGTATTCTAATCTAAGTGACACTAAATATCACGAAAATTATACATTTATGCGCTTTTTTAAAATCATGGTTCCGAACGTAGTCGGATACCTTAAGTCCAGAACCCTGCGCAATGTGGAGTTTGCGGGGGTGTACGTTACACCACTGGCAAAACCCATTATAATATATTGGCCTTGCTATAATAACAACCTTTCATCCCTACTGCAATGGGTCGATAAGTGAGCTCCCAGCTTGCTTGGGGACTTAAACACTGGGGGTCTCGCTTCAGACTGACTACCTGATCGGGACATCTGCTCATGCATCTCAGCGCCCAATGGGCACAGTTGGCCCTGGCCCTTATGGGCTGTTGTGCTACTTAGTTTGCTATTATAACGATGGGAAAGCTAATCCCGCTTCAGGTTTTGTGCTGCCACTTATTGCACATAATCCAGCGATTAAGACATCTATAAATCGGACAATAAAAGACGGTACTAAAAGAAGTACCTTTTGTAAAGGCTGCCGCTGTATATAACGATGCCATGGGAAGGGTTGATCGCTTTGATTAAAAAAAAGAAAGATACCAAATAAGATCTTCAAAGTGGTACCATCGTATCTTTTATTTTCTTATTGACCTTGCCATCATAAATAGTTTCATACTGTGTCCAGTGAACAAAACAAACAGAATTTTAGACCAGCTGACATTCCGTATAGCATTAGTTCATCAGCTAATACACGAATATTCCTCAAGAAAAAGGCAAAGTCGTCCTGCTGTTGTTGCTCATGCCACCTGTCTGACATAGTCAGATCGAAGCCCACGAAATTCATTGTGGCAATGAGCTAGATGTACGCCTGTCATTGGCCTTAGCCTTGAGCCCCATACAGGTGACAGTACGATTTAGCTCCATGAAATTTCCAAAGGGACAATAGAACATTACGATAAATGCGCCACCATCTATCTCCACCTCCACAATTTAAACATTGAACTGAAGTGGAGGGAAATTTTCTCCAGTCCCCTGCACTCGTGAATTCAGCCCACAACACTTTCGGACCCACTGATTTAACGAGCACATACTCCGTGTGTACTCGGAGGGTATTTGGCGGTACGGGCATCGAAACCAGGCCTTCCGGTCCGGAGTCTGGTGCTCTAACCACTAGGCTACCCACGGCCTATGTCATCCTTCCAAGCATGTGTGGTTCCAGATAATGTGCACTTAGCCTGTGTGGGAAATCATGCCAAAGGTGGTTTCCTATGGAAGATGTAGGAAATGTAGCAGAAAGGGAAAAGAGGACCTGCTACATGTGGGCAAAAGGATGTTCCCTTGTGCATTGCAACATGCTTCTCATCTTTTGATGGCAAATAATCCCCATTAAATTTAATTATCTTTATGACGGTGAATGGTTCCTTTCTTAGCATTCTTCCCATCCCAAAAATTTTAATGTAAACATAAAATTTGACAAAATAAAATATATTTCCTTCAATGCTATTGTTTAGCTGTTAATAAAACGTAAAAAAATGCGAGAAATTCAAAAGATAAATAAATGGCTCATGAAAGAGTTAAAGTGCCTTAGATCCAGGAAATCAATAAAAAATTAGTAGATATAATGTCTGAAGCCTAAAATCAGCGTCATTTTCTGGGGGTCAAAATAGAAGTTTTCGAATGACTGGCTTTTTATAAGAAAATTTTTTTTTCGCGGTTGCAATTTAGAGATCACAAAATATTTAGTTTCACTTTGTACTTCCTTTCAAGTGAATTTCCTTTCAACTAGGATGTTTTCTTCGATGAATTTTTTAATCAGTTCCTCAGGAACAAAACTGACCTCAGGATGTTTGGTTAATCCCTGTCTGAGAAACAACCCTGGTTCGATTACAACAGTCATAAATATAAGATAAGTCATAAGCTTCCTCTTATGATTTAAAGCAAAATATGAAAGTTCAAACCTACTTCTGATATATTAACTATTCGTACTCTTGTAGCTTTTATATAATGCTAGATTTCAAACATTTTGAATTATAGTAAATGCATTAGATAGGTCTTCGACTGAAAAAGAAATACAGCTGTTTCTCAGTGTGGTTTTAAATTAAAAAACAATGAAATCCTACATACAACTATTAATTTACGTTATAAAATTTTTTAAAAATTGATAGTTATATCTATTTTGAGAAAATCTGACTAGAAAGGTTCCCTTATAGCATTCTTTTTTTCTGTTCGTAAATCTCCTGCTAACTTTATAGAATTAAATAATAATTATAATATAATAATATTTTATTAATTTGAACATCATAATATATTATTAATTTGAATCTGGTAAAAACAAAAACAACAAAAGAAAAATTCTTTAGAGGAATTGACGTTTTCTTTTCATTTTTCTTATGTTTTTTATGTTATTTTGTCATCTGGTTTTTTTTTAAATAACTACAGATACTTTCAAAAATTGAAAAACAACTAATTTTTCAGAAATTTGTATTATTGTTATTTTATGGTTATAATTATTTTATCATTATTATTTTGCTCTTTTACAAGCATCTTTAAAATACATTTCAACTGAATACAATAGTCCAGATTTGAGAAGTAAAGCAGAAACTTCTTAATATTAGTATTGCATTAAGGTATCCGACTACGTTCGGAACCGTGATTTTGCAAAAGCGTGTAAATGGATAATATTTATATTTAGTGTCCCTTAGATTAGAAAATGTATATAAAATTGTTTTAAGAATAGTATTACAATAAAAAATTATTAAGTACAAAATTTTGACAAAAAATAAACATAGAATGACCATTTTTCAAAATATTTTCCTTTTGCGAAAAATGCTTCTATTATAATAATATTTTGCCTGTATATAGCTCAGACCTCTGTACAGAGGCTCAACTAGAATTTTTGAAATATATAGCTTAGAAGTGGGTTTATCCATGTTTTACGACAACAGAAGGGAGAAATTTTAAGAAAAAAACGCCGATAATTATATATTTTAATGGGTTGTAACACTGAAAATAATGCGAATTTTTCACAAATCATAGTTGAGCCTCTGTACAGAGGTTTGAGCTATATGCAGGCAAAATATTATTATAATAGAAGCATTTTTCACAAAAGGATAACATTTTGAAAAAGGTTATTCTAAGTTAATTTTTTGCCGAAATATCGTATTTAAATAATTTTTTTTGTCTAAATGTCCTTAAAACAATTTTATACGTGTATTCTAATCTAAGTAACACTAAATATCATGAAAATTACCCATTTATGCGCTTTTTAAAATCTTGGTTCCGAACGTAGTCGGATACCTAAACGAATTTGAAATGACTAGCGAATAGGAACCTTAAGAACATACTAATAATAAACGAAACTTTTGTACGAGTGCTGTTTTGTTGAGAATTGATGTACGAATTTTCAAAAATAAGAATATGAAAATATAAGGGTAGCCCAAATGAAAAGTGGACACATGCAATTGCATCTGAATGAGTGCAGCTATAGCAAAACCACCAAGCATGGACGCGAAAGATGAGATTAAGTGTACACCGCATACGATATTTGACAGTAAAACCTGTTAATGATAGAGAAAATTAATCAAAATTAAAGTCCGGCCATATAAAGATGCGTCCAGATAGGTACAACGTGAGATAGCAAGGTTTTTGATTGCAGGAGGCGAGTTTAATGCGGACTTCTATTCACAAATAGAGGCAGTCTATGGCGAGCACTGCCTAGGTCGAAGGTCTTGAAGCAGTTTTGTGTAAAAATTTCCGAGAAGGGCAGCAAACGTTATTGGATCTCCATGACAATGTCCGCCCACTCGCCTCCCGTGAAACCAAGGCAACTTTAAAAAAATTCCTGGAGAAATGTTAGAACACTTACCGTATAGTCCGGATGTGTCTCCTTGTGACTTCTACGCCTTAAGGTCATTTAAGACAGTATTACGTTTCTATTTAGACGATGAAGTAAAGGAATCTGGGTAGGACTTCTTTTGGAATCACAACCACGTTCTTATTAATGTGAAGACATAGAACTGCTGCCGAAACGATGGCATATGTGTTACAATTCCCAGAGCGATTTGTTTTAATTTCCAACAAAATCATTCTTTTTTATTGAACTTGTCCCATTTTCATTCGGGCAACCCTTATAGATGAATATCGCATTATGACTGTCATCTAAGTCAAAATCCATTGTAGAAATTAAATAAAAATTAATTTATCACAAATACCTTCCATCAGTGTTTCTCGAACTTTCAATATTTGCGACCCAATATATTCAATCTAAATTTTCATCGCACCCACCCCCTCCATATACTAACAATGTAAGGAATTCAATAATACTATGACGCTAAGCCTACAATACGACTTTAACCTCTTAAGTGCACCGGCGTATATAAACGTCTCGCTCAGCCAGTGCGTTAATTGCCCCAGACGTATATATTCGTCTTTCGGAAGTACAATCTTTTCTGTGTACTGCTATCCATAAAATTATTCCGAAAGCTTTGGAATGCAATAAAAGGACTTTGACAGTGTTTACGAAGAATTTATTTATTTCAGAGGATTTGCTTTATTTATTCCTTTTCTCCCCACATACCACATACACTCGCCTACGTGTTAAATGGTGGCATTGGGAAGCAAACTGCGCAATTTTTAATCGGCATTTAAGGGAATAATTATAAACCTTACAAATTATCAAGATAAGTGATAATTTTTGCATATAATTTTATATATGACAAGCGCAATACAGATATTTTTTAATCTGTGTAAATGTACTCTATTTATTTTTTATTAAATCAGAATACATTTTGTTTGTTTACTTTTAGCAAATTAATAATTTTGTAAAATAATTTTTTGTTTTCGTCATGCTTGTGCCCCCCCAGGGTTATCACGCTCCCCTAGGGGGGAGCACCCCACAGTTTGAGAAACGCTGACTTACATTATACAAACATAACCTCTCTAATAAATCATGGAATCAAAACAAGGGGCTTAGGATATGAGTCCCATCAGACATTTGGCCGCTGTAGCCGAGTGGTATAGGTATCGGATCATGGCTTGCCTTGTCACGAGTTCGAGCCCAGTACCACTAAAGACCCGCCGTGTAGGGCAGAGATGCACGTTAAATCTGTCGAGAGCTGAAACGTCCTCCCGTTGGTGTGGTGTGGTAGTTAGGAGAGGGGGTGCCAGCTCATGTGTCGTCCACGTCACTTGACCATGGTTCAAAATTACGTGGTCCGTCGCCAAAAGCCCTCGTGTAGCTGAACAGTGCGACGTTAATATTAAATCAATCAATCAACCCATCAGACATTTGTTGTACGCTAACTTAGTGGTGATCCTGTGAGCTTTTTGTCGTGCATAGACAAAGAAAGAGACAGATCCTTAATTTGTTATTATATTATGAGACACATTAAAAGCGCGTTTTTTTAATCGGACAGAAATTGCTGATCGATAGCGAATAAGTTGGATATTTATCAACAGAAAAAATTAGTGTTACAGCTGTACTTGTGATAACAGCCTTTCATGCTTCATTAAACCGTAAACCACAGCTGTAGTTAAAGATAAAAAGTACTTTCAAATACACAGGATATCTTAATAAAAAGTAACGATTAGCCATTATAAAGTAAAAAATAGCTGAATTAATTTTGAAATAAATAAAAATAACAAATAACTTTTGTTGTATGTAGTTTCAGATATGATAAACTTTTGATGCAGAACTTTTATAAGTAGTAATTACTATCAGTAAATTTTATAAAAAAATTAATATTGATATTATGAATAATTTGATGTGAAGTAATTTTATGACTGTCTACTACAATGAAAAAATTTTTGTAACAAATAAGAAATAACTCTGGATGTAAATTTTTGCAACAAAAAAAATAATAATTACCGTATTTATTTCTTATTAAAATTATTTTACCCTATTTATGGAAATTTTTCTTGAAGTGTTTTCAGTCAATCGACCGATCTATAAAACATACGTTCTATGTTTTGAGAAAGCTCATTAAGAAATCATTTATTTGGAGAAAAATTCGGAACTTCACGTATTATAATCACACTGTCGACCAACTTCTCTTAACCGAAAAGATATCACCCTAAATCGAAAAACTTCTAGTATTGTTTCTGTATTTGCTCGAAACAAAACCCCTACACATGCCCGTTTCTTATTGTCGAGGCAAAGAAAGTGATATGAGTTTCCATATTATACCGTATTTTTAAAAGAACGCTCCCGAAATAATCGGAACATCAAATAACAACTTCATTATTCAACGCCGTAATTGCATTTAATATCATAACAAATATATGTTCTTGATGAAGACGCAATAACCTAAATTTGTATAAATGTGAATCTATAAATGCTATCGCGCGTATAGTTCAGCTATGCTTCTTATTTCATCATTTCGCTAAACCCCATAGTTTTTCTGCGTTACGTATTGGACCGTATTTTAGGAAATACACCGCTGTGTTCGTTCCATAGAAAATAGGTTCCAAACTCTAAGTATTTTTTTTTGACAAAGTAAGAGAAAAGTAATACGAAAAAATATATATCATTTATAAACACTTATTATTTAAACATTTATTATATAAACATTTATAAACACATATTATTGTATAGCATGCACGATCAAGATTATTATGCTTGAATATGAGTGAAAACGGTACAAAAGGATTATTATTTCCGAGCATGCGCAAACAAGATTTATGCGTTTTGAACATGTGCGAGAACGGTTATCCATTATTGGCTATGTATTGTGGTGTTTGACGACGTTTTTCGATTTGATAAAATTGGTCGATTGTATGAAGCGTAAATACCTATTTTTCTCCCTCACGCAATAGATCTTTTTAACTTCTTAAGTAGGGTTTTGTGTAAAAGTTTTCTTTCACTTAACAATAAATATAAATATATCAGTATATTTTAGTTGAGGTTCAATTCACATTTTTAAAAAAGTAACTAAAAGTTAATTGAAACAATTTATCTTCATATTCTCAGATATTGTGATTTCCTTTAAATAGCCATACATTCTAATCGACTATTTTATATTTTTAAGAGAATCACTCCAACACAGAAGAGATGCATTTAGTCAAGTTAGTATACAAAGTCAAAGAAGAAGAGCTGGATTCAATATTTAGCAATGGGAATGAAAGCTTTTCTACATCAAAAGATCAAGAACCACTCACAACTCCTTCTTTAGATGAAGCCGTAAAATATCAGAATTCTATGATTAATCAAATGCTCAAAGCCATGAACAACAAACGGAAACAACATTTGGGATCAACCATGAAAAATGATCAGCGTAATAACCTTGTTTCTCCGACGAACGGACAGGATCTAACTGAAATACTGCAAAAAGCTATAACACCAAGTACATTAGTACCAATACCTAAATTTGTTCGCCCTAATTCCCTTCCTTTCAAGAAAAAGACCCCCAAAACTCATTCGGAATACCTCAAAAACAATACTTCGAGAAGTGTTATGTTGAATAACTTTCAAAAGTCTCTTCCACAGTTAGAAAATCTGTACAGTATTTTAACTTCCCACAAACATGGAGGTAAGGTCCCACCGCATGGTACTTCTAAAGCAGAACTGGAAAGCAGCCTTTTGAATCTCCTCAAAGAATCAGGAGCTTTGGATTACCTAGCTGAAGAGGCCAGGAATTCTCTAACGACACCCAGCGCAGTCACGCCTTCTTTGCTGGAATTATTGGAAATGGCTCTGTTTAAGTACGCAGATCTGCTGATGAAAAATGAAGTGGATAGCAGAAAGGAAACGGATAAAGGCCTGGAGGAAAAAGTAGTTGAATTAGAAGTAGAATCCCAGGTAAACAAAACTTACTCGACAACGCCGGAAAATCAATCGAAATTTTCCACTAAGTATCTTTATTCCAGTAATTCCAGTACGACGACAACAGTGGAGAGTGTTTTCACTACTGTCGAGAAACCTCTGAATAAATCTGCCAGGGTTCTTGCGCAACTGTCCAAGTTGTACCGCGCTATTAAAGAAAAACCTCTGCCAATGAAAAATGACACCTCTGGAAGAAGGATTCGAGATTCCGCTGAGAAACAAGAGAAAGGGATCGAGCCTCATGATGAAACCACAGAGGAAACGACCACTGAAGATGATACCAATGGTGTTTCAGAAGCGTCTTCGGATAACTCTGCCGAGACCGAAAATCTAAAATCGCTTCGAAATAATGGAACACATGCGAATAGAGGTTCTCGTTCCCATCTCAAAACGACGACAATATCGACTGCTAAAGACGAGAATGATGAGGGAACAGATTCTGATGAAATTACATTTACAGCAACAATTCCAGAAAACAGTTCCTATGAAGAAACAACTACTGAAGAACAGCTTTAGCAAGAAGTAAGAAAAATGAGTCCTTTTTCATTCCAGAAATTTTTATTTTTAAAATCCTTCTTTCTGACAAACCTTTTGTACTACTGAGTTTGGAAAATTTTTTTAATGTTTTTAAATGAGCAATAAAGAGGTTACACACACATATGTCTTTCAGTTTCTTGTGTTTCTGCGTGATTTGTATTCCAAATTATTCAAATTCTATCGTTATAATCTTATGCAACATTAAGCCGAATTGCATAAAATGTCAAATTTTGGAAAAGCTAATAGACAGATTTTAATCAAATTTAATATGAGTACATATTTACAACTTCTGACATTAAAGATCGGTGAATAGTCTTGTAACATTAACTTAGATGAAATATTAACGAAAGTTACCTTACTGATTGTAACGTCGTGAGTAGATAACAAACAAATAAAAACTGTCACAGCCTCATTTTAAAATTAAAGCAGTATTTATTTACTTCATAGGTTACTATATATGAAGTAATAAAGTCCAATAAATATGCCAAGCCGGTGCAGTCAGTCTAAGTTACAGGAATTCCAGCTTTTTCCCGAAAGGCACTCGCTCAACTCTCAACGCCACCGGCGTTCATCTTCTCTTCTTTTCTATCCTCCACCGTCCAAGTCTCTTTATTTCAGGGCTCCTCTCAAGTCTTTCTCCCCCAGGGCTCTCCTCTCTGTCTCCATCCAGGGCTCTCCTAAAAAACCCTTTTAAACACCAGGGGCGAGTCCACCACACGCCCTTCGTCTCTTCTCATTGACAGGCCACCAAAATCTGCCCTCGCCCCCGGGCCACATTCGTGTACTATTTGTGCAGCAAACACAAATACATTCCTGGTCCGTCTGGAAACTAAGGGCGCCATAATTCTTATCTAACTTCTGAGCACCCTTGTCCATCACACCACCTGGGTTCTATAATCCCATTCTCTCGACACCGGCCGAGGCGACAAGATTCTTTCATACAGGCTTCACCTATTATCAATGGGGTTCCGGCTCTCTTTGGCCATTATACTACCAGACTGGAGTGTCGGCGTTTGCCCGAGGTCAAACAATAAACAATTACTCATGGCCACGTGCACTTGTCACTCACACCTGTTCGGAGCCATAAAACTTAGATTGAATGGAGGGTGGGATTCATCCCAATCGAAGACGTCACACTGTCCTTAGAAATAGTGACCTCCCATAAGTATGCACCACTGAGATATTCTATATATATATATATATAAATATACTGGAAACTTTATAAGAAGTCTTCTTTTGGGATGGAGTTCAAAAGTCTCGTCACGTTTCGATGGATGTCAGGAATATTGTCAACTCTCTTTTCTTTCAAAGAGAGTTTGAGTCGTGGGAATAGGAAGATGTCTTGAGGATTGAGATCTGGCGAGTATGGTGGATGTTCAATTTTCATCACCCTTTATTTGCCACGAACTGTTTGACGATATTGGCTGTGTGAGGGGGAGCATTTTCGTGAACAAAAAAACCATGAACCTTGTTGTGCGTACTGGGGTAGTACCCTGCGTAGACATTTCCTTAAGCGAGTCAAAATTTCCATTTATCTTGCCGCATTCATCTTCACTCCTTCAGGTAGAAATTCCTTGTGGATAATGCCTTGACTATCAAAAAAAGGCTATGAGCATCGTTTTGATGCGTGACTTTCCTTCTCTAAGCTTTTTCCGACGTGGAGATGCAGGAGAACACCATTCCGTGCTTTGCCCTTTCGTTTCAGGGTCGTACCTGAGACACCAGAACTCATCCTCAGTGACAATACAGTTCAAGAAATTCGGTGTCGTAATCACCGTTTCTACAAAATCCTGTGAAGCTTCTATATGTTCCTGCTTCTGATCGTCGGTTAAGTGATGTGCCACAAGACGTCAACACGTTTTTCTCATTCCTAAATTCTTGGTAACGATTTGTCATACGGATTCTCGGTTAATCTGGTTCATCAGCTATCATGCGCATAGTTAATCGACGATCTTTCATGGTTAATTTCTTCACTTTTTCAATGTTTTCACCACAAACGATGCACAACTGAACAATGGTGGGGCAGATAGTCAACACCTGTCGCTACACATGTGCAGCGCTTTGTTTTCCCAGTGTTGCCAGATCGGCTGTTCTGACGTCATTTACCGAACTTTATTGTCAGAGGTTGTATGACACAGAAAGGGATACACAGGTTGGTCCCGAATTCATGGTACAAACTTTAAGGGTAGATAATTAGACTAATTGCAACAATAATTTATTGTACAGGAATATATAGGTGCCAGTGACGAGATCAGACGCAAACAGGGTCAATAAAAGAAAAGAGAAATGGAGTTATCGGTTGGTGGTGAATGTTATCTTTGTTATATACATGCGGTTAAGAATGACAGGATGTTCTAATCGCCATTTGTAACTGCATGCAGTTTCAGCATGATGGGGGCCTGCACACTTCAGCACCGATGTGAGCTCTTACCTGAATGCCCCATTTGGGGCGTGATGGACCAGTCCCTTAGCCACCTCGATCTCCCGATTTATCGAGCTTCGATTACTTGTTACGGAGACATCTGAAGAATCTTGTTTGTGCGACTCCACTTGACTCAAATGAGAATTTCGTTCTTCGCATATCCGAAGCTACTATACGTGTGAGTAAAAGACTTTGCATCTATGAACGTGTACGCCAATCACTCCACCGACGCTGCCAAGTATGTATCGCTAATGGTAGATGCAATTTTGAACCGTTATTGTAAACTAGTGCTCCTCAAACTTTTAATATTTTCGACCCAATATTCAATCAGAATTTTTATCGCACTCCCTTCCATACAATAACAATGTATTGAATTCAACAATACTATACTTTTACGCTAAAGCTACAAAGCGATTTTAACCTCTTAGAGTGCCGCCGACGATTTTTACATCTTTACGAAATATGATCTTTTCTGTGAATTGCTATCTATAAAATTATTCCGAACGCATTAGAAAGACCTTGACAGTGATTGCAAAGGACTTACTTATTTCAGAGGATTTATTTATTTATTCATTTTCTTCCCCACACACACACACCAATACATCTAATAAGCGTGCCTACATGGAAAACGATGGCATTGGGGAAAAAATCGCGTAACTTTCAATCGGCAGTTCAGGGATTAATGTTGATTGAATATTAACGTCGCACTGTTCAGCTCCTCGAGGGCTTTTGGCAACGGACCACGTAATTTTGAACCATGGTCAAGTGACGTGGACGACACCTGAGCTGGCAACCCCTCTCCTAACTACCACACCACACCAACGGGAGGACGTTTCAGCTCTCGACAATTTAACGTGCATCGCCGCCCTACACGGTGAGTCTTTAGTGGTACTGGGCTCGAACTGGGATTAATGTTAAACTGTACAAATTATGAAGAAGAGTGTTATTTTTTTATATATATAATTTTATATATGACAAGCCCACGGGGTCTCTGGTAACTATTAAACTTCTTTTTAACTTACTGTTGTTAAATTAAGTATGAAATACATTGTGAAGTACTGATACATTTATAAGTATATTATATCAGTGTAAATATGTACTTTATTTTTTATTGTGTTGGAATGTACTTTGTTTCTTTGATTTAGATAAATTAACATTTTTTATGAAAATAATCTCTTTTTTTTTTTTCAATTTTTTAACATACACAGAATTATCATGCCCCCTAGGGGGACTCACCCCACAGTTTGAGAAATCCAGTTGTAAACATTACACTTGTCAACTACACTTTTAATAAACTCTTTCGACTTTCCTTTTGTCTATTTGTGTGTGTGTGTTTGTGCCTCACCGCGTCACTTGCGCCCATACTTTCCTGTACAACAAATTTTTGTTACAATGTCCTGTACCTACCTTTAAAGTTTGTATTACGAATTTCGAGACCACTCTGTATACTATTCAAAAGTCCTTTTATGTGAGTCTGAAAATCAATAGATCTGTGACGGGGCTTTACAGCGTTTTTCCTATTAATCCTCTTGGGGAAGCTTTGGGGCCAGCATTGAGTTAATTCACAGCCAATCTCTCAAGAAGAAACCGTGATATTCAGATTAATTAGTAGATTTATAGTGAAGGCTTTGTAATCGTGAAGAAGAAGGAGAAAGGAAGCTGAGATGCTGAAAGCCGTGAGCTGTTGGTAAGATATTAAATATAGAAGCGTAATTATAGAACGGGCTTTAGCGTGTTAAAGAAATTAAGGAAGATAAAGATTCATAAGATAACTTTGCTCAAAGATAAGTGGTTAGGATTCCAGGCGCCTATTTACTTAGAATTAAGGAATACGTTATATCACTCCTGATTGCCTTTATATAGTAAGACTTGTGTAGTTCAATATATTAGGTTGAGGGAAAAGAAATCCATTATTTTTGCATGAAAATCAAGACTTTGTTTAATATACTTCTGATTGTCCGATTTGGGTCAAATATGCACCGTTTTGCTGTATAATTTGTTGCCATTTTAAAGGTAGCTTCATAATGCCTTATTGCCTTGGCGCTTATTAGCGAAAATATCTAGTAATCGACTTGATTCTAAATTCTTATCACTGAGGAAGTTTTGAAATGCGAGAAAAAGGTGATAATCGCTTGGTGCCAGGTCCGGACTATATGGTGGACGCATTAAAACTTTCCAACCAAGCTCCCAGAGGTTCTGGCGAGTCACTACAGAAGTGTGTGGCCTGGCGTTGTCCTGATGGAACACAACACCTCTTCTGTTAACCAATTCTGGCCATTTCTGGTCAATCGCTAGCTTCAAATGGTCCAGTTGTTGATAGTAGAGATCTGAATTTAGTGTTTGGCCATGCGGAAGCAGCTTCTAATAAATTGTTCCTTTCCAGTCCCACCAAATACGCAGTAGAACCTTCATGGCCATTAGTACTGGTTTGGCCACCGTTTGAGCTGCTTCACCGCACTTTGACCATGATCGTTTTCGCACAATATTGTAGCATGTGACCCATTTCTCATCCCCAGTCACCATCCGCTTAAGAAATGGATTGATTTCATTCCGTTTGGCCAAGGCTTCACAGATGGAAATTCGATCCATCATGGTTTTTGGTGTTAATTGGTGTGGCATCCAAACATGGAGCTTCTTTTTGAGTGCAACTTTTAAATACTCAGCCGAATTACAAAATGCTGATGAAATCTATACCATGACGTTTTAAAGTTGTGTGAACGTTAAAAATATCTTACTAAGAACTAAATTAAGAAAAAAATACAATATTTAACGCTATGTTGAAATTTATTTAAGTGTACGTAGACTTTAGTAGCATGATTTTTTAGTAGTTTTTCTTTCATTACCTTTTTTTAAATAATAGTTATACTTTGTTTTAAAAAATTATTATGGTATTCCAATAAGAACCAATAGCAAATATTTTTTTAAAAAATTAGAATTTCGATATATTAATTTTATTAGTCGAAAACGTTAAATTTTATAGAAAATTGCAAGTGTACGAACACTTTGAGGTGCACTATATATGTAAACACAAGAAAATGGTATTGAGAAATAAATTATAAATGTGAACTTAGATTTCTCTAATTTGAATACTATTTAACCCCTGTGTTGTTGTTGCAAGAATGAACTATAAAAATTATTAAAATTAGATTTTAATTTATCATTTGAAAATTGTTACATTTTGCTTAAAAAAATTAATTTTTCTCAGAGATTTTTGTGTTATTTTTATATTAATATTTTGAAAAATAAAAAGAGTAATGCTTTGAGTATTCAATGTGAAACTTCTTAAATTTTCTGTTCCATTATATATTAAATTTTCTATTAAATGTATGCTATTTTTTATTTTCAAGTTGTGCTTACTTTCTCCTTATGCTCATTATAAGAGTTTGAGAGTTTATAATACATCTGCTTATAATACATTAACGCACTTATGATAAATAAAACTAGTCAACACTAATTAAATTTTTAGTAGGGGGGGAGGAGTAGAAAAAAGGCGTGATCCGAAAAGAACATTTTATGCTAAATACAAAATATGTAAGTGGTTTTTCTCCATCACCAATGGTTCTTTTGCTCCACGAATGTTAATTAAGAACAAAATGCTGGAAAGAACATATACATATGATACTACCTATTTCACTTAAAATGTGGAGGTGCTGAATCTGGCATCTGGAATATCCCGCTTAACCATTTCGAGGACCATTTTTTTCTCTTTTGATTTTCTCATAGTTTTTCATGTTTTATTAACAATTAAACAATAGCATTTAAGGAAATATATTTTATTTTGCAGAATTTAATTTTTTGAGACTCTAGGTAGACTCCTTGTGCCGACAAGTATAACACAAGTGCTTACAAAACGTAAGTCAATACTCAAACAATAGTGATAGGAAATTACATGTAGAAGGAAATATTCACAAATGGGAACCAAAAAGAGGGGGAAAAGTGAATACAGATACAACAAATACAGAAAAAAATACAAGATTGCTCACATGTGAACGGAGATAATCAAAAATTAAAACTATACAATGAGGAAGATAAGAAAAAACATGATCACAAAAAATTTTCAAAATACAAATACATAAAGCATACATACATACATAAGCATATATATATATATACACACACATATACATATTATACACACACATAAATATTCATGTACAGAAAACGTTTACAAACACGCAAAATTTACAATCTAAATAATACAGTAATAAATGCAATTAATGTATGCACAAAACGATGTGAAAGATGATTTGCTTTGAACAAAGGCAGAGAAAGGAGGAGGCCACACTATATTGTTCTTTTGTGGTAAGCAATTCATGAGTGTAAGTCTTTCCGGGAAGCGAATTTAGTACAAGCAAGAATCAGATGCTTGGCATTCTGGACTGCGTCAGCTGGAGCAAGAACACTGATCAGTAGGCGACAAATTGGCTACTTTTTTAAATAGGCTCTTTTAAAGTTTCCATGCCCAGTTAGAAACTGAGTAAGTTTAAAATTAGGTTGAAAGTGCTTAGCCTTTAAACGGTTCTGAATAGAAGGAATAAATTCCCTTGGTGAGATGCGCATTATTTGAAAGTTGGTACAAGTTATTCCACTCGGAAATAATTCTTCTTTCTTTAAAAACTTCTTATGATGTGATTTTGAATGCTCATAGGAATCAGATCGTATAATTTTGTCGCTTCTTTTGCAAGCCAGTCAGCACGCTCATTGCCATATAGATTCTCGTATGTCCTCGAACAAAAGAAAAAAAGAAAAACTTTGTACTCCTCTGCTTCGGAAGAAAATTGAGATTAATATGCGTTTAACAATTAGTTTATTTTGGGAATTAATGTTATTTTAAGGCACACAAAGATGACAGAGAATCGCTGCAAATTAAGAAATCTGGATGAAAGGATTTCGTTACTGCAGATCCAAGAGACTGCTTGAGCTATGCAAAGTAATTCAGCCTGAAACTAATTACACTCATCTCTTTATTCTAAATTGGCAAGTTTCAATTTCAATAAAATCTTGAAGATAACAAATGCAAAGTTCAACCTTATTATTGTTGATTTTGCTGCCATCTGTAAAGCAAGGTGACAACTGGAAAGTTGTTTTCTAATATTTTTACGGTAAATCGTCCGCTAAGGGGAAATCGTTCAGAAGGATGAAGGAGCTCAGAAAACCTCAGGGAACCATCTAGACTCTTATTGGTACAGTTCTTCGTTGCAATCTTGCATTCATTATTCCTGATAATAAAGATGTCAATAGGCGGAAAGCCCGAAATAGCAAACACAGCTTCATAGGATATCGTTCGATAACGAAATAACTCGGAGAAGTATTCTTCGTTGAATTTTCGCAAAAAGCCGACAATTTATTTTCTTCAAGGCGGAGCCCCAGATTCGTGTGAGCCGTAACAAATAAATGGAACAATGCCTTGTTTATAAATGAGGGATGATACATTGACTTGATCCCAGTTATTTCTAACCTATTAAGCCCTCTAGAAGAATTTTTTCACATTTATTCGAAAGATGCAAAACATGTTGTTTCCAACAGAATTTACCGTCAAGGACAATAAATAAGATATTTTAGTTCTTTTCCACAATCAAGAGAAAACCCATTATGTGGTGAGGTTGCCCGTGAGAACGTTGTTTTCTCCTCCTCTCCAAGATCATAACTTTGACTTGACAGCATTAAACCTAATTTATAATTCTTCTTGTCCAGGCTGATGCAAAGTCAAGAGTAAACTGCGCTTCTGTTCGTTTATATCAGGAAAAGACTTTCCCTGGAAACAAAGAAGTAAGTCATCGGCAAAAGCAATCGTTTCACAGGAAGAGAAAGCCAAGATTTTTTCCAAAAAATCATTTATAATGACGTTCCAGAGAAAAGGTCCAGAAACAGATCCCTGAGGACATCCCTTGTTCAAAAGTTTCTCTTTTGAGGAATGACCTAAAGATAAAGTCACAGATCTATCTTTCAAGAAGCTGGAATTTAATATTTAAATTTAAATTTTAGGGGTGGGAAGTATATTTCCTAAGAAACCATTCATCGTCATAAAGAAAATTAAATTTAATGGTGATTATTTGCCATCAAAAGATTATAAGTATGTTGCAGTGCGCATGGGAACATCACATTCCGCACACATGTAGCGGGTTCTCTTTTCTTGTCCCTTTCTGCTACATTTCGACATCGTCTATAGTTGGAAACCATTTTAGGCATATGATTTCCCACACTGGCTATGTGCAAAACATCCGGAACCACACACTTCTCTGCTTGGAAGCTAGCAGTACTTCCTATCCTTTTTCTTGAGGAATATCCGTTTATTAGCTGACGTGCTAATGCAAACGGAATATTAGCTGGTCTTCTGTTTCTTTTGTTCACGCCTGAGTATGAAAACATTTATGATGGCAAGGTCAATAAGATAGAAAAAGAATGGGTGCCACCATTTTACAGATCTTCTTTATTTGGTATCTTTCTTTCTTTTATTATAATCGATGTGATCAACCTCTCCCATGACTTCTATTATATACAGTGTGTGTGTGACAGATTTTGGACACAAGGTACTTCTTTAGTACCATCTTCTTTTGTCTGATTTACAGATGTTATAATCGCTGGATTATGTGCAGTAGCACAAAACTGAATTGGGAATTAGTCTTTCCATCGTTATAATAACAAGGTCAATATTTAGAATGGGTTTTTCGCTTCTCTCAGGTGTATTTTGTAAGATCATGTGGATGGAAGTAACCTTCCCAAGACCCACGAAAAGGTTAAGTGTCCAGAAGGAATCACCACACAGTCTTGAACTCCACTTCCCTAACACCTCTTTTCCATGGCTGAAATACCTTGGTAAAAATGTTTCCCATGTTTGTTTTTAACGGAGACAAGATCCAAGTGGGAATGAAAGAAATGAAATTTTAGGGATGTATTACACCCTATATTCTTTTATGATTGTAAAAGTTCACTTTCAATCTCATGGTAGTTCGATCCGTTATGATTTCCCGAGATTTCATTTAGTTCATAGTTTTGAACAGTGTATATTTCCCGTATCTTTCAATTCATCTTCCATACCAGTGTTTCCCAAACACTTGACACAAGTGTACCCCTTTCTATAATTTTTGTAACGCTAAGCATTCCCGTCAAAAAAAGTTGTATTTTAGATAACAATTAAAATATATTTATTTATTTTTGTGACATGCGCAAAACAATAAGAAAAGAGAAATAAAATTATTCATAATAAAATATAAATAAAAGTTATATTACAGATAAAATTTATTTGGATTAATGAGAAGGATGAAATTGTTTGTTCTCAGATGACAAATCGTCATATTTTGGTTCCCTGGTTTTTAATTTTAACCTAAGTAAATTAGGAGTGGTTAGTCCTAGGAGTGGTAAATTAAGTCACATCAACACATGGGATTATAATTTCTTAGAATATTTTTAAGTCAGATATTTGTATGAAATTAAAATTTTCGGCAAAGCAATTAAATATATTGAAAATATTTGAATATATTAAAATTCTAAATTTTTTTATATATAAATATGCACTACTACGTCCCATTTAGATGATTCTGTCTATTAAATTTTTCGCGTTAACATTTTTAATATGTTATGTATATATTGCTGTTAATAGTTCGAAATAAAACTCACCAATACAATATCAATTTTCAATTTAACTAGTCAATATAACAATTTTCAGTTTGATGTGAAAGGCAATACCTTCTCGATTCTTGAAATTGTTGGAAATAAAATATATTTAAAGTACATCAATTAAGTTAAATTATTTGCAGTTTTAAAAGACATTATCATATCCTATTTTTAGATATTCTTTTTCTGAAATCTATCTTAACTTTCGAGCATCATCAAAGTAAATTCCAACTACGTTTCAACATTCGAAGAGAATAATTTTTTCCACAGTCTTTTGAGTGTGTTTCTAATTACCGTTGCCACCGGAAACACAAAATGTATTAATTATCGGAAATGGACCATGTTTTCCCTTGATAAGTGAAGGGAGGGGTAGAGGTGAACTACGCACACAATTCAGTGAAGAAAAATGAAGGGCATTTTGAAATGGAAAAACCCTTAGCAAATTGCTTCAGAGCTCGTGATGGAAAAAATATATGTCACTCTTTTAACACGGGAAATACCAATTGATTAAGAACTTGGTATATAGGAGTAGTAGACCTGAAAATTTGATCATTTGGTGAAGTGAGTCATCAGAAGGTACTTAGAATACCAGAGTCATTTGGCTAAAAAAGGTAATATTTATATTTTGTTCATTTGGAAGTATTATATTTAAGTATCAATGATAAGAGTAATTGTATAAGAATGACTAATAAATATAAAGTTTTGCAAAATGTTAATTAATATTTAAATGTATGTTCAACTTGTTTTATTTTATTCGTTAACAAATGAAACTTGTATAAATGTTTGAAAGTTAGTGTAATAGAAGACAAAAGAGGGTGTTTGCTTATCAAGAATTTATTTTTACAAATAAAAGTAAGCGCTTTTTTTCTACTTGAAATTGAAAATTAGCTCTTAAGGTATCCGACTACCCTAAAATTGTGAACTTTTCCAAAAATTTACAATTTTGTTTATTTTCTTTTATAGGTCATCTTGCTAGCTTTATAAAAAATACCAAGTTTATTATTTCCCATTAATTAGAACTTAAACGGTGACAGCAATTACTCAAAAAGTTTTAAAAATTAATAACCGAAATTTTTTGTGTATGTTCTGTACAATTGTAGAAGTGTTTTAACCTTCAGATTTATCAATCAATGTTACATTACAAAATTTACAGTCCCTTATGTGAATATAATCACTGTTTTTTAAAGCAATTTCATATAATAAATTGCTCTAGTTTTTGTAAAAAATATAATATCTCTTATCCTGAAGGTCTTTTTAAAAATGAATAGCAAAGCAACACATCAAAATTGAAAAATTGAAAATTTGCTCATAAACTTTTTGTACAGAATTTATGTAATTTTCCGATTTTAGTAATAATTTCTTCCCTCTTCTTAATATTTAGCATATTTTTCTAAAAATGTATTAAATAAATCTAAAAACCACAAAAGAAATCCCCATATCTCCATTTTTTTAAAAAAAAGTCGTCGCAAGTAGTCGGATACCTCAAGAAGTCTCCCATTTAAGAAAACTAAGTTACTTTTTTTATGTCTGTCTTATTTGTTATACTACTTATTTATGTTAGATTTAAATGATAACTTGGAAGAAAAAAATTCTGGCTTGATAAAATTATAATTTGCATTTTAAACTGAGTTTCTTATTACATGAATTTGAAACTAGAAACCTGAAAGAAATTTTATAAATATCTATTTGGTTTTTAAGGAAAGAAATATGAAACATTAATGATACCTAAACAATTTTCGTTCTGTTTTCTAATGCAATTTGCTTTTCTTCTAGCAAATAAATAAGATAAATTGATCATTTCAGATCAAAACAGAGATTATATAGCGTTTTAAAGTTTATAAAATAATGTTGGGGGAAAAGGAAAAAAAATTTTTTCTTGCATTATAATTTAACCTTACGATAGCAAAGTAGTCATGAAAAAAATAAGCTACGAAATCTTACGTTAAAAGCAACTTGATTAAATTTTATAGTGAAAAAAAATTAAATACCTACAAATATATACAACAATCTGTACATACTTAACTATGCCAGACTTCCTATGGCTAGAAAAAACATTACAATATTTCATTAGGAGAACTACGTTATTTATAAAATTCTGAAATCTTTTGATTCCACAAGATCTTCCAGAAAAATTCAATAAGAATTATTTTTATAAAGCGCATTAATATATCATGCAAAAGGCATTTGTTTTAAAAACATTTTAATAACTTTTTTATTTGTAAATGTTTTTTCCATTATTTTAAATAAATTAAATTTTCTTCTTAAGGTTCAATCTTCAGAGCAGTGATTCTCAACCACTGCACCGCGGCACTTTTGTGTGTCGCCAAATTTTTGAAGTGTATCGCCAATTTTTTTTTTTTTAATTGTTAATTATACTCTAAAAAAAATAAAATCTGGAACTGAATCATGCTGCCGTTTTATAAAAATAAACTAAGGTTATTCGTGGTATATTTAACTTAACCTTTCATGGATAGATGGATATAAAAAAATTTGATTGGGCTCGGAATATATTTGTGTACGGATATATCTGTATATGAATTAACTTGAAAAGAAGAGGAAAAACTAATTTCGCTCTGTAATAATCGAGATTTAATTTTAAAACATTTGGAAAAGTCAATTAATTTATTTTGGATTAAAATTAGAAGCGATTATCTCATAATAGCCAAAAAAACTTTAAAAATATTGTTACAATTTTCTACATTTTATTTGAGTGAATTCGAATTTTCAGCATTAACAAATACAAAAACTTTAAAAAAAGGAGAAACTTTTAAAAGTAGATGACAAAATGAGAGTGGTATTATCATTTTTACGTCCCAATCTAAACGAAATTATCAAAATTCACCAAGCTCAAATTTCGCATTAAATGTACTCTTATAATTAATTTGTAATTAATTACTCAATAAATATTTTGTCGTCTTTGTCGTACATATTATTTTATCAAACATTGAAAATTATTATCATAAACTACTTTATACACATATAATGTACTTTATAGATAAGAAAAATTCTTTTAAGCTTATTTTAATGTTAGTGTGCCGCCAGATTTCGAAATTGGTAAAAGTGTACCACAACAAAACCACTTGAGAACCACTGCTTTAGAGGAATCAAATGAAATAAATTAAAGAATATTTCAAAATAAATATTTTGGAGGGAAAATGTTTAAACTTGAAAAAGATCCCTAATACATTTTAATTGTAAATATATAAAATGATAAAAAATATTTTAAAAATGTAACTTTTTTTTATCGTTAAAGAAAAATACTACTTAAACATTCTGTATCTTAAATTTATGGAGGAGAAAGTTCATTTTAAGTACCAAAAAAAATCACTTATAAAAAGGAATGTAACCGAATCCAAAATAAATTCTGTTAAGTCCCACAGGCAGAAAAGGACAGAAAAGTAAAATATAATTTTTCTTACAAATGATAAATAAATGTTCCAAATATTTTGTTCATCAAAGGTTTTTCTTATAAATGATTTTTTGTGTGTATAGTCCTCTCTTAATGAAAGTAAAAAATGCGTTTTTTTTAATAAAACAATGTGTGCTTAGTTCCATGAATGTAAAAATAATGTGTATTAATAATAATATTGCAAAATAATAATTCATTTATTTAGATTATTAATTCCATTAAGAATCTAAATAATATTTTTCTACTGAGAAAAGATTTTAATTATATGTATTCTTAAAATGCGTTTATTTTTTTATAATAAGTGTTAATAAGTTGCAAAAATATAACTCATTAAAAAAATGTTTATTTTAAACATCTATATTAGAAAGAATTTAAGTGTTTTAAAAATATAACAATAAAAAAAAGTTCTTAACTTTAAAAAGATGTAATATTTAAAATTAGCTTTATGAATAAATGTTTTGCAAATTATTATTAAATAAAAAGAATGTTCCTTTTTTAAAAAAAAACATATTTGGCAAATTCATTAGTTTGAGTTTCAAAATTAATAAAAAATATTTTGATGTTCAAATCACATTAAAATAAGAAATGAAGTACCAGCGTTCTTCAACAGCCGGTCTTCGAAAAATATTTGCAGATACTGGGCCGCCAAGATTATTTGCCAGTCTCGGGGCCAATCTTAGCAGGTGGGCAGGTCGCATATAATTCAATGTCAAACAAATTTTTTTACGAATTTCTCAAAATAAAACTTATAATAATTAAATAAATATGCTGAATTTTAAACAGTTACTTGAAAAATCAAAACAAATTCCTATTTCCGATAACATAGCATATTTTAAGAAAAATATAATATTAGTTCACAAATGTGCTGGTCCATAATCCATTAGTGTCTACTCTTTAAACATTATTCATTTGTCAGCAAAATTTGCAGCTGAATCAGCAATATCAAAAGAAAAGTATTTTTTAAATATGTTTTTGTGCTAATCGTGGTACTGGCGGTATATTGTGAATTGAGGCTTAACAAAGGCATATCAAAAATGATTTTTGCGAAAGTTGCTTTACAAAAATATCTAATACAGTTAATATTACCTTCGACAGTGTTTCTCAAACTTTTAATACTTGCTACCCAATATTCAATCGCAATTTTCATCGCGCGCCCCTCCATACAATAACAATGTTTTGAATTCGATAATACGATACTTTGAGGCTAAAGCTACAATACAACTTTAACCTCTCCGCCGCCGGCGTATATAAACGTCTTTCTCAGCCAGTGAGTGAATTGCGTTAAATATATACGTCTTTTCGAAATACGATATTTTCTCTGTTCACTGATATCCATACAATTAATCCGAAGGCTTTGGAATGTAATAAATGGACCCTGACAGTGATTGTGAAGAATTCACTTATTTCAGAGGATTTCATTATTTATTCCTCCACCCCCCTACATCACATATGCTCGCCTACGTGGAAAACGGTGGCATTGGGAAGCGAATCGCAAAGCATTTAATCGACATCTAATAGATTAATTATAAACTGTACAAATTATCAAGATAAGTGTTGATTTTTGTATATAATTTTATATATAATAAACCCACATGGGGTCGCTGGTAAATATTACACTTGTGCTTAACTTAGTATAGTTAAATTAATTATAAAATACATTGTGTAGAGTACATATACATTTATAAGTGTATTATATCAGTGTAAATGTGTATTTTATTTTTCATTATGTTGGAATGTACTCTGTTTGTTTATGTTCAGTTAATTAATAATTTTTTTAAATAATCTTTTGTTTTCGACTTTTCCAATAGGATTGCACTCCTCTAGGGGGGCGCGCCATACAGTTTGAGAAACACTGACCTAAGACATAGAAGCATTTAAACTGAATATGCGTTTTGAGAAATTAAAAGCTTTCAATTTAATAATCGCTTTACAATTTAGAAAAACGAAATAGAGGAAATAAGTTATTTTTGTGTCTATTTGCATTTCTACTATGTTTCTCTTTTTACTCTTATATGGGTAGATGAATTTATAACGTCAATGTTAAGTATTAGTCAAAATGTGAAAAACTCTCTAGAGAAGAGGCACATTAGGTCTTTGCACGCGGGCGGCCGTCACCCTAAGATCGGTCCTGGCTAGTCTTTCAAATTAAAGTATTATTTGAGAGCATTATATCTTTTATTGTGTTAAATACTGTATAAATTATTAGAAATAAAAAGGTAAAAAATTGTTTGAGTTACACAATTTTATATCATTAAAGATCATGCCGCTAGCCCTAATTATTAACCTTACTGTTCCACGATAAAACACTAAAATAGAGTTTATTATGTTGAAAAACGCTGCTTTGCCTACTTATAAAATTAAAAATGCCACAGAAAGCTGTGGGAAATAGGTATTTCAATTCACTGTATTGATTTTAAAAGAAAATTAAGCAATAGAACTATTTAATATCTATTAAATAGAAGTTAATTCATAAACTTTAAACGCTAAATATTCTTATATTCGGAAAAACACACTAGAAATCTTTTATAAGACGCTATATAGAATTAAGTATTTTAAGTACACATTGAAATGACAAATGTTAAAAATTCTCAAAATATCATTACAAAACCATCCTTTCGATCCCAATAACATTTGAAAAAATCTACATATTTCAAGAACTTTTCAACAACAAAATAAAAATTTTTTGGGATAAGGATACCCCCAAAAAAGGGAAATTTAAATGGATTTCAAAATTAAAAATTTAACCCGGGTGCTGTAAATTTAAAAATTTGGGAAAATTTTAAACCCCGGGGAGGGGTGGTTTTGGCACAGAATCCCCTCAGGCTAACGAAATCTGGGACGTTTTTAAGCGGCAGGGCCAAGGGGCCTGGGTCCGGGGCCCCTCACCCCCGGGGGGAACTCCTCTTTCTAACATCCCCCTTTTAAAGATCATGATGATTATGATTTGAATAATTTTAATGTTCAAAATTTAAACCCGGGGTTCAAATTCCCCGGGAAAAATTGGGTTTTTAACCATTTTCAATTGGCAAAATGGTATGACTGTTATGGGGATGTCCGTTGTCCAAAGGGCCCCAATCCCAAAAAACGATCAATAAAATTTAAATTTAGAAAAAATGTTACGCCGGTCGAACGGGTTTTCCCCGCCGAGATTTGGGGGGTTTTGGGGCCATGCACATTTATTTGTGTCAAACCATTTGTGTGAGTATTTGACAATGAATGTTGTTTACTGTCACTTTAAAGGTAACAGGTAAGGCCTACTTTTAAATAGGGGCCCATGGCCTCAAAAAGTCTTAAGACGTCCCTGAACGAAATTTTAAATTCTGAGAAAACTATTTGTTACAAATGATTTTCCCTTTTGCATTCCGATACGACAGGTTTCAGGGGAAAACTAAAATGATTTGCCCCTTTTTATATCCCCTTTCCCTTGAGAGTGGAAACCCTTTTTTAAATTTTAAGGTTTTTTGGGAGATTAGACCCTCGGTGCAAACCACTTTTATTTCAAAATATTTTCTATGAACAGGCTATATTTTTCCCCTGTGAACGACAGTGCTTCCCTTGTGTTAGTGGTTTTGATAGCTGTGTTGTACGGCTCAGTATGGTTTATAAACGTAAATGAACACAATATATAAAACAAGTAAATAAAAAGAAATTTTAACCCCCTACTTAGACAACAAAGAAAATTTTATTTTAGCTATTTTTTATTAAAATTTCAATTAATATATGTATGTACATATGACAGAACCCAAAAAATTAAGTGGTTTAATTTTAAATTTAAATTTTCATTAAAGTATCGTATTGTCATCCAAAAAATCGTGTATATATTTCCCGTTCAACTGAATACTTTAACACGTGAGAAAAACCCCTTTAATATTTTTACAAAAAGTCGCCAAAAAGAGTCGCGTCGACAAAAAAAGATGCCAACGTGGTTGTAATTTTTAATTTTAAATAATTAGTTTTAATCAATTTAATTTTTTTAATTATTATTTTAATTTTTGTATTGCCCTCCAAAAAAAATTTATATGTAAATTTCCCGGCCCCAATTGAGCGCTTTAAAAAAGTATTTTATTAACGATTGAAAATTCCACCAAGATAAATAAATAAATATATAAATAAATTTTATAGAGATTGTGGGGGGTAATAGAGTAGGAATTGAAAAAAAAAAAAAAATGGGATTTTGGGTCTCTAGAGAATTAGGGGTTTAAACTGATAAAACCCAAAGGGGAAAAACCTTGGGGGAAATGGGTGGATTTCCAATCATCAAGTAAAAAAAAATTTCAAAAAAAAGGGTGAATATGAAACGTTTGAGATGAAAAAAAATTTTTCAAATGCTACCTAAAAATTTTATAAAAGAAAGATTTTGAACCCCAAAATTTGCATTCAGACACATTTGTAAAAAAGACACAAAGGAAGGAAAAGTTCAAATTTTAACTTGTAAATTCCCCAAAAAGGAAATTAAACTACAATAACTTGAAAAAAAATATGAGAGTGTTGCCCAAAATATCTTTCCCTGTAACCTTAGTGAAAAGTGTCTTGATTTTTCCCCCTTTTTTTTTCCCCTTTTTTTTTTTTTTTTTTAAAAAATTTTTTAAAAAAAAAAAAAAATGGGTTTTTTTTTTTTTAAATTAAAAAATTTAAAATTTTAAAAACCCAAAAAAAAAAAAAAAAGGGGGGGTTTTTCCCCCAAAAAATTTTTTGGGGGTTTTTTTTTTTTTAAAAAATTTTTTTTGGGGGGAAAAAAAAAAAAAAAAAAAAAAAAAAAAAAATTTTTAAAAAAATTTTTTTTTTGGAAAAAAAAAAAAAAATTTTTAAAAAAAAAAAAAAAATTTCCCCTTTAAAATTTTTTTTTTTATAATTTTCCCCGGTTAAAAAAAATTTCTTAAAAAAAAAAAAAAAAATAATTTTAAAAAATTTTTTTTTTTTAAAAAATTTTTTTTTAAAAAAATTTTTTTTTTTTTTTCCAAATTTTTAAATTTTTTAAAAAATAAAATTTTTTTTAAAATTAAAATTTTCCCCCGGGGGGAAAAAAAAAAAAATTTTTTTTTTTTTTTAAAATTTTAAAAATTTTTTAAAATTTTTAAAAAATTTTTTTTTAAATAAAAATTTTTGGCCCTTTTTTAAAAAAAATTTTTTTTTAAAAAAAAATTTAAAAACACCCCCAAAAAAAACCTTAAAGAAAAAAAATAAATTTTTTTTTTCCCTTTAAAATTTTTTTTTTTTTTAAAAAAAAGGAAAAAATTTTTTTTTTTAAATTTTAAAAAAAAAAAAAAATTTTTTTTTGGGGGGGGTTTTTTTTAAAAAAATAAAAATTTGGGAAAATTTTTTAAAAAAAAAAAAAAAATTTTTTTAAAAAAAAAAAATTTAAAGGGGCCCCAAACCCCTTTTTAAAAAATTTTTAAAAAAAAAAAAACCCAAAAAAAAAATTTTTTTTTAAAATTTTAAAAAATTCCGGGGGGGTTTTTTTTAAAAAATTTTTTTTAAAATTTTTAAAAAAAGGAAAAATTCCTTTTAAAAATAAAAACCCAAGGGGAAAAAAATTTTTTTTTAAAAAAAAAAAAAAACCAAAAAAGGGGGGGAAAACCCCCCCTTTTTTTTTTTTTTTTTTTTTAAAAAAAAAAAAATTTCCCCAAAAAAAAAAAAATTTTTTTTTTAAAAAAAAAAATTTTTAAAAATTTTTGGGTTTTAAAAAAAATTTTTTCCTTTTTTAAAAAATTTCCCCCCTTTTTTTTTTTCCCCCCCCCAAGGGGGGGGGTTTTTTTTTTGGGGGAAAAAAAAAATTTAAAAATGGGGTAACTTTTCCCCTTTCCCCCTTGAAAAAACCCCTTTTGGCCTCTATCAACACCTGTTACTACAGGTTTTAAAAATTTAAAGTCGTATTATAGCTTTATTATCAAATAACATTATAATTGCATTCAATGCAATGTTATTTTATGGGGTGAGGATGTGCGATGAAAATTTAAATAGAAAATTGGGTCGCAAATACTTAAAGTTTGAGAACCACTGGTATGGCGTATATGCACACTTTTAGCACAAAAAATAACATCCAAATAGAAGGGTGCGCTTTTTAACCTCAGTAAAAAAACCTTAAAACAAAAAAGGGGGAAAAAAAAATTAGAATCTTTATCGCACTGTTTATTAAAACAATAAATTTAGCGGGTGTAGTTCAAGAAGTATACTATTTTTTAAAAACCTGGGATAATAACTCGAATAATTACTTCCAAACGTAAGAGCATTGCGCATGTATATTTTAAGTTTCTTCGTAAAAAAAGGGGGGGGGCGCGTTATACGGCGAGCATACCTAAATTTAAAACTGCAGCTTGAAGGTATAGGTGCAAATTACATGCCTGATTTTACGGTAATCCACAAGTAAACAATAACTAATCAAAAATAGAAAGCAGTTAATACACACAATCAACAGATAGGTCAAATTTGTCTAATTAATATGTTTTATTTTTACGCATTAATAGTTCAAAAAGTTTTAAGGGGGGTTTGGGGTAAAAAACATTTCCGCTTTGGGGGCGTTTTTAAGAGTAACGAATATAAAAAGGGCGGAGTTTTGTTTTTCGACAAAGGCGTCGCAATAAATTAATTGCTGATTTGCGTTTGCTCTTTGAATTATATACAGGTATTTTTGTATGGTTGACCATACACTTTAAAATTCTCCTAGTATCTTTTATTTACCAATTACTTAAAAATTGCTTAAGTTGGTAAATCTAATATCGATAATCGTAGTGGTCTTCAAACTTTTTCGACTCACAGAACCCTTAGAACTATAACGGTGTTTTCGCTTTAACCTCATTCCACAGACACTTAAAAAAATATATCTCAAAATAATATTTAAATTAGAACATGTTATAGGTAATTTATATAAAGACTATTAAAATATTAATGCATTTGTGTTATTAAAAGATTTTAATGTAATTTTAATATAATTTTTTTAATTTGTAAATTAATTTGTGATCCAATTACCCATTTACATCATTTTATTTGGAACTAAGAATTGCTTAATTTTTTTTTTTTGTCAAAGAATTTTTCTGTTGAAATGATTTGCCGTCCCATTTCATATTCTGCTCTTAATTTGTTTTAGTATTTTATTTTTGTAGCCGCTCACGTTGAGGAATGTTTTCACTTTATATACATTATTCTGAATGGCATTTAAATGTTTATAGCTGTGTGAGAAATTTTTTATTTTGTATGAATTTGCAGCCAAAAATTTTGGAGCTGTTCTTGCTTAAATGTAATTTTAATGCCAAATCTGTTAATAAGTTTTTTTCTCACAAATGAAAAAAAAAAAAGATGCATTTCCAAATAGAAAACTATTAGCTCTGCCAAGTATTGTTTTTGAAATTACCGGGAAACCCCGGGGTATAAACAACAGAATATTCACATCATATAAGAAAATGGCCTTTTTAACCTTTTATCTATAATAAAAGTATAACAAGTTTAAAAAAAATCAATTCCCACTTAGATCAATAAAAAAAAATTTTTTTTTTTAGCTACTTTTTTTTTAAATAGTTACAAATAATATAAATATGTATATACATATGACAGAATCACAACATTAAGTGGTAATTAATTTTATTAATTATCATTAAAGTATCGAAATAATTTCATAAAAATTCAGTTCAACTGAATGCCTTAAAAAGTGAGAAAAAAAAACCCCTTTTCAAATTTTGATACAAGTCGTCAAAAGGGTCGCTAAGTCGTCAAAAATGACGCCAACGTGGCTGTATTTGTAATTCTTTAAATAATTCATTTTAATCAATTAATTTTTATTAATTACAATTAAATTATTGTATTGTCATCCAAAATAATCCTGTATATAAAATTTCAGCTCAATGGAGCGCTTTAAAATGTATTTTATTAACGATTGAAAATTCCACCAAGATAAAGAAATAAATAGAGAGAGTGAGCTAATAGTAGAAATTGAAAAAGTGTTACAAAATACAGTTATAATCTGTATAAATAAAATTTTGAGTTTTAATGACTGGGATGAACTTTAGATACTTGTAGTTATACAAACTTCACAAATGAAACGTGAATTCATTTTGCAAACACATTCAGAATTTTCTTTTCGATTTTTTTATTGTGGAGCCCCAGGGTTCTGTGGAACACAGTTAGAAGACCACTGCGTTAGTGCTATTTATAAAAGGACCTGGATTTTTTTCAATGGTGTATGGATATATAAGGTTACTTTTAAATTGTGAAAAATGAAGCATTCTAAGCTAAACTAAAAAATCGCAACTTATATTTTATTTCTCTCTAATCAATAATACATCTTATTTCGTTCAAACTGTCTCTGTTACAGTTTCATTTAATACAGAACTTGATATTACATAACGTATAGATGGCTTGGTCTTTAAAGCAAATAAAAACCTAGGTTTTTCTCAAACGCAAAACCCGAGCTTTTTCTAATGAGCTTGCTTTGAAAGGTCTGTATTTTGCTGTTATCCGCTCGAATACTGCAGCCTTATTTGGGATCCTTATTACAAAAAAAAATTATATTTTAAAAAAACTGAAAAACACGCTTTTATGGTTAATAGAACTAACGAGTAAAAAAATAATTCTTAATATAAGAATAAAATGATTAACGAGAAAATTAATGTCATTGGGGTAAAAGCGTGGGGTGCTCTATATCAATTGTATAATTTCTTACTAATTCTATTCCGAAATGCTGAGTTAGTGTAAAAATGTAGTACAAAGCACCCCACACTTTTACCACAATGACATTAATTTTCTCGTTAATCATTTTATATTAAGAATTATTTTTTTTTTACTTTTTAATTCTATAAACTATTTGCAACGGACAATAGTTTTCGATAGTATCGACTATATATAGAAGATCAATTTATTGAGATTATCAAGCTCGGCTTATAAGATTTTTATGTGAGATATTTATTAATATGTGTTTATTTTGACTGCCAACTGCATATTAATATGTAAAAATGGTAATCATTTTCCTAAAGACATTGTTCTCTTTGCAAGCATATATTTTAAAAAAAAATATCTCGAAATGCCAGACTTCCTTATGTAATTATATTTAAATAATGACCAATGTGGCTAAAAATGAAAAGGAAAACAAAGCCGTAAGACATGCGTATTGTGAAGAGTTTCGTGTATTACATAAGTTCGGTCCTTTTTATTCTTGGAACTTTTGCATGGTATGTTGATTATTAACTGTATTCATTAATTTATTGTTCATTTATTTGTATATACCCCTAACACTTTTTATTATAATTAAGAACAGTAATTTCAAATGTCGCGGTATTGTTTCTAACTTTTTTGCAGCATTGTCTAATTTTGACTCAAATAATAGAATAACACTTTCATTATTCTCTAATATTTTTGTACTTCGTGCATTCTTGTTCTAAATTAATGGGAGAAAGTAACATTTTAAACTCGGTTCTTTAATCTTGTATTTTGCATAACCGTATTCAGAAAATTTTAAGTAATGTGTTGGATTCAATTTATACTTTGTAAGGACAGAAGCTGTAGTTTTACAGAAACGTTTCAAAAAATTCGGGCAGAATAGCTTTGAATCCACTAATAAAGCGGCTTAAAAAAATTAAGCTAAGTTACTCAATCGATTCAAACCGGAGCTAAAAATCTGTAAGCAAAATATATGTTTTAGAACTACTGATTGACAATAGAGTAGATTTACAAAATAAGAAAGTCATTTATTTACGTGTTCTTAGTTCCTTAGAAAACCAATTAAGATTGATTTTAAGAATACCAGACAGTAATAACACGTTTCCTAATCTTGTGTACACACATTGGTAAGTATTCAACAAAATAGTTAAGTTTCCATAAAAGTATTTAAGCTTGAATTATACTATGTATATGTTACCGTGCTAAAATGTATAGTTCAATTACTTTATAGAATAACTAGGTATTTCATGAAATAACTAGACAAGTCAGTCAAAGTATATAATAGACGAAAAATTCCATACTTCTCTTAGTTATTATATTACATAACTAGTTATTCTATGGAATAACTTATTATAGATCATTAAAGTGAAAAAAAATTTTAAATTATTTTATAAGTTAATTGAAAGTTACTTCAAGGGGTATTTTATAAATAGCTAAAATCTCTCAAAAAAATCATTTTATCCACTATTTTATATTGCGGATGATTAATTGATAAATAATAGGGAAAAGCAGGTGATATAATTTATTATTGCTCATATTGCTAACAATAATTACACAGAAAGGGAAGGAAACAAAATGTTGCAGAAATAGTTATATTTAAATATTATCAAAAAATACAGTTGGGGAGAAAAACTGCTTGCTTCGTAAAAACGTCGTGTAAAATGTTCAAACAAAAATGTAAGAGAATATTAAATTAAATTTTATGAAATACCCTTATTTTACTTTTCATTATTCATTAGAGCAAGGATTGCTGTGATGATGCTTCGAACTGCATTGCATATTATTTTTGAAACAAACAGATTTTTAACCATAACATATTTTTTTACACGAGCACTTTTTAAATCCTTGTCCAGTGCCGCCACTTTGGGATGTTGCAAAAGAAAGAAGCGTTGTATCAATATTCGGAACCTTTTCAATGGAAATTAATTCTCACTCTCATGTGCTGATCTGAGAACTAGACTACAATTGTTTTATTTAGCCATATCTAGTTCCTAATCAGAAAAATGCTTCCACGAATCAGCTATAAATGGTTCAAATCTGACTAAAAGCAGCTAGAACTGGTTCAAAAAACTTTCGAGTTCCGTATTTCATACTTTAACGATCAAGTTATAGTTATTCTATAGAATACCTAGTTAAAGAGTAGAATTTTCAATAATTTTATATACTTTAATTGACTTGTGTCTAGTTATTTCATGAAATACCTAGTTATTCTATGAAATAATTGAATTATACACTTCAACGGAAACATATACATTAAATGACAAATTTTGAAATAAGTGTTCTAAAACTATTTAAAGAAAATTTTCAAGAACTATTAGCAAAAGTATATTGTGCTTTCATTTCGTATTACAGATTAACAATAACGTTCAGGAAAATCCTGATTTATTATTTTAAACAAAAATGCCTCAATGTTTATTAAAACTATTCGTGGAGCGTGAATGGAAAACTTTTTAAACTAATTTATTTTGCTCTTACTATCATTCATTAAATATTTGTGTTTTGGTAGAAGGAGAGAAACACCAAATCTCTATACTAGTGGCCTTCATACCACGTCGATTCACGAAATCCTTAAAACTATAAGACAGTGCTTCTCAAAGTGTCGATACCTGCGACCCAATTTTCAGTCATAATTTTCTTCGCCCCCCTTCCCCATCCAAACAATAACAATGTATTGAATTCAATAATAAAATGTACTTCGACGTAAATCTTCAATACGAATTTAATTACAAACCGTACAAATTATCAAGATAAGTATTACACTTTTTTATATATTTTATATATGACAAACGCATGGAGTCACTGGTTATTGTTAAAATTGTTCTTAGCTTGGCATTGTTAAATTTATTACCAAATGCAGTGTGTGCATACTGATACATTTATAAATATATTATATTGGTGTAAATGCGTATTTTATTTATTAGCGTATTTTATTTATTATGGCAGAATGTATGTTGTTTTGCTTCTTTCAATAAATTAATGTTTTTAAATAATGTTTTATTTTCAACGTTTCGATATGCTAGCGCCCCCTCAAAGGTTTCTCACGCCCCCCTAGGGGGCGCGCACCACAGTTTGAGAAACGCTGCTATAAGGTGTTTTCTGGGAACCCTATCACAATAAAAAAAAAACCTCTTAGAAGAATGCATCTTAAAACAATACTTAATGTAGATCAACGGTGTCGAACTCAATAACTAACTTGGGCCAAGCAAACAAGGTATAGCTTTAGATGAGCACAGAAAAAAAAAAAAAAATCGTATATCTTTAAAATGTAGATTTATTTCAAATAATACAGTATAATAAACATACATAAAATAACAACAAAAATTTAAGGGTTGCGTCCTGACACGACATCTTTTCTCTTCCACTTTCATGTTTCGGGAGAAATTTTATTCGCAACAATTTCATTCAAAACCGACCCAAAATGAACGTCATTTTAATACTATTTCTAACAAGAGACTTATTTCCTTTCGTAACTGAAAATAACTGTTCGAACCAAGAAGTACTTCCAAACATGGAAATAATTTCATATGTGAATTTTGGAGTATTTTCAAACGTGGTAAATATTTGTAAAATTCTGGCGCACCCACTTCAAGGAGTTTTGCCTTCAAATTTGAGTCGGTCACACTGAATCTCGATCACCTCCATTTGCATATGGTTGGGTACTGAGTCTATATTTATTGAAAATCGAGAAAACCATACAAAATTTGTCTTCCAAAAAATTAAAATATTTTTTTATTTTATTTATTTATTTTTATTGAAAACAATTAAAAAATCCCCGTGCACAACAAAGTATCACACGGGGCTTACAGAAGTAAGTATTAAGCACACATTCAAGGGAAATAAAAAATTTTAAAAAATTTGAGGTTAAGAAGAATTACAAATATTTACAATAAAATTCACAGAAATTAAAATATTTAAATCTTATTTCAAATTCAGTTCTAAGATTTGAATTTCTTTTTTCCTTTTTCTTTTTTGCGTATTTTTGATGTTATGCAGTATCATCTAAACCAGTGCTCCGCAACCTGTTTATCGCTGCGGACCGGTCAACGTTTGATAATTTTACCGCGGCCCGCTGAGGGTGGGACACGTTGATTGTTTATATTTTAGATTGTTTTGATTTAACAATTTTAATTTAGTTACATTTAAATATGCCTTCAGAATAAAATATAGTTACACCAAAAATGAATAAAAGTGATTTAACGTGGAATATAAAGGGATTTCCGTGAAAAGTTGCGCAAATCCGAGAGAAATGCACCACTTTAAATAAAATGGCAATAGTTTAATGTTCTTTAGGCGGCCCGGCACTAATTGAGCCTCTGTACAGAGGTCTGAGCTGAATACAGGCAAAATATTAATACAATAGAAGCATTTTTTACAAAAGGAGAACATTTGGAAAATGGTTATTCTAATTTATTTTTTTGCCAAAATATTGTATTTAAATAATTTTTTTTGTCATGATGTCCTTAAAACAATTTTATATACGTTTTCTAATCTAAGTGACACTAAGTTTCATAAATATTATCCATTTACGCGCTTTTGCAAAATCACGGTTCCGAACGTAGTCGGATACCTTAAATACCTAGTTCAAAAAGGCATTAAAATGTTTATAATTGAGTTAGAAACTGTGTTTAGTATTCTGCAAATTTGTAGCTCAAAGTTTGCATTGTTCCTGTTTAAATTTAGTCTTTAACTTCAAATCTGTCGAGAGACATGTCGATAAGTAGTTCCTTTTCCTTCATTGATAAGCCTTCTTATTTATTCATTCATGTTTGGTTTTCTCCACTGAGAAATATTATTTTACGTGTGTTTGGTGTTTTTTTGAAAATGTTCTCTTTGAGGCAGTATTCTTTTCACAAATGGAAAAAAGATGTTTTATTGTATAATTTTTAACACTGATGTCTAAATCCAATCTATGAATCTATTTTGCACACATATTTATAATTTTCTTCCCGAATTTTTATTTTAACTCGTGGAACCCGTGGATATGTTTTGAAGAACTCCAGGGTTTCGTGGAACACAGTTTGAAGACAATTTCTCTACGCATTTTAGACTGTTTTTATCTAAACTAAATCTGATATCTTCAAACAGAAATATTATTTTAATAATAGTATTGTTATTTGATTTGTGTTTAGAAGTTAACATATATTTCGACTTTTTTTTTCCTGTCGAGTCTGTCATTTTTAATTCTATTACACATGTTTCATATTCCATCTATTTTGCTTTACTGGCAAATAGGCTAATTTTTAGATATAAATGAGAAAAAAAATCTCACTATTTCAGAATGTTTCTGTATAATTTTAGACTTAAACATGACAAACAAATATTATACATATGTCAGCACCAAATGAGTGAAAAGGTTTTTAAAAAAAAAAACTACTGCAGCCTTCTTAACTCCTTAAGCGCGCATTTAAAAATAAAGCCGGCAAAAAAAAATCTTTTTTTTTTTAAGTTAAGTGATTTTCACGGTAGAGTTATACTTTTCCTACTTTTTTTTATCACAAATAAAAAATGCATGTAACTGGCCATCATATTTTTACTTTTGTAAATGATGTAACAAAGATAAAGAATGGATTTCGTGTTTTATTTTTTTTTTCCTACAAATAAATTACTTTCTTATGCAGATGAGTACAATGCATCAATTTTAAGTAAGCAAGTTTTACTGTTTTCGTAATACTTATTATTCATGATTTAGCAATAAATGAGGTATTGTACGTAAAGAAAACAAAACGTTGTAATTTCTACAAATTTTCTCATGCGCCATTTGAAAATCATGATGTATATGTTGAGATGTTCACGAAATTTTTAGATTGCACCGTGGGTTACTTTCTGAGTTACTATTACCGAGATACAATTTACTCCCTTTATAAGCTACTGCTCATAAAGAAATGTAAGTATTTAAACAATATTACGTTATATAGTATGAGCCCAATAAGCTCAGAACTGCAACTCTTTTTGTTATTGACAGAAAATTATTATATTCTTTATGTTTATTAATAGAAATATGTAAGTAATTAAATGATATTGTTTATATGTTTCTGTTAAAGCGTGAAATCCATTATTTCAATGAATAACTTGATATTTCATGAAAGTTAGAAAGTATTTTATTAATGATTGAAAATTTGAACGATATATATATATTTTTGGAAGACTGTGAACTAATAGTAGGAATTGAAAAGGACTCAATGCGAGAGGTTTGAATTTTTATTGAATAAGCGTAGGACAAAGGAAAAAAGTACTAACTTACTCATGAAAAATTATTAAAGCTGTTTTCGGTTAATATTAAATAATAGGACACGAATTAGGTAAAATTTTTCAGATATAAAAGAAAGTAAAAATTAATATTATATTCTGACTTCACTATCCCACAGAGAGCAACACATTTTATCATACCTCACATTTTTGACGAGTTAAGCCATTTTTTTCTGGCATAAAATGTGTTTCACGTTTTTTCTCCTATACCGTGATGTTAAATGAGCTATCCTTTCACGTGTTAAAATGAAAAAAAATAATATTCATGGAATATTTTGAAATTTTAGAAACGCTATATTGTTAACAGATGTAGAAGTTATGTCCATGAAAATTGAGTCATTTTTTTTGTCTGAAAATGTGTTCCGCGTTTAGTTCAGGGTCTCAATTTTTGCCGACAACAGCCTTAATAGATGTAAAAAGTACTAAAACAGCACAGAAAAAAAGTACCACGTGATTATTGGTTACTTCAGCATTTTGATATCCTTGAAGTTCAAGGAGTAGAAAAGTTAATTGTGCCAGTAACAGATGCAAAACATATAATTTTTTTTTTCTTTCTAGTAAACTAATGTTACCGATATGAGTTAAAAGATATTATGTCATCTGCATTTCTGTAACATTAATCAATTAATGATCCGCAATAGAGATAAAATGCATTTTTCAACAGGTTTTAGCTATTTATGATCAATTAATTTAAAATATATTTGAAATTGTTTATTTGTCACTTTAACGGTCTATCATTAGTTATTTTGTAGAATTAGTTATATTTCATGGACTAACTAGGTAAAGCATGAAAATTTTCATCTATTATACACTTTAACTGACTTGTCTAATTATTTCATGGAATACCTAGTTATTCTATGAGATATAAGTGAATATATACTTTAAAGGTAACATGTATAACTCCTTCAACTTTTAAAAGGATTATGAAATAATATTTTTGTGACTGATAAAGTTCGGAGCTGTGATTTTGAAAAAGCGTATAAATGAATATCTTTTTAATATTTAGCGTCATTTGAATCGAAATATGCATGTAAAATTTTGTTTTAAAAACATTACTATACGAAAAATTATTTAATTGCAACTTTTTGACCATAAATGAAGATACCCAATTACATCACTTTAAAACATTATTCTTTTATTAAAAATACTGCTATAGCAATAGTATTTTGCCTATATATAGCTACTGGGGGTAATGAGAGGAGGGGCAAAGATTTTTGTAACATTTACATTATTTTCAAGGATATTATCAATTGAAATAATAATGGGAAATTTTGTTAAAATTCCTTTACTCTAATATAATGAAAGATGTTTGGTGACAAGTTGCTGACTTTGGTAGGGGTGTTTATTTGTTTCACCATCCTACCGGTCCACAGCTACGCCGTGCATGCTTTGGACGACTGAGATGAAAGTATTCCCTACGCGAGCCAGTCATTAAGGGCCTTTTATTCCTATCCTTTGTTATTTGCAACTTGCAGACGGAGTGCCGCTGCATTTGAATAAATCCACTTCCAAATTATATATATCAATAATTTTAGTTCAACCCCGGTGTAGAAGTCCTAATAATAATACATAGGCAAAATATTATTAATATAGAAGTATTTTTGTGTAGAGTGTTTTGAAATTGTGTCATTCTTTCTTCATTTTTTCCCAAAAATTGCATTTAAATAAATTTTTCTTCTAAAAATATTGTTAAAATCATATTATATGTATATTCTAATTCAACTGACACTAAATAGCCAAAAAATTATCCATTTATACGCTTTTTCAAATTTACGATTCTGCTCCTAACGTAGTCAGTCCCCATAAGTAAAGAATTTCTTTTATTTCAAATATTGTAAAAGTTATTTATATTACATTGTTGTGTCGGCTCATTAGTCCAACATTTCTCAACAATACTTGTCAGGTTTGACCTACAGGGTGACCAGAATGCCCATATGGGCCAATGTAATCTTCTAAAAGAGATCGTGTATTCTGCCCTCATGCCTGGGGGCAAACAGGTGTCTCCCCGATTTTGAAGGAGGCTATGTTGAAAACCCACCACTTCCCTCCCCGATAATGTTCGGACAACACGATTTATAGAAAGAATGCTCCTGTGAACAGTATCCATTGTTGGGTCTCCCTCGCATATGTGGACCACGAACTACTTGAATGAGAAGGAATGTCGGCCTGTTGAAGGAAAGACATATCCTGGAGAATGTCTTCAGTGTTAAAGTATCAGTTAGATTAATAGTCCTCCAGATGGTATATTAGGTACGGCGACAGAGTGGTTTCAGACGTGTCTCCAAGCACCAATGGAATTGGAACTAAAGTGAAAAGGGTGGTGTGGCTACGCTCACCAATCAGAGATGATTGGGGGCGTGAAAGAGGCTCACCCAGGGTTTTAAAGTGTTGGCTTGCAAGTTGACGAGAAGCTTCTGGAACTTCTTCAATCTTCCGCATCAGTTTTTTCCTTCTTCGCGAGACACTCGATAGAGGTTGCGGGGGAAGCCGCACCTCAAGAACCAAGAGATAGAAACTGCGATGACCTTTGAAAGACGGAGTGCCGGAGTCTGGAGACCGCTGGAGAGAAGATATTTTTGACGATAGCAGCGAAAGGAGTGGCGGAGACAGCCCCAACTGGGACCGATCATCTCAAGAACTTTAAACCTTAAACGGGACTAGAACATTCTTCCAGCGTAAGGCTGTGAAGAGCAAAAATTTACTGTTGAATTTAATGTTTTGTTTAAGTAATTTGGAAATGCCTTTTGGCAATTAGCTGTGTGAGCCCTCACGCTACCCAGTAAGGAAGTAATCTTACTGGCTCCCTTGGTTACTACATATATACCTTTCCTTTAAATGAAGTGAAATGATGAAAAATTGCGAAGAAAACTGAGTCCTAAAATTATTTTTCCCTGTTAATGCATTTATTTGTATAATTATAATTCTGCAATTGTATCATTCAAAGAATATCTTTCTTTTCTTCCGTGCTTTTTCTTTTCCTGGAAAAAAGATTTCGAAAAAATTAATCTCCCTACATTTGAACGTCATGAGTAAATGAAAATGTATTTGGCTTGAGTTAAACATTATTCTACAATTTTATTTTGCTTAATTTGGAATAATTAGTAATCATCGGGATACAAACCACAGAGTGACTTAATCTTTAAGTAATATATTGATCAATATTTATATTTCTTCACACATTCTTATATCCAATGCTTTAGCTTATTGTCTGAAATGTGAATTATTTTATAAAACTTGTTTATATATCTGAATGTCCTCCAGCCATTATAATGTTAATGACCCTCGGCTTGTAACGAGTGGGTTCGGATTCGAATCCCGAGTAAGACATGGTTGTATCTTCTTCGGGAATGAAGTCGGTCTTTCGCCTGTAATGGATTCCCGTCTCGAAAAGAAAGCAGCGCACCCCTTCCTGTTATATGCTGGGTTCATCATCTGTAATAAATGTGTATATTCTTCTGTTGTATTGTATGCTTTCTGTTCTTCTTCACTTGTATTTCATATGTTCCCAGTATAAAAAACACACAACAACAACATATATCTGAGTAAAATCTCAATTTAAATTTTAATCTTGTATGTTTTACTCTAAATCTTAATTACGAATGCCATTTTTCTAAGCGCCAGTCTCATTTCATTTCCTACATTAAGAGGATTAAATATTGTATTGATATGTTTATTGGCGATTCCTAATATATATATATATATATACATATATATATAATAAGAACAATGAAGCAAATTTTCTTGACATACATGTCAAATTATATGATAATGTAATAGTTTCTAATATTTATGATAAAAGAGAAGAATTTAATTTCAATATTATAAAAGTTCCTCATTGGGAAAGTAATGTACATATTTCTATATTCAGAAATATTGTTATTAATTATATACAACGTAATAACTTTCTGGTGTCAAAAAAATCAGATATTATAAATAACTATATACATTTTACTAAATATTGCTTAAATCAGAAATACCCAATTAATTTTATTAATAGTTATATGAATAAAGCTATTCAAAATAGTTAGGATTAAAATTCTGAGATAAATAATAGTTTATTACTATAAACTTAAATATTTCATAGTTATAGTTATCTCCATAATCTAATATTAGATAAAATTACTTATTATTATTTTATTCATATTTACTCTAGTGTTATTAAAGTTATACTATAATTTGCAACTATTATTAATTTTTATTTTCATTCTTTTTATACTTTTGTTAAGTGCTACATTTCAGCCCTTCACTTGATTTAAATCTGTATTAGGGTCTAGAATCTGGCAATAACTTATTTATTGCACTCAGATTTAGCGCGGGCTTTGCATTTGTAAGTGCAATTTTTAGGTAAGTTACCTCTATCTTATAATGGATTTAGATATTCCTATCCATTATTTCCTATTGGTTTTTGCTCGGTGTTATTTACAAAAATGGGGGAAGGTTGGCTGGCCAAAAAACATGTTCAACCCCACTTTTATATAAATTATTTTATATAATAGCTGTCCTAAGTCAGTAATGTTTATAACACTGCAGCATCCATTTTATAATTTTTAATCTCGATTACTCATATGTCCTTTATTGTGTGATTTTTCCTACTGTCTATGTGTTTTTCGAATGTTATTGTTTGGATGTTATCTCTTGTTTGTAGAGAATCAGCCTATATATATATACCCTGACAATAAAGTTCGGTGAAGATATCTGTAACATTAACATAGATGAAATATTAACAAAAGTTACCTTACTATCCTTCGAAATAGTCCCCTTCTATAAGTATGTACCGCTGAGATCTTGTCACGTTTCGTTGGATATTAGGAATATCGATAACACGTTTTTCACATCCCTAAATTCTGGGTAACGATTTGTCGCATGGATTCAAGGTTAATCTGCAGTTCATCAGCTATCGTGTGCACAGTTAATTGACGATCTTTGGTGATTAATTTCTTCACTTTTGCAATGTTTTTGTCACTGACAGAGGTCGCCAGTCTTCCACTACGGGGTTGTCAGAAACTCTTTCCCTGCTTTCGAACCACTCGTACTCACACTTCATGGACAGTGCTTGATCTTAATAAACACGTACCAGCATCGCATAAGTTTTTTTTGACTTGCTAAGCTTAAAACAAAACTTTAAATTGATCTTTTGTTCGTTCATTTTTCTGTTCTCAGTTAAGAACCAACGTACTAAACAAGCACTTTGTAAAACAAGTCTTACATGGAACACAAATGAGTTTCAACTGAACAACGATGGGGGCAGATGGTCAACACCTGCCACTACGCATGTACAGCAATTTGCTTCGCCAGTGTTGCCATATCGGCCGTTCTGACTTCATTCACCGAACTTAGTCAGTGGTTGTATATATATATATATATATATATATATATACTGTAGCGCACACAAAAATTTTCAAGGGAGGGGTCCAGGGTCGAAAGTCCACCATTTTGGTATCATGCTCAAATACGTAGCCCAACATATTTTTCGATTTTGTCAATTTTCGGGAACAAAAACAATACAAAATTAATTATTGAATAAATAATTAGCATTAATTGATAAAATTAATTATTAAAAACAAATACACAGTTAAAATTTACGTAATATATACATAGGATTATAACCAATCAAAAAAAATCAAGAGCTATGGGGGTGTCCGGACCTCTAGGACACCCCCTTGTGGGCGCCACTGTATATATATATATATATTCCTTTACACGTACCTTTAGTTCAAAATTATTTCAAAACAAATCTGGAATTCATACAATTGGTACATTGATGCAATTGTATCGGAAAATAAAATATAATTGTATTTTTATATCTCTACCCATATCAGTGCCGAAGTAGTCGAGTGGTAATGGTTGCGAACTCTCAATCGAGTCGAAGGTTCGACTCCAGATGCCGCTTAAGCCTCGTTACACAAAAGGACCGGATGCAGGTTCCTTTATCGTTTACATCAATTTGATACTTGTAATAGAAAAATTAGGAATCAGAGTTGTAAGGCAAGAAAAATTCTTCAAGTAAATTATAACTAATAGTTACAATAAACGGGCCCGTTTATGAATTAATTGTATCAAAGAAAGTTTACGTAAATGTTTTCATTTCAAAACGATTTATTTAAAAATTAAATAATACCTGACCGTATTTGACACATCAGTTTTTATAATGTTTGTGTGACAGGAAAGTTTTGTTTCAATATCGCGTTTGGAATAATATAATATTTGTATTTCCTTTTCTTTTTTTTAAAGCATAAAAATATATATATATATAATAAAATCGCCAAACGATTTTTTTAAAAATAATCGTTACAAGATATTAGATATTCAAAGAGATATTATTATTAGATAATTACAAGATATTATTCAGAATTTAGCTATTTCTACTATCCTTTTTTCCCATATATTTTTCTTTCTGTATTTGATTTTTTTAGCTCTTAAGTAGTTTACGAGAAATTATTTATATTTCTATTACACTTACGTATTTCACAAACAATTTAGAGAATTTTTATTAATAATTATTTTCTAGTGCGCAAAGACATTGCTTATTTATCACATAAAACTTCTTACCTGTAATAACACACATAAGTACTTCCATTTTATCGATGACCATCTATGGGACGTATTTAATATTCAAAGAATTTCCCCAAATAGTATTAAAACTGTTGCGGGCAAAAACAATTTATTTTTCTATGACTTATTAAAAAACTTCTTATACATATTAAGGCAAAAGAAGTAATATTTCCATTAAAATTAAATTACATATTGTTTTTTAAACCTTTGAAAAAAATTAGGTATCAATAGTTTTTCTTGACAATTATTTTATTGTTTTTATTTTAATAATGATTGTTTACTTCACGAGTATTTTTATTATTTTAAATATACTTACAGAAGAAAAAAATTATGAAAAATTCTTTCAACAAGATCTTTTTTCATTTCAGATACTACAATGATTGGATCACTTTTATTTATTCTGCTTTCTCTTGGAGATTTGGCTGTGAAATCTACTGAAGGTAAGCTAAGACATATATAGTGAATTCAACCTTAAATGCGCGTTAAAAGAAGACAAAATTTGCTTAGAAATTTGCGGCATAATCTCACAACATTAAGGATAAACAGGAATCATAAATGTAACCAAGGCAATATATTTATAATTATTTTGTCGGATTTTATACTAATTTACTTCAAATAACTCTCTATTGAACACAATATCCTTCAAATTGATACACTATTTTCAAAAATTTCCAACTGATATCATTTACTTAACCTCTCATAAAGACTAAAGCTACTTTATTACATTTATTGATGTATATTCTCCATCTTACCTCTCCTTTTCTTTTTCCTAGGTCTTTTATATTATCATTTTATACTTTTATGTATATGTTAAACATAAAAGATGAAACTATACACAGTTAGAATTAATTGGGACAAAAGGGGAAAAAAAGTGATTTTTGTCTAAGACCTTAGCTTTTTATCATTACATATATCTTAAATAAACTGAAAAATGTGTATAAGAGTTTTCGAAGTATGTCTTCCTTTAGCATAAATGACCTCTTCAACACTTCTCATTGACTCCACTAGAGTAGCACACCATGTTCTTTATTTCATCATTGTAAAAACACTGGTATAGCCCTTTTTATCATTTGCTGTGTTGTCGTGCAATTCATCTTAGCAAAACGATTCTTGAGAATATGACATAAGTTTTGAATAGGATTTTAGTTTGAGGAATTTCCAGGCCAATGGAGCACTTTTATTTTATTTTTCATCTAAAAGCATGGTCCCATTTTGATTTGTGATAAGGGGCCAAGTTAGGTTGGATTGTTCCATGAATGGAACAATCCTACTACATAATAATTCTATATATTTGACAGAATTCATCATGTCTTAAGAGGAACTAAGCTTCCAGTGCCATTTGTTGTGAAAAAATCCCATACATCTATTTAGAAAGAAGTTTTACAGTATGTTGGATACGATCTGGTAATAAAGTTCCAACTGCACTTCGTCAAACTACACTTTATTTGTATCCCTACACAAATAAATGTTTCATCACTGAAAATCCCTTCTTCCAGTCGTTAACAGTCCCAAACTCAAGAAACTACATTTCAAACGTGAAATCCTATTACATTAATAATCAATCTAACCTCCAGAATTTTGAATGCAAACCTGCATGCATTGTGTTACACAATTGCCAAATGCCACTTTGTAGTATGGAGTTCCATGCTTGTTGTACTTTTTGTGTCGATACTGATACAGTCAGTGCTGGAAGTGGATGATGTTGATGTTGTCGCCCAATGATATCCTATACGTGCTAAACTGAAGTCAGATCTGGTGATCTCGCAGGTCAAGGTAACATGTCAACACTCTGTAGAGCACGTTGTGTTACAATAGTGGTGTGAAGGGGAGCTTTATCCTGTAAGAAAACTCCCCCTTGAATGCTTGTTCATGAATGGAAGTACTACAGGTTAAATTCCCAGACTGACGCACAGATTTACAATCAGTTTGTTTGGAATAAGCACAAGAGTGCTTCTGCAGTCATAGGAAATTGATCCCCAGATCATGATTCCAGGTGTAGGTCCAGTGTGTCTAGACCACAGACAGTTTTGTTGATGGTGTTTCCTTCCCTGGCCTCCTTCTCACCAACACACGGTTACTACTGAGACTAAGGCAGAACCGGCTTTCATTAGAAAACGTAACAGATCACCACTCATTGCTCCAATGAGCTCTGGCTTGATACCACTTATGTCGCAAACGGTAATGGCTTGGAGTCAATGGAATATACGCAACAGGGTGCCTGGCTCTGAGCTGTCCTTGAACCAACTGATTTCTAACAGTTCGTTGTATCACTATGGTACTGACTACAGCTCAAATTTCTGCCTCAGACGCAGTACGAGGAGCCGCAGCCGTACGCCGAATACGGAGGTCTTCCCTCTCAGTAGTGTCAAGTGGCCTCCCGGAACCTAGTCTTCTTGATGCAGTACCATCCCTTGACCACTGCTCCCAATAATCATGTACAGTGAATACATTCCGGCTAATTCTTTCTGCAATATCGTGGAAAGAAAATCCACCTTCTCCAGTCCTATTACACGACCTCGTTCAAACTCGGTCAGCTTCTTCATCATAATGACGTATGAGTAGATGTTAGCCATTCTAGGCTAACATCTACTCAATATGTCAAATTTCACAGACAAATAACGCTCACGAACTTTACAGCATGCACTTAAAGTAACCCTTATTTGCCCGTTCTGAGTGGTGCTACTAGAGCCGCACTTAAGCGCGAAGCGCGAAATTCGAATCAATTTCATCTTTTGAGATGTATAAATACGCCTACCAAATTTCGTTTATCTAACACAAGTCTTTCTTGGTGCTTCGATTTTTTCCCGTTAGCATATTTCATACGCTTACTTCACTTAACAATTATTATTAATATTATTAATCATGGATATTTTTTTTCTTTTACAATTCATAGTTATTTAACTAAATAAGAACGAAAATTTTATAAAAATGTTACTGCAACAGAAAACAAATTAAAGTTCATTTTTGCATTCAGCCTACTAGATTTACAAATATCGTTATAAATTCTTCAATCCCTAAATGCAAGTTGTCATTCTTTATTGTTTTTCTGCAGGATGTGAGAACATAGAAATAGTTTCCAGAGCAGAATGGGGCGCTCGAGAAAGCCTTTCAAATGAGACTATGGTAACTCCAGTACCCCATCTCTTCATTCATCACACAGCTATGAGCGAATGCGACAACTTTGCATCTTGCAGTCAGATGATGCGAACGATACAGAACTTTCACATCGATGATAGAGGTAAGCAAAATCGAATTAGAACGTAAATATATGAAACATTTCATTAATTGAAACAAAAATTCACTAATTACTTTTACATCCCTTTTAATTATTTACTTAAACGAAAATTTTTCCACTGATTTTTTTTCTTGTCAATGTATCATTTTCTAATACATCGGAAATTTCGGAGCAAGAAATATTCTTCATATTGAACTTTTCGATAAATGCTACAGCTAAAGTATTAACATTTCAATCCTGATTTCTCACTTGTCCAAAAATCATTACTAATTGAAAAAATTTTTTCAACTGCAGCAATAGTTTCAGAGCGGCACAACGTAAATATAACAAGAATAACTAAATTTTCATATGGAATGTGTTCATTTTTGAAATACTTAAATATTTCTACCCATCTCTTATCCATTTCAATATGTTGATTTTCCCATTGTTCTAACTTATTAGAAATTAAATTTACATTCAGTCTCTCTACTAATTTCTTCAAACAAACAATTGTTATCAATTTTAATATCAGGCATTTCTTTCGATAAAAATTCAACACAATGTTCTATACCTGCCCAATTTACTTGCGATAAAGTAAAATAAATCACTATTGAAAACTGTTTTTTCCTCTGGTATTTGTTTCAGATCATTTTTCATATTGGAAACATATTAGGTAAAAATTGTGCCCTTTGGTAAACTTTTTCGTTATGCCTGAATTTGATTTTTCTAAGTTTGATAATATTCTTTCAAGGTATCCGACTAAGTTCGGAACCGTGATTTTGCAAAAGCGTATAGATGGATAATATTTATGATATTTAGTGTCACTTAGATTAGAAAATGTATATAAAATTGTTTTAAGAATAGTATTACAAAAAAAATCTTTAAGTACAATATTTTGACAAAAAATGAACATAGAATGACCCATTTTCAAAATATTCTCCTTTTGTGAAAAATACTTCTATTATAATAATATTTTGTCTATACACAGCTCAGACCTCTCTACAGAGACTCAATTAGAATTTTTGAAATATATCGCTTAGAAGTGGGTTTATCCATGTTTTACGACAACAGAGGGGAGCAACTTTAAGAAAGAAACGCCGATAATTATTTCAATTGGTGGTAACTCTGAAAATAATGTGAATTTTTCAAAAATCGTAGTTCAGACTCTTTGGAGAAGTCTTTACTATATAAAAGCGAAATATTATTATTTTAGAAGCATTTTTTATAAAAGGAGAACATTTTGAAAAAAGGTTATTCTAGGTTAATTTTTTGCCAAAATAATGTATTTAAATAAATTTTTTTTGTCAAAATGTCCTTAAATCAATTTTATACATGTATTCTAATCTTAGTGACACTAAATATCGTGAAAATTATCCATTTATCCTCTTTTCTAAAATTTCGGTTCCGAACATAGTCGGATTCCTTAATTTATTAAAAGAATAAATTTTTCTTCAAATCGTGATTTTCATTAAAGGACAAAATCGTTTAAAATAAGACTAACTTCTGTAGCTGAAATAGGTTCACCATCAATATTTTGATCGTTTTGTGGAAAATACATGGCTAATCATGTACAAAATTCATTAATATCTGTTATAATTCATACTGTACCGACACATAATGCGTAACTATTTGGCCTGGCATCTCTGAATACAGAGATCAACAGATTAGTTTTAAAATATTGAAAAGGAGGACAAGTAGATGGACACTTTTCAAGGAAGGGCAGAACCTATAAAAGAAGGATTGTCCTCTCTAAAGGAGGACAATTGTTCACCTTATTATAATAAGAAAAGTCCTATCTCGGATATTTGACACTGTTTACTTGAGCATTCATTTAGACCCTAAATTAAAATGGAAGAAACATATCGATTCAACTGTTGATAGGGGTTACTCAAGATCTAGGCTGTAAAGTAGCGTTTCTCAAACTGTGGGGCGCGCCCCACTAAGGAGGCATGATAGCTCTACGAGGGGGCGCGAGCATATTGAAAAGTCGAAAACAAAATATTATTTTTAAAAAATTATTAAAGTAAACAAACAAAATTCATTCTGACATGATAAAAAATAAAATTACCATTTACACTGATATTATACACTTATAAAAGTATCAGTGCTGCACAATGTATTTTATAATTAATTTAACAATACCAAGTTAAGAAAAAGTTTAATAATGACCAGTGACTCCATGGGCTTGTCATAAATAAAATGATACACAAAAATTAACATTTATCTTGATAATTTGTATGGTTTATAAATATAATCCCTTAACTACAGTTTAAAAGTTACGCGATTCGCTCCCCAATGCCTCTGTTTTCTACGTAGGAGCGAGTATGTGATGTATTGGGAGGAGGGGGGAGAGGAAGAAAATTAACAGATATATGAAATCCTCTGAAATAAGTAAATCCTTCACACACACTGTCAAGGTCCTTTTATTGCATTCCAAAGCCTTCGGAATAATTTTATGGATAGCAGTGCACAGAAAAGATCGTACTTCAAAAAGACGTATAAATACGTCCGGGGAATTTGACGTACCGGTTGAGTGAGACGTATATATACGCCGGTAGCATTTAAGAGATTAAAGACGTATTGTAGCTTTAGCGTCAAAGCATAATATTATTGAATTTCTGCATTTTTATTTGTATAGAAGGGGGGCGCGATGAAAATTATGGTTGAATATTGGGTAGTCAAAATTGAAAGTTTGAGAAGCCCTGCTGTAAAGTGTCTAGCTGGTGTCAATTACGACTCAACTCAAGATGTTTTGTGTTCAACCTATAAGTGTTATGTCCGACCTGTTGTTGAATATGGAAATGAGGTTTTAATAATTGCCTCGAATTCTGTTAGAAATAGGTTTAATATTTTTCAAAACAGCATGTTGCTTTTAATCACTGGTGGGGCCAAATCAACCCTTATAGCTGCAATGGAACTCCAGACAGATTTGAAACCTATGAGTGAAAGAAGCCAAAGTGCCCTTGTTGAAAAAGTCTTGAAAAGAAACAACTTCCCAAATTATTATAGACCCACAAGTGAGGAATTAAAAACTCATAAGACTTTCTTTTCAACTGTTCATGATCTTTATGACACTTACGATATACCTACACCCAAACGCCAAGTTTCCCCCACAGGAATTTAACCCTATTATGAACCAAGTGATATTGGAGAGCCACATGGATCTTGGTTGAAATGTTGCTAAGCAATTTTCTATAGAAAGTGACTTAAAAAGGGCTGCTCTTGCGACTATATATTGCAGATATCCTCTTGATAAATGGTTCCATGTATACACAGATTGTTCAGCAGAAGATGCTATTAAAAATACTGGCGCTGGAGCCTATTCAAGTGCTTTCAGTATTAACCTGTTGGGAAGTATCGTGACAATTTTTTGACGGTGAGATTGCGGTAATATCATTTACGATCGATAAATTGGAAGGCGATCGATAAATTGGAAATATTGCGTTTTTTATCGATTCTCAAGCTGTCATTTTGTCTCTAACAAATTCAAAGTATAATGAAAATGTACTAGTTCATTCCTGCAGAATGAAGTTAATTGAACTTGGGAAGTCTAAGGAAAGCATTGCCCTCCAGTGGATTCCCAGCCATTGTGACATTGTTTAAAATGAGCAGGCAGAGCGGCTTGCTAAGGCGGGATCTCTCATGTCCCAATCTGACTCTCTTTTGCTTTGCGTAACATTAAAATAATCATTTACAATAAGTTAAAAATTAATAGGGCCTCCTTGTATAGCGATGCAGCGGTGTGGGTAAGAGGTGGAATGCCTTACTCAACAAAAGTAGTATAGTCCCCAGTTCCCTGCCTCGCTCTGTTGGAGTTACTTGCTTTTGTTTGCTTACCGGACATATTACATGCAAAACCATTTATATCGCATTGGAGTCAAGGATTTAACTTGTTTCCCTCTGTGCCATCAGGGTGATATGGATGGTGATCATCTCAGGTACAGGCCTGTTGGCTTAAAGTTTCTTAAAGACAACTCTACGGACCCTAATTTTAATTCTTTTGATGATTCGTGATCACTTTATTGGGCTACTCGTCGACTAATGCAGAGATGTCGAAGATGGGCGTAGGATTAAAGAAACATTTTTGTTAACAATAATAAAACACAAAAGGAACAAAATACTCTTGATTTAAAAGTATTCGCATAATATAAGAATTATAATTGTTAGTATTAGTTTCGGAAAAAAATGTCAAGTCACTATAAATAGGCAATATTTTTCCTACTTCATGTTATGCAACAAGTATTTGTGATATAGTTGCTCTATGGTGACCATATCTTTGATTGTCAGCGTGAATTAGAAGTGTGGAATTGTCAAATTGAATAGGCATTTTAAAATTCTTAATATGACTTTATTAAGAATATAACTTAAATCTCTAATAATTTAGATAAATTTTAATAAATGAGAATCTATTAAACCAAACACACAGCAATAGTTAAACCTGATCGCGTAACTTAGACCCCTTATCTAAATAATTATATTATCCACCTACTTCCAATTCTAATAATATTACAAGTCCTAATATAAAATAATCAGTCCTACCTTAATCCAAAATAAGATTCTATCACGGTACGAGATGTCTATGCGTACGTGCAATGGTATGCACCTTGTATCAATGGCTGAATATCCCGGTAACTTTTTGATAGGCCGTCAATTCACACTCGTATCTCTTCTAAACATAACTTTCCCTAAATTGCCATACTGCTTACTGAAACTTCTGTTCTTTTAAAAGCTATCTTATTTGCATTTCATAATCGTATTTCACTTCTTGGATTTGGGTTGGAAAATATTTGTCATTAATCTTGGCCGTCAAAGAACCCAGAGGTTATGTTACAGAAAAGACGCGTGAGCCCGTCACATATTGCCAAAAAAAAATTCTGTTTAAAAGTGAATTTACATTATTTAAAATAGAATGCTTTACTTTCTTACAAAAATAAGCAATATTGTAAAGAATAATACGTCATGGTATTTATGTATCTTTCAGGATGGGATGATATCGGATACAACTTCCTTATTGGAGGAGATGGTCGAGTGTACATGGGACGAGGTTGGGATAGAGTAGGAGCTCACACATATGGATTCAATCGCATTGCTGTGGCGTTTTCTTTAATGGGTGATTTCTCTCACAAGCTCCCATCAGAGTTGATGTTGAATGCAACTACGAATCTCATCGAATGTGCTAAGAATGAAGTAAGTAGGCAAACAATTCATTGATATATTAAATTTGTAACAAAATATAAAACAAAAAGAAAAATCGCTGTTTTTGAGAAATGCTTAACAGGGCAACAAAAATTTTCAATAAATTACCATAAATCGGAGGCTTTCAATCTTATCTAAATTTAATCAAAATATTTTATATGTCGTTGAAATCTCAAATTTTAATACGCACGACCCTCATTAGTTATAAAATATAATTATAGATGGAGACTATCGTTTTATAAAAGTTGTACAAGAGTTGGTATCTCTTTTTGGAACGTGATCAGATGACAAAGACATTTGGTTCCTTAACTTCCGCATCCTCATTACTTAAAAATTTGAGCTCTTGTTTAGTTTATTGCAACAGAATCTCTGTTGTTTCGATCAACTAGTTTTTAGTAAAATCCACTCAAACCATGGTTACTAAACCCACATCTCTGCCAATGTGTGTCCACCGTAGTTCTATAGTCGTACTTGTTTGTTTATGGAGCAAATCCATCTTTCTATTTTTGCCTGACTCAAAGACTTTTTAAACAACAACAAAAAAATTTTATACACTTCATAGTTATTAACCGCAGTCAGATATGTGGTTGACACCAGAACTGATAAGAAGAGGGGAGTAGGCTAATCCTTACATCAGGGATGGGCATTGAATCGATCGTGATCGACCGGTGGGCCACAGAGTCATTTTGGTGTGACCACCATTTCTAGACCTAAGACGCGCATACTAAAAGAAACACATTGATGGAACACCGACGCCAGCTATACTGGAGAATAGGCTTTTCACAATCTATACGAGTGTGTTTACTTAAGCAAATGATTCGATAAATATGTAGACGACTCATGCACCTTCATTGGAAGCGAACGATAATCCTTAAAAAGTTTAATGCCGCTGTAGGGGAAAAAAGTAATCACTGTGATGCTAGCCGAAGTTGTCAATTTTTCCCCACACGCCGATTAAAGAGAGAATAAATGTTGATGATCAGCTCTTCCAGCGAAAGCACAGGATTGACTATTGAGGCATCATTCCATACAACCCGCTTTCACAAGATTGGGTTCTCGAGTGGATTTCATGGAATCGGCAGCGAACAAGTGCAAGATGAAACGTCTGATTCAGAATCATCGGTTTACGTATGTTCTCTGCTCGCTGCATTAAATAAGTTCAAGGTCTATCAGTCGCTCATAGTTGTTCAAGGATTCAGCTTGATAATTTTGTATTACTTGTGTTTTTGTAGTAAATATAATCTGTCATATTTTAAAAGAGAGTTACAATGTCGAAAGCACAAATGATAAGGAAAACATACCATTTTAATACAGAATTACCACACCTACACCATTGGGAGGACTGCAACACCTTAAAAATTTTAGAAGTAGTCCGTACCCTGGAAAAGTCCGCCTAAGCCTGCTTTACATCTTCAACATGACACAATGGGAAAACTTCAAATAATATTTTATTCACTGCGCTGAAGTACTTGATAAAGGATAACTTTTTCATTTTAATTTGAAACCCAAAACTACCCATTAGGCATCCATGATAGTAGTCATTGTGCTGGTGTATTATTGCATTTTATTCGTGTATAGCTTATAATATTAGGTTGGGGGGAAAATCCAGTACTTTTGCATGAAATTCAAAACTTTGTTTAACATGTTTCGGATTGTCCGATTTGGGTCAAATATATACCATTTTGTTGTATAATCTGTTGCCATTTTAAAGGTAGCTTCATATTGCCTCTCTCATAAAAGTCTTAGCCTTTATTGGCGAAAAACTCTAGTAATTGATTTTCACAATCTTCTCTTGATCCCAATTTCTTATCGCTCACATAGTTTTGCAATGCGAAAAAAGCTGGTAATCACTTGGTCCCAGGTCCAGACTATATGGTGGATGCATTAAAACTTTCCAATCAAGCTTCCAGAGCTTCTGGAGAGTCACTACAGACATGTGCGGCCTGGCGTTGTCCGAATGGAACACAACATCTCTTCTGTTGGCCAATTCTGGCCGTTTCTGGTCAGTCACGAACTTCAAACGGTCCAGTTGTTGACAGTAGAGATCTGAATTTAGTGTTTGGCCTTACCGAAGCAACTCATAGTAAATGATTCCTTTCCAGTCCCACCAAATACGCAGTAGAACCTTCCTGGATGTTAGTCCGGGTTTGGCCACCACTTGAGATGCTTCACCGCGCTTTGACCATGATCGGTTTCGCACAATATTGTAGTATGTGACCCATTTCTCATCGCCAGTCAACATCCGCTTAAGAAATGGGTCGATTTCATTCCGTTTGGCTAGGGCTTCGCAGATGGAGATTCGATCCATCATGTTTTTAGTGTTAATTGACGTGGCACCCAAACATCGAGCTTCTTTTTGAATCCAACTTTGCTCAAATGGCTTAAAACTGTTTTATGGTCTATCTTTAGCTCCTGGGCGATGCTACGACTACTAACATGCCGATCAACTTCGATTATTTCTGTGATTTTATCGACATTTTCGATGACAGGCGTGGGGCAACTTTAACATCAAAAATGCGTGAACGGAATCGACGAAACCAAAATTGCACGTAATTAGCTGTTACAGTATCGGCACCATAAACACCATTCGCAATTTGAGCCACCTGGCTTGCATTTTCGCCTTTATCAAAGAAAAACTGCAAAATGTACCGAATTTTCTCTTTGTTGACTTCCATTTTTTACACCCTGTAACTCACAACTGAATGGACCAAACAACAAATAGTAAAAGATTTTTTAAAGTGAAATGTCACCTTGACAACGAGCATAAATTTGAAATTGTTTGATCGATACTTCACGAGATATCGACACTACAGCCATCTACCGAAAATATAATGGATTGATTTTTTTCCCCAACCTAATATTAGGATAGTTAAATCTTGATTGAACAGTTGCTTTTTGGGATATTTTACACTTCTTTGTTATATCTTTGTAACCACATTGGCAGATGTGTAAAGAGTTGAGCACCATTCGAGGTAACAACCATAGTTCTATTTACCATACATTTAGACTGTATTAAATGTACATTTAGACAAGGAGTGGGCAATGATCTTGCGGACCACTTCGGAAAAGCATCATAATCCTGCGAGCCGCATATAAAAGTATATGTCAAAATAATACTAGCTGGTATACCCGTTCTTCGCTCGGTGAATTGAAAAATTAAACAAAAAACATTGAAGGATAAAGAAGTTTTTAATGAGTCAATTTTACATAAATAGCAAATTAAACAAAAAAAAAGCTTTTTGTGCATACCTCAGCTGAACAATAAAACCAGTCGCCCATCCGGTACAGTGGTTAGCGACGCTGACTGCTGTGCCGTTGGGCATGGAATCGAATCCCGGAGAAGACATGAATGTTTGTAAATGTATCGTGCCTTCGCGGCATGGGGTATTTTAAATAGCCGTCGAGCCTAGAAGTCCTCTCGTGAGGTTAATGAATGGGAAGAGAGGTGGGAAGCCCCTGACCACCCCAAGGCGTTCTCCCTCAAAATTGGGGTGAAGCCGAGCTAAATCGTTCTGTCACCTGTATGTTGCTGAAAGCTACGGCTAACAACAAGTATCACTTAGCCTTTGCCATGATGAATTTCGTGGGCCTTGATTTCGTCTTTGTCGATAAGGTGGCATTAGTAACAACAGCAACAATAAAACCTATTTGTTAAGTTTTAAGTCTGTAAGTCTAATAGCTGATAAAAAGGGGGGGGTTGTTATTTATAAAACCACGTAACTCTCTTGAGTCTCGATTTTTGAAAACACCATCCGAAGCTGATCTCTGATCAGCAAAAGTAACACATTGTTACAAATTTTGTGCAATGAACGCTTAAAATAGTGTAAATAATTTATATCTGGATGTGTAATAACGTTAATATTACTTTCTGTTAAATTAATTTTATGTTAAAATTGTAATATTCGCAAGTAACGCTTTTTCTTACATTATGGAAACATAACGAACTGTTGGTGATAGAGCCAAGTTGGCATCATTTTTGGTGACCACGTTGGCAACTTGCAATTGATTGAAGGTGCAGAAGTTGATATGCTGTAATGCCACCTGGTGGGGAGCTGCAACAAAGAGAATAACACAAAAACCTTCTCCACAAAAAAATACATAAACATGCCAATGTTCATAGTGATCGGTTGAACGGTGTTGGAGTGAAGCGATTTCATATATACAAACATCTATTTTTATACATAGGATTAAAATAATACACTCGTGGACAAAAAAATTAGCGCACAAAGAAGTAGTCGTCAAATTGAAACGAAATTTTATATCCGTAATGACTACTTTGAAATAAGTAAATGATTAGAAAATCAAAGAAAAAGGATCATTTATTTCAGAGAAAAAAGCAAAAAAAAAAAACCCGGAGAATTTAATACCCTGTTGAACCTCGTCTAGCGCGAATGCACGATGCGATAGATACGATCGGGCATTGAGGCATACAAGTTCTGTATGATGTTTTGAGACATTTCGTTCGATATTTGCTGTAACCTTGCCTCTGGTTCGTTCAAACTCGTGGAATGCCCAACTCGCCGCCCCAAATGATCCCAGATATGCTCGAATGGAGACAAATCTGGGGATCGAGCAGGCCAAGGAAGGATAGTAACAGTGAGGAGACAGTCTAGTGACACCCTTCCCGTTGTGAGACCGAGCATTGTCTTGTTTAAAAATGGCTCCTGGGAGCCGTTGTATGAGTGGCAACACATGTGGTTGCAGGATGTCATAGACATACCGTTGGGCTGTCATGGTGCCACGGATCAATACTAGGGGTGACCGTGTATTGTAGGCAATGGCACCCCATACCATCACACCAGCTATGGGAGTGGTGTTCCGTTGTAAAGCAAAGGCGGGATTCAGGCGTTCACCACGGGCACACGAACACACGAACCCGATTGTCATCACTGCTGAGATTGAATCTGGATTCGTCGCTAAAGACGACCTGGTTCCATTCCGCTGCAGTCCTTTTTCCTCGTACGCGGCACCACTCCAAACGGAGGCGTCGATGAGTAGGGGGTCAGGGGCCGCACACGTAATGGGCGCCGCAATCCCAAATGTCCTTCAGCCAGGCTCCTTCGTATGGTTCGAGAAGACACAGAGGCCCTTAGTGAAGGTGCTACCTGTGCCTGGATGGCGGCCGATGAAGCAGTTGGCTTTAAACGTGCATTTCTTTCGATGTGGTGGTCTTCTCGATGACTGGTCTGTCGAGGGCGTACTGAGCCTGGTCTTCGTATAAATGACATCTCTCGGATCCACTGGTTCCAACACCCCTCACAAAACAATCAGAGTGGCCTAATTGACGAGCTACTCGCCTAGCTGACCACCCAGCTTCTATCATGCCGATGATTCTCCCCTCTCAAACTGCAGCAGCTGCTCGTATTGTCTTCGAAAACGGCGTAATGGCTTTTGTACCTCAGCTCTTTCTTTGTAAACGATTCAGCACACTCAAATTAGCTTTGGTTACCTGTTTTATACTCCATGGAGAACGACGTTAAACGCCCTCTACCGGCTATACGTAATGCTCAATCACGCTGCATTTCTTATCATTTGCATATCTCTCCGACATGTACCTTCATACCAAGTTTCGTTGCGATCCCGCTTTTATTTCTTGGTGCGCAAATTTTTTTGTCCATGAGTGTATATACTTCCCTAGAATTGGATATAGTTCATTGGTTTTAATTTTGTTTTCACGGAACCCTAATATTTTTTCTTTCTTCAATAAAAGTTACCTAAGTTACTCCTTATAACATCAACTATCTGCCAGTGAAAGTCTCGTTAAAATTAGCCCAACTGTTTCAGAAATAAGCCCGAACAAACACAGACAAATCGACAAAAAAATTTTTAAAAAATGAGTTTTTGATTTATGTACCGTATATACTTTTAAATGCATTTAGTAAAAAGCTGTTAATTTTAAATTACAAAAAGGTACTTTAATTTTATTTATTTGTATAGATTAAATTTTTGAACCCATTACAAACATTTATTGGATTAAAAGAGAGGCAACGTGATAAAATAGAAACAATTATAGGATTTATTTGTTACAAAACACTATACTAAAAACAAAAATATTGCACAAAATATTCGCCTTTTTTGTACTTGTATTGAATCTCGCACACCGCAAAATTATTCAAAGCGGATCCCGAGTTGCCCCCCCCCCCCCCTTCTTTAAACCACAAAAATCAGCTTTTTAAAAATATTTAGAATCATTTATCTCAAGGATTAGTGACTGTGTTTCAGATATTCAGAATAAAAATAAATTAAGCTAAAAATTTTTAAAAAATGTTTTAGACCATATAATATTACATGCATTTTAATAAGGCATTGATAACAATAATGCAAAGAAATTAAATCATGTTCCAGATAAATTAAAATAAATCCAAAAGTATAATAATAACTTAAGATAGAGTTAAATGTTAGAAGTAGCAAACTTTGAGTATATATGTCTCCTTTATATATGATCTTACTGAGTTTTATGACTATGAAATATATATATATAACAATAATTATAAAAGAGCTCTTCGGGTGTGGTTAGATTTATCAAAAAACCTGACTTAAACCTGCATTTACCTTATACAAACAGATATATTATTTTCTGATGTTATAATAATTGTTTTTATCTTTAAATTCAAGTACAATATAAGAAATAGCTACAGTATTATTGTGTGTGTAACAAAATGTAATAAAAAAAGCAGCATTCAATTTTAGATTTCGCTAACAATAATGTAGTCAGTAACATTTTTGACAAAAGAGATTCTTTTAAGTTCCATGTAATTAAAATTCCTGTATGGAATAGTAATTTGCATTTATCAATTTACAGAAATATTATTTTGAATTTTTTATTTAGAAAGGATAACTAACTACCCACAAAATAGATAAATTCAATAATATCAACAAAAAAAAATTTCAATGTTGCTTAGATCATGACTACCCTTTTAACTTCTTAAGAACTTATATTCATACTTATATTCACTTATACTCATCATTAATTGTCTTGCTACATCTAATTCCAAATTCAACACATAACAATAGGATTTCAAAGTCAGCTTGTTAGTGGTCTTGCTGTGAAGATTATATTATAACACTCTTCTCACTGTTTACATTTTTTCCACACACATCTTGAAAATCTTAAACATTTTAAATTTTCTACATTTCTGACAACCAACCAAATTAGAGCCTAGCAAATTTACATTTTTGACAACCAACCAATTCATAGCCTACCAAATTTGATTGTCATCTCTCTTGGTATCTATCTTAGCTGGCTAGTTTAAAAGATAGTTTAAAAGAAGCGTTTATGTATATTCAGGTTTTTCAACTCAGTGAATAATAGCTTTCCATAATTTCAAGACTCTTAGCTCTCTTGGAAAAAGCTCTGTAAGTAGAAATTTTGTAAAATTCTTTTTTGAAAAATACTTTTCTTACGAAATTGTATTAGGAATTTTCTGCTTTAAGATTTGGGGAGAATTTGTTGCAGAACTGTAGTCAGTGGTTTTATCAAACTTTCTGTGAGTTTCTATATATTTGGAATTTCTGTTTATTTTATTTGGTTTTTCCTACCGAGTTGCAAAGGGGGGAAGGTTGGCGCCTTGAAACTAGTTTAACCCCACTTATTCGGTCCTAAGTCCAAAATTGCTTTCTGACTTGCTAGGTTCTTTTTTGTAGTTCCTTTTTTGTATTTTTCTATGAATTCGATCTTTATGTTTTGCTTTTATATTTTTATTACGTTATTTCTTGTTATGTTCTTTATCTATTATTTCTTGTTTTTGATATAGTATCATATAAATTTCTTTCATATATATATATATATCAGTCGAACCTCTATTTAATGAAATCGCTAAATTTTGAAAAAGGTTCGTTATATGGAAAATTCGTTAAATAGAGATTCATCTTTTAATATACTTTAGAGACCGCATAAAACAAACTTTAAATTCATAAACACTAGGGGAGACCGGGGCAAGATGACGATGTTAACAGTTTTTGTTGTTTATTAATTGGTTTTTAAGGATAAAAAAAAATATTTTTACATGAAGTGTTAGAGTAGTCCTTTGTAGCATTAAATACATTACCATATATTTAATTTTTCAAATAAAAAAAAATAAAGGATAATTTTATTTTTTCAGAACCTTAACAAATTGTCAGTACTGGGGCAAGATGACGACACTGAGAAAAGTTGAACAGATTTTATCTTTTGAATATGTTACGTGGTTTAACAAATGATAACTGGGTTTTTACATCTTACAAAGTATCAAATTAAGCATAATACATTGCAACGTTATGTTGAAGTGTTTAGTTGTGCAGCTAACAATAGTCACCAATAAAAATGCCATTTTCATAATTGGAACTTTCCTCATGCCACCACTCTTGGCATTTACAGCACTGGATCCATTCTTCTGTGTGTGTTGAAGGGTTTCAATATTCCTCTTCACAAGCAGGACATCTTATAACACCATCCTTTGAAGTTGATGCAACTGACTGTTTGGCCTGGATTTTATAGACTTGGGCCTACAGGAACTTAGTTTGAGAACTTTGAGTTTTTTTACTCCCTTTTTAGATTCACGAGCTTCTCTTCTCTGTTTTTTTTTTAAATTTCCTGTTCTTCCTTCTGCTCTTCCCTTTGTTCTAACATTTCTTTGATGGGTGTGCCTGTAACAATGCTTGAGCTCACTTTTTTGCTTTTTTTTCTCATATTGTGTTGCTTTAGGCAATGGTTTGAAATAAAAAACACTAACAGGCTTCTTTAGAGCATCGTAATCAGCATTTTCCATATGTTTTGGTTCTTCTGGAGGGTTTATATGTTGGTTTGCTACTACCAGGGTCTGAGGATTAGTATTATTATTGTCAACATCATGGTCAGTGGTTTTTGAAGCAGCAAAGTCATGTTCGCTAAGCACAAGAGGATTATGAGTCTCAATCCCACTTTTTTAAAACCCTTTAACGGCATTTCCAACTGTATCTGGCTGCTCTGAAGTAAACGGTGCTCAAACGCTTTCCAATATTTTTGTCTATGATAGTTTGTCCTGGATAAGTTACCATAAAGCTGTTAGCGGATGGCAAAAATGTCTTCCTCTGATCGCCCCCTTCCGAACGACACATTCCCTGATCCGATGCACCCCTTAGCCCCAGAAGAGATAGAAGCGCAAGGTCGAATGAACAAAAACACAGACAAACAAGTGTTACTGGATTTAATAGAACAGACAACATAGTTTTAATAAATTCCAAAACACGGGGCAAGATGATAAGCTTGTCATCTTGCCCCACGTCATCTTGCCCCAGACTGCCTATTTAAATATATTATTTTCCATTTCCATGAAGGAATTCGATTAATGGATATTTATTCGTGGTAATATGTAGTATTTAAACTAAGTTACTCACAAATATGAAAGATAAATGATATATCTTGCCTGTATCTGTAGCAGAGCTTATTTACACATGCATAAAAGTTATATCGGGGCAGCGGTAAACAATCAAAGCTTCACAACTAACACGAAATTGTAGAGATTTAGGCTTCTCTATATTATTTTTTAACGAACGGCCAATAAGAGAGCCAGTAGTGTTCTGTGGATCTTGATACCTAGCAGAAAACGGAAAAATTATGACATTCGTCATCTTGCCAGGTCTCCCCTATATATTATTTAAAAAAACTACATATACACACTTTTTTTAAAAAAAATTAATATGTATTCATTTTATATATTTTACCCATCAAAAAGAAATCTGCAAAGAAAACAAGAAATTGTCCACGATTATACAATATTTTCAACTTCGAGAGAGAAAAATAACTTTTTATTAAAATTAATGAATTTTTTAACGTCATTTTTCTAATTTTAAACCTACAAATAATTCTTAAACTTACATTACTTTATAACCAGCGATTTTAAGCATACTTTACCACATGCATCCTTAGATATAATTACTGATAAAATATGTTAATTTTCTTGTGTGTTTTGTTTGAAAAATTATTGCAATCTCATTTCTGCAGGTGAGTTAGGCACCTGGTAAAATCAGCTCAAGGCCATTTATCATCATAAAATGTGCGAAAAAGAAAGAATAATTTTAAAAAATGTCCTGAAATATTTTAAAAATAGGGAGGAAAAAAATCGAGTCACAAGAAAAAAAGTTCCTTAAATAAAAAGTACAATTCACTATTTGCAGGTTATTTTACGAAGAAAATAGTAAAATATTCTTGGTACTAGGAAAAGGTTTGCCAAATAGAGGTTTAAATGGACGATTATTTACTTCATATATTAAATTCATGAAGAAAAATTACAGTTTCATTTTTCATGAAAATACTGCACACATTTATTGATTTTGTTATCAAAAATAAGTTTTTGTTTAATTCATTCAATTTTTTCTCCCCTTTCTAGAACCATGTGGTTGCAAATTATAAACTGCATGGGCATAGAGATGCTGGCTGTACAGAATGCCCAGGGAGTGCTTTCTACAATCTCATAAAAACATGGCCACATTTTGAAGGTGGTCCTATACCAGGTTATAAATGTCATTAAAAAAGAAATTAAAAATTGTGTCCTCGTATACACAAAAAAGGCAAAACATCAGAAGAATTTCACAGAAATGTTCAAAATATTTTCACTGAACTAATGAAAAATGAGTAATTTCATTTTCATTCAGGCAGTTGAAATAATTTCAGCTGCAAAATAAAATGTACCATGTCTAAAGGAAAAATAAAACTACTTTTGAAAAAAAATTATAAAATCAAATAGTTATGAAAAATTTATGATATAATATAATAAAATGTATGTATAATAAAATATTTTATGCTGTTTCTTAATGAAAAACTTGAAATGTTTTATTTAAAAATATATATAACTATATATACTTCGTATATCAGAACATTCATTTATGAACAACTACAAATTTGAAAATAAAATTATTTTAAATATAAAACTAACAATACTGTTAACTGAAGTAAAGCTAGTGATTAATTTTTTATAACACTATGTTACATTAAGCATTGCAGCAAATATTTAAAATCTTAAATTATAAAACATTCTATTAACTCGTTAATTATTATACAAAATTGAAACCATACTTCTAAGTTACCATACTTCTAACTATCTTACAAGTTAGTTAAAATAAACAAAAAACCAAACTTTTATAGAGTTAAGTTTATTCATAAATCATGTAATAAAATATACATGCACAAAATTTATTGCACTATTTTAATTTATAGCGCAAAATATCTTAAGATGATTCAACACTATTGTTATAATTAAAATTGTTATAATAACTAAAAAGAAAAGAGATAACCATTAATACAACTTTTACCCACATATCCATGTAATTTGTTCGTTTGGAATATGTGCTTTAAAATATAGGTAGGTTTTAATTTTGATATCTTATTTAATAATCCTTCAGTGAAAAATGCAAGGAATATAGAGCATAAATTATGCACTAAAACTCTAAACAGGGAAGATTATTGATAAGATTGCTACATTTTTAATGTTTTCTGATTATTATGAAATAAAACTGAACTTTAAAATTATACAATTTGGAGTTTAAAAGCAAAATTAAAAGAATTGCATTAAATGCTATTTTTGGAAATTTTTGATGCTTTACAATGTATTGCATTAATAATTCCCATTTTGCGTGCTGTTGATATTCTGCTATTAAAATATTCATGAGAATTTAATTTAATGAGTGATTTGATTGTAATAAGCCAGATTAAATAAAAAGCAAACTGTTTTGTAAATTTGAAAGATAAAAGTTAAAACTACCTTGGAGATAGACAAAAATGTAAAAAAAAAATGTAGAAACAGGAATATTCTAATTCTGATATATCATTTAATAAAAAGAAACAATTGTGTGTGTCGGCTGGGTGGTGTGGTTGCTTTTTCACTGGCCCTCTGCACCCAAGGCTGCGGGTTCGACCCCAGCCCAAGTCGGAAGATTTTCATGATGCAGAAAATCGACAGTGGTCGTATGATTATACGGCATGTAAAAAATACCTAGAGTGTCCGTTTGGCTTGGATGCTCTTGGTAAAATTAAATTCCTAAGTACAAATTTCGCATCGACAGAGCTCAGGTGTCTCCTTCTGGAGAGGAAACTGGACGTCAAAATTATTTGCGGTAATTGGTATCGCCTGTATGGTGCCGCACTAAGAAGTGATACCAGATGCTGGGGAATGTACTAGGTCTGCAAAGGTTAAAATAATAATCCGCAGCTCCACTAGAAAAAAAATAAAAAGAAAGAGTATTTTTTGGAAATAATATATATTTATATCTGTATCTCTTTACAGTGGTGGCCAAAATTGTGGACATTTTTTTAAATTGTTATGTTTTTTAAGTTTGTATGCTTATAGAAAATTTTACGTTGCAAAAAAATGTTAAGTATTTTGTATCATTCTAAAAGGAATTTAATTCTAAATTCAATACAAAAAACAAAAATTCAAATATTTGCAATGCATAAAAAGTTATGCTGTAATAACTTTTTCCTTTAAAAAGATACCGTTTATAGCAGTGAGTTACCAGAACTTGGGGAGGTTGCTTTAATCTTTATTACAGCTTCACATCGATGTTTCATTGATCTGAAAGTAGTTTTTTTTTTCCTTATTTGTTACATGATGCCGGGAAAAACAATTATACCCTTTAAATTAGTTCTTTTTATTTCATGGTTACCTCATTTACAAGAGTTTTCAAACGGTGTCGAAAAAGTTTTCGGTGGGGATTGAGGTCGGGGACTGTTTTCTCCGGGATAAAAAATGATATTTAGTAAAAAAAGCAATGACATCAAATAAAAGAGTAGATAGGACTATGTGTGGCGAAAAGGGTATTTTCCTTTTGTTAAAATTACATAACGGGTGGATAGTTTAGTGACTAAAATCTGAGAGTTTTTTTTTAAAATGTCAAGAGAAAAATTTTAAATTTTTAAAAAAAAAGGCAGGAAGTGGCCAAAAAGGTGCACCATATCTGAAGACAGAAGAACAAAAATACTATGTTTTGGGAGATAAAAGAATTTCATGGACATCCATCGGGTTTTATCTGAGTGATGTTTGGGTTTTGCCGTTAAAAAACAATCAGGAGTAGATAAGCAGATGTAAGTTTAAAAAAGGTAGAATTCCTCAAAAAAAACCCTTTTTCCCAACTTAAAAACACGCAAAAAAGGGGACTAGAGGGGAAATTAAAACCATATTAATTGACAAATAATTATTGGTCACAAGTTATATAGAGGGACGAAACTAAAATATCGTTATTCGGTAGTGATAGCCAAAAAATATAAAAAAAGGGAAAAAAAAAGAAAAAATGTTCACCCCGGCAACTATAAAGTACCCCATAGTTTTATCACTTAGAAAAGAATATCGGCAGATGGTATCGGTCATCTTCATATCATCAAAAGGGACACTGATTTCATAAAATATTTGAATCTTTCCCCGGGCCCTTCTTTCCATGGGATCTATTCACCAAAATGCTTCTTTTATTTTTTGGGCAAGATTCTCCCTATTGTCCCCCAAAAGAAATTTGAAAGATACCTTTCCTTAAGATCATTGAGTTGTTGTTTTGGCCTCAATCCTATCGAAAACTTGTGGGCACCATCTGAAAACTTTTGCCCGGGAAATGGGGGGTAAACCATAAAATAAAAAGAACTTTTTTAAAGGGAATATAAATTTTTTCCCCGGCATCATGTAATAACTAAGGAAGAGTTTTTAAAACTATTTTCACCCTAAATGAAACATCGAGGGAAGTTGTAAAAAAAGAAAAAAGGGCAACCTCACTAAGTTCTGATAACTCACTGCTATCATCAGTTTTTCTAATGTAGGGACAGTTATTACAGCATACTTTTTTATGCGGTACAAATTTTAAAATTTTTGTTTTTTGTATTGAATTCAGTTTTAAAATTTCCCCCTTTTAAAATGACATAAAATACTTAGCATTTTGTGCAACGTAAAATGTTCTGTAAGTATACAAACTTAAAAACCCTAACAATTTTAAAAAGTGTCCCCAATTTTGGCCACTACTGTACACATATGACCATTTTACTCCTTTCAATCACACTATATTTAAAAACCAATTCAATTTTGATATGTATGTTTGTATGGTTTGTGTTTTTTTTAATTTTAACCACCGACATAGTAATAAAACTAAAATTAAAAAATATTTGTAATTAGAATACAAAAATTTTGAGAAGACATTTTGTATTAACATCCCCAATATACATCCCAAATCAATACATATTATTTTAAATGCTTTCCCGAAATGGATCCCACTAATTTTGACGCTGGTACAGGCGCGCCCTTAAATTGGGGACCCAAAAAATTGCTAGTATCGAGAATAACAGACATGGGCATGGTACTTCCCGGGGTGAAACAGAGGGGGGACGATACAAATGCTACTGAAGTCTCTTTCAAAAAACATAACGGGCTAACCTTAAAAAAGTGCATTTTGTCCGAAAAGTTTTTTAAATATGTTTATTTTGTTTTTGGTTTGTTGTTTTTTTTTACCAAACAAAATGATAAAATTATACATTTTTTTTTGATATTTTTAAAACACTTTTCTTTATTTCAAATACTACGAGGGTGGTCGGAAAATAATTTTCCCCCTGTCGACTGTTTTCAGAGTTGTGTATAAAAAGTCAAAAAATAAAAATGTGAAAATTTTAAAAGGGATAAAACATAACTTTTTATTTTTCAATGTAAGTACCAAGAATATTGAGACATTTGTCGCACTGCTTGAAAGTTTTCCAAAAACCCTCCCGGGAAAAAATTCGGGGCCGCATACGGAAGAAGCGTTTAAGGGTTTTTGACTTCGGTTTTTCCCCCCAAAGCGACTTCAGGCGGGGGTTGTAAAAGGCCGGAAACAGATGAAAGTCATTTTGGGGGAGATCAGGACTGTGATACAGGGCCCCAAAACCCAGTTGCAAAAATTGGTTTTGCGTTCCCGTGACGGGGGACCCCGCATTATCATCCAACCACAAAACGCCGGGTTTTAAAAAACCCCGGGGTTTTTCCGAATCGCTTCCCCCTTCATTTTCGACAGGGTGTCACAATTACCAAACCGGTAGCATTGATGGTTCCAATTTCAAAAAAGGGCCACGCTTCTTCCGTATGAAAAAGCCCTGAATTGTTATGGGAAGGCTTTTTGAAGCTTATCCAGCGGAAAGACAAATGTTTTCAATGCCCCAGGAAACCTTTATGGGGAAAAAAATAAAGAGAGAGTTATGTCTTATTTTTTAAATGCCCCATTTTATTTTTAATTTTTCATACACAACTGTGACCACAGTTCCAAGGGGAAAATTCATTTTCCGACCCCCCCCCTTGTAAATTTTTTCTCATTTACCCCCCCCGGTGTAATTTTTGAACTGTTTTTTGATGAAACTAAAGGGTTATGGGACAGCATTTAAATTGTTTTTTTGTGCCAATGCAGTGTTTTAAAAAATAAAAAATAGAATATAAAAAATTTCCACAAAAAATTAGAAAAATTTTAAATAAACCCGTGAAAGCAAAAAAAGGGGGATTGCCTAGAAAATCATGAGTCATTTTAAGCTTGGTGGGTCAGTGCCTGACCCACGGGTCATAGGTTCCCCATTTCTGTACTAAACCCTACAGTAATGAAATTTGGTATGCTTTTTTTTGTTGAATTAAAACCCTAAAAGGGTCTTAAAAAAAATTGAGTTTTATGATGGTTACTGGGTTAATTTAAAAGAATTTTTTTTTAAACTTTTTTGATTTAGACTTCAAATTTTGAAAGCACTTTTATTTCTTTGAGTAGAGATCCAGTAAAAATGGGTTTTGTGGAAATCTACTTTGAAAACTAAGTTATGAGAGTTTTTAAAAAGAAACCCCACTTCAATTTTAGAAATTATTATTTAGAAGTTCTCCCCTTTTTTAAATCAAAAAACCGGGAGTTAAAAACGAATTTTTTTTAAATTTCAATCAAATTTCTAATACTAGGACTTAGATATAAAAATAATCAGTTAAATTTTAACATTATTAAGCCTACAAAAATAGATAGGCAAAAAATTTAATCAAGTTTTGAAGAACGATTTTTAAACAAAATGACTTAAGTTGGATCAAAAAATTGATTTTCAGCCAAATCCCCCAAAAACCCGGGCCTGCTTTTTTTTACAACAAATGGGGGGGAATTGTGTTTTTATCTTTTTTAAATTATTTTTTTAAATAATTTCGGAAATTTAAATAGCCAAAAAATGGTTTTCCACGGATAATTCATATTGATCTTTTGATACCTTCGGCGTTTTTTTCATTCAGCGATTCGGGGGAAGATACCTCACATAAATAGGTATGTTTTTTTAATCTACATTTTAAAAAACACGTATCCCAAAATAAGCTTTCCCCGTTTCAATAGCTAATGGGGGATTTTTGATTTATTTTTTTTAACAAAAATAAATATAAAAAAAATTTTTTTTTAAAAAATTAAACCGGATTGCTTTTATTATTTATTAAAATTAATTATTTAATCCCAAAATTGATTTTTAAAAAGGCTGTATTGTTTTTATTATTCTTTTACAAAAAATTTAAATTATTTAATAAAAATTCGAAGATTTTTTTTTTGTTGTGTGTGAATAAAACGGGATTAGTTTGGAGAATTATTTATCGAAATTAGAAATTTGAAGGAAAAAAGATTTTACCCGGGGGGAAAAAAAAAGAGTGTTAAAATTTTGAAAAGCCCTTTAAACGTCGGCCATGCAGCTAGTTTAGACTTTTAAAATCATTTATATATGAATTATACATTATTAAATTTTGACAAGCAATAAAAAAAATAGACATTGAAACCAAAAAATATTTATTCAAAAACCCAATTAAAAAAAAGAAATAGGCATTTTAAGATACTTTTAATTTTTTAAACTTTTTTTTTAAAAAAATTATGCTTTAAAAAAGTTATATTTTTAGATTTCATATAATGTTTCCTTTAAAAAAAAAAAATGAGGGAGTTTTTGAAATTTGTACATATGTTCACAAAATTTTAAAAAAAATTTTAAAAAGGTATAGGGAAAATTTTAAAATAAAAATTTTTTTGAGTATTCTTTGGGTTTTTTTCGCCCTTTAAATTTTTTTATAACATTTCTAAGAATTTTTTAAAAACAACTTTGGGGATCGATTTTAAAAAAATTTAAATTTAAATTTTGGAGAATAAAAAAAAAAATATTAATACGTATGGTATAAAATTCAAGAAAAAGCCAAAATCTCCCCACATTTTAATTTTTTTAAAAAAAATATTAAGTTGGGAAAATGGGTTTCCCCCCTATTGTTACATGTTTATATATAAAATAAAAGGAAGAAAATGGAAAGGGTTGGTAAATAATTGTGGGAAGGGAGAAGCATTTTTAATACTGAAAATTACAAACTGAGAAAAAACCCCTTTTTAAAATTTATAACTAAAAAAATATTATCATTATAATTTTAAATAAAACCCTAAAAAAACCCCTTTAAAGTATTAGCTAATTTTCTTAAGAATAATTTGCATTTTCATATTATTTCCAAACCATATATTTTTATAAAAACCCCTTTTTGAGGGTATTAATTGGGGAAAACTCAAGGGAAATTTTTAAAAAATTCTGCCTAGCAAAAAAATTTTTTTTCAATGATATTGAAATATTACATTTTTTTGGAAAACATATGATGGTTAAATAAGGGAAAATTTTTATAAAATTATTTATACCAAAATGCCCTTTAAATTTAAAAATTTTTTCATTTAAAAATTTCAAGATAAATAAAAAATGACATTAAATAAAATTTCAGAAATATCCCGCTTTATTTGTAACACCATTTTTTTTTGTTGAGAAAAAGATATTTAGGTAATTTTTTGGGTCCCAAATCCTTTTTTAAGCTGATATTTTTTTTAAAAAAAAAAAGGATATTTTTTGTAAAAAATTTTTAAAAATTTTAGGGTTTGTTATTAATAATGTTCATTAATTTTTTTTAAAAAATGTTGTTTGGGTTTTGGATCTTGAATTCCCGTAGTTACTTTTTTTTCAAGCACATCTTTTTTTTTACATTGTATTTTTGATTGTTCACAGGAACACTTCTTTAAAACCTTTGGGCCCAAAAAAGGATAATTTTTTTTTCAATTTTAAGCAGACTTAGGTTAATCCTGGAACCATTTCGGAAATGGAGTAACAATTTGAAGAGCGTTTCTAGGAAACCAATCTTTAATAATTCCAAAAAGAGGGTAAATTTAATTTTGAGGTCCTTCTTTTTCCTACTGCATTTCCACATATTGGTGCACCTGATTTTTAAAAAATGGATTAAAAATTTTTTAGATTTCCCTTCCGCGACAAACAACTTGTTGACAGCTGCTTTCCCCTTTTGATGGAAATAACCCACAGATGTTTTAACTGTTAAAACAGGAGTTGAAGAGAGTTGTTAACGTTTCGAGTTGTCCTGAGTCAAAAGAAAATGATTTTTAAATTTTTGTACATCTTCAAAATTTGAAAACCCTTTTTGGGGAGTAAACCCGCTGGGTAGACCAAAATGACACTGAAGGGGTTATTGTTCGTTGATTTCCCCCCATTGAAGATATAAAAAAATTGAAAGTGTAAACAATTTGGGGCTAACTGATCTTTGAAGCTGAAAGTGTAATTAATGAATTTAGGTGCTAGCAGACCCTTTTTAAACTGAAGCAGTGTAATTAATGAATTTAGGTGCTAGAGACTTTTGAAGCTGAAACGTTTTAATTAATTAATTTGGTGCTAGCAGATCTTTGGTTTGAAGAAATTAATTAATTTAAATTTAGGTGCTGGGAATCTTTGAAGTTTAAGCGGGAATTAATTAATTCCCGGTCCAGCAACCCTTTTTAAACGGCGTTTTTTTAAGGAAAATTATGGTAAGTTTTTCTGGGTGGAATTTAAAGTTTAGGTCCGTTTTTAAGGGAAAAGGATTTCCAAAGGGGCTTCTTTGAAAGAAGAGTTTTCGCTAAATTCTTTTTAAATATGAACTAAAATTAAAATAATTTTGGTTCTACCCAAAAAAACTTTTTTAAGGGACGTTTAAATTGGTTCCAACCGGGAAAAAGAGGAATTTTTGAACTGAACAAAAAAACAACCAAAAGCCCCTTTTTGGTTTATTTTCAATTTTTTAAAAAACAGGTTTTAAAACAGGGGGTTAAATCTTTTTAATTTTAATTGTTCAAAATTTTAGGGGTTGGATTTTGGGTTAGGCCCGCCATTTAAAATTTTCATGTTTGGCCCCAAATTTTTAATTTTGTAAAAACAAACGGCCAAACTTTTAAGGTCTTTTTTTCCCTTTGGAAAAATTTCGGGAAGCCCCTTAAAAATTTTTTTTGAAGTTTTAATCCCCTTTCAAATTTTGCTTTTTTTGAAATAAGAAAGCTGGAAGTCCCTTTTTGGGCCCGATAAATAAATTTTTTTAATTTCTTTAATTTTTGGGGTTTTTTAAGGGCAAAAATTTAAAACCGGCCCCCGATTTTTTTATTGAAAGCCCCCGGAAAAACCAAATTTTAGCCAACGATTTCCCTTTCTTGGAAATTTTTTTTTGATTGGCCAAAAGTTTAATTTTTAAAACCCCAATAAACTAATGGAATTTTAAGTAAAAAAGGAATTTCCAAAAATTTTAAAAGCTTTTATTCTTCCCCCCTTTGGCCAAAAAAGTGGGTTTCTCGGGGTTGTGGTAAAAATTTTAATTTTCTATTTTCCAAATGGTAAGTCAAAAAAATTTTTCCCTTTTAAAAATTAAAAATTTTCAAATTTCCCAAAATTCCTTTCAAATTTTTTTCCTAATAATAAGTTTAAAATCCATTTCCCAATTTTTGTAAAGGGTAAATTTTAAAATTTTAAACTGTATAGCTTTTTATTTTTTCCAGGCCCAGGGTTTAAGTTTTCCCCAATATTTTTGGTTAAAAAATTTTTTTGGGTATTTTTCCCATTAAGTTTTCTTTTTAAAAAAAGAAATTTTTTCATTTTTTTTTTTCCTAAAATTTTTTCCTTTAAAAAATTGAAAAGAAAATCCATTAACAATAAATTTAAAAATTTTTCTTTGAACCCTTCCCAAAAGGTTTTGCTTTATACGGGCGGTTTAAAAACCCGGCGCCCCCCCAAAACGAAGGGGAGAGGAAATTTTTAATTCACATTTTTTATTTAAAACCCTTTAAAAAATGGGAAAATTTTAACATTTAAAAAACCAAAAAAACTTCAATTTTTAATTTTAAAGGGGAAAACCCAAGTAAGAAAACCCCGGGCCCCCCTTTGGCAAAACCAGGAAAGGGGGGGAAAGGGGGGGCTTTAAAACAAACCCAAAAAAAAAAAATGCTGAAATTTTTTTTCAAATTTTTTAAATAAAAAAATTTAAAAAAACAAGAATAAAAAAAATTATGAAAATACCCAAAAAAATAAAATTTTAAAATTGAAAAAATCGAAATTTTACGTTAATTCTTTTTTACAGGAAATTAAATTTTTTTATAAAAAAGGGCCTAATCTTAAATACTTTAAAAAATGAAAAATTAAATATTTTTAAATTTTTACGTTTTTAAAAATAAATGATTCAACTGAAAAAAATTTTTTTTGAGGGTTTAAGCAACCTTAATTAAAAAAATTTTTCCTTCCTTCATTTTTTAAAAAAAAAAAATTTTTCTAATAAATTTTAAAAAAAGACAAAACAACAATAGAGGAAAAAGTTTAAAATTTTTTCTTTTTAAAAAAACTTGACTGGAAAAAAAACCCTTTTTGGAAAACAAAAAATTTTTCAAAAAAGTTTTTAAAAAAAAAATTAAAAATTTTTACACCAAAAATTTTCCAAAATTTTATTTTTGTTGCTCTTTGACCAAAAAATTGGTTTTTAAAAAAAGTAAAGGCCCCTGAGGTTTTCCGTTGTTCCTTAATTAAAATTTTTTAATTCCACCTTTTTTAATTCTCACTTCCCCACAAAATATTTTTAAAAAAAATTTTCTTCCCCCTCTTGGGTTTTCCTATTAAATTTTTCCCCCAAAAGTTTTTCCTTTCCAAACTTTTAAAACTTCCTTTTTAAAGATTTGTCAGTACAAAAGATTTTCAAAGTTTTTTTTCCCCCCTCGATTCCCCCAAATTTTTTATCCTTTTTGGGCCCTTTTAACTTAAAAAACCTTTTTTGTGATTTTTAAATTTTTTTAAATTTGTTTACTTTTGCCCAAACCTTTTTCCGTTAGATGAACAGCATTACCTCATATTTAAAGGTGCTGGATATTGCAGGGCCCTCCTGCTTTTTCAAAGTTTGGATTAAAAGTTTGTCTCTGTATTCAAAAGTGAATAAACTGGGATTATTTTATAAGGAAAAGGGGTAAAACTGATTTTAAAAAACGGGGGTAACACCCTGTTCTTTTTTACGGAAATTATAGCTGCATGAAAAAAAAGGATTTTTTGGTAATTGTTTTGGGTCTGTTTTCTATAATTTATTCTAGTGACTTATTTTAAAAAATTTTAACCCGGGGTAAACATTTTTTTTTTCCCCCCTTTTCTTCCCGGCCTTTATAATTTCTGTACAACTTAGAAAACCTTTTTTGGGTTTTATTCAGATGAATGATTTCCTTTTTACTTTTCATTTGTTTCCCCCTCGGTTCTAACAAGACCTTCTTGTTTTTCGTAAAAAACTGGTCTGCTTTTCAAAAAAAGATATTTCCAACCTTTAGTTTTCTATTATTTTTGGTAAAGGTTAAACTGCTTTTTTAAAAAATTGTTCTTTAGCATGTCTAGAGGTGGTTCATTTGCTGTTAAAATTAGGGAAACGCTGATCTGCTGTTTTCGTTTTCCCGGAAAAATTTGTACCTGTGAAAGATTTTATAGCTGGTTCCATAACTTTTTTCCCCAAAAAGAAACTTTCTTTCCCTATTTTCTACAACAGGTTGATTTGGGGAAAAATTTCCTTTCCCTTTTCAGAAATTAAAAACCTGGACCGCTTTTAAACTTAATGGTAAAAGGGAACCCCCAAAATTTTTTTATCAATTAAAAAGGACCTTTTATTGTTTTCCTTTTTTGGGAAAGGGGGACAACCCAAATTTCTTATATCTGAAAAAATTTTCTGATGCTATTATGGGAAGGCTTTTTGAAGCTTATCCAGCGGAAAGACAAATGTTTTCAATGCCCCAGGAAACCTTTATGGGGAAAAAAATAAAGAGAGAGTTATGTCTTATTTTTTAAATGCCCCATTTTATTTTTAATTTTTCATACACAACTGTGACCACAGTTCCAAGGGGAAAATTCATTTTCCGACCCCCCCCCTTGTAAATTTTTTCTCATTTACCCCCCCCGGTGTAATTTTTGAACTGTTTTTTGATGAAACTAAAGGGTTATGGGACAGCATTTAAATTGTTTTTTTGTGCCAATGCAGTGTTTTAAAAAATAAAAAATAGAATATAAAAAATTTCCACAAAAAATTAGAAAAATTTTAAATAAACCCGTGAAAGCAAAAAAAGGGGGATTGCCTAGAAAATCATGAGTCATTTTAAGCTTGGTGGGTCAGTGCCTGACCCACGGGTCATAGGTTCCCCATTTCTGTACTAAACCCTACAGTAATGAAATTTGGTATGCTTTTTTTTGTTGAATTAAAACCCTAAAAGGGTCTTAAAAAAAATTGAGTTTTATGATGGTTACTGGGTTAATTTAAAAGAATTTTTTTTTAAACTTTTTTGATTTAGACTTCAAATTTTGTAAGCATGTTTATTTCTTTGAGTAGAGATCCAGTAAAAATGGGTTTTGTGGAAATCTACTTTGAAAACTAAGTTATGAGAGTTTTTAAAAAGAAACCCCACTTCAATTTTAGAAATTATTATTTAGAAGTTCTCCCCTTTTTTAAATCAAAAAACCGGGAGTTAAAAACGAATTTTTTTTAAATTTCAATCAAATTTCTAATACTAGGACTTAGATATAAAAATAATCAGTTAAATTTTAACATTATTAAGCCTACAAAAATAGATAGGCAAAAAATTTAATCAAGTTTTGAAGAACGATTTTTAAACAAAATGACTTAAGTTGGATCAAAAAATTGATTTTCAGCCAAATCCCCCAAAAACCCGGGCCTGCTTTTTTTTACAACAAATGGGGGGGAATTGTGTTTTTATCTTTTTTAAATTATTTTTTTAAATAATTTCGGAAATTTAAATAGCCAAAAAATGGTTTTCCACGGATAATTCATATTGATCTTTTGATACCTTCGGCGTGTTTTTTATTCAGCGATTCGGAGGAAAATACCCCACATAAATAGGGATGTTTGTTTAAACTACATTTTAAAAAAACGTATCCCAAAATAAGCATTTCCCTTTCAATAGCTAATCAGGGGTTTTTGATTTTTTTTATTTAACAAAAAAAAATATAAAATAAATTTTTTTTAAAAAAATTTAAACCGGATTGCTTTTATTATTTATTTAAATTAATTTTTTAATACCAAAATTGATTATTAAAAGGGTGTATTGTTTTTATTATTCATTTTCAAAAAATTAATTTTTTAATAAAAATTCGAAGATTGTTTTTTTTTTGTGTGTGAATAAAACTGGGTTAGTTTGGGGAATTATTTATCGAAATTAGAAATTTGAAGGGAAAAAAAATTTTATCCCGGGGAAAAAAAAAAGTGTTATAATTTTTAAAAGCCCTTAAAAGTCGGCCATGCAGCTAGTTTAGACATTTAAAATCATTTATATATGAATTATACATTATTTAAAGTTGACAAGCAATCAAAAAAAAGACATTGAAACCAAAAAATATTTATTCTAAAACCAATTAACAAAAAAAAATAGGCACTTTTAAAATACTTTAAACCTTTTTAAAAAAATTTTTTTAAAAAAATTTTGCTTTTAAAAAATTATATTTTTAGATTTCATATAATGTTTCCATTGAAAAAAAAAAAGATGGGGATTTTAAATTTGTACATATGTTCACACAATTTTTAAAAAAATTTTAAAAAGGGATATGGGAAAAATTTTTAAAAAAATAATTCCTTTTTAGTATTCATTGGTTTTTTTGACCTTTTAAAAATTTTTTTAACATTTCTAAGAATGTTTTAAAAAAACTTTTGGGGTCGATTTTACAAAAAATTAATTAATTTTTGGGGAATAAAAAAAAAAATATTAATACGTATGGTATAAAATTCAAGAAAAAGCCAAAATCTCCCCACATTTTAATTTTTTTAAAAAAAATATTAAGTTGGGAAAATGGGTTTCCCCCCTATTGTTACATGTTTATATATAAAATACAAGGAAAAAAATGGAAATGATTGGTAAATAATTGTGGAAGGAGAAGCATTTTGAATACTGAAAATTACAAACAGAAAAAATTTTTAAAGTTTATAACTAAAAGTATTTTTATTATAATCTTAAATAAGCATAAAAACCACTTTAAATATTAGCTACATATTTCTTAAAATAATAGCATTTTAATATTATTTCAACCCAATATATTTTATAAACAATCCCTTTTAGGGGTATTAATTCCCAAAATTCAAGGGAAATGTTAAAAAATTCTGCCATAGCAAAAATTTTTGCTTCACATGATATTGAAATATTACATTTTTATGGAAAACATATGATGCATATATAAGAACGAGTTATTATAAAATTATTTATACCAAAAAGCCTTAATTAAAAGTTTTACATGACACATTTCAAGATAAATAAAAAATGACATTAATATAATATTTCAGAAATATGCTGCTTTATTTGTAACACCATTTTTTTTTAGTTGAGAAATGATATTTAGGTAATTTTTCTGGGTGCCAAGTCCTCTTAAGCTGATATTTTTTAAAACAAAAAGGATATTTTTAGTAAAATTTTAAACATTTTTAGGGTTTGTTATTAATAATGTTCATTAATTTTTATTAAACATGTTGTGTTGTTTGTAAACTTGGAAATTTCAGTACGTTACTTTTACATGCACATCTTTTTGTTTTACATTGTATTTTTGATTGTTCACAGGAACACTTTTTAAACCCTTTTGGCCCCAAAAAATAAGGAAAATTTTTTTTTGAAATTTTTAAAGCAGACTTAGGTTAATCCGGGGAAACCCATTTCGGAAAGGGAGAAACAATTTGAAGAGCGTTTCTGGGAAAGCCAATCTTTAAAAATTTCCCAAAACCGGGGTTTAAATTAAATTTTGAGGTCCTTTTTTCTCCTACTGCATTTCCACATATTGGTGCACCTGATTTTTACAAAATGGATTAAATTCTTTAGTTTTCCATTCCGCGACAAACAACTTGTTGACAGCTGTTTTCCCCTTCTGAGGGAAATAACCCACAGATGTTTTAACTTTTAAAAGCAGGAGTTGAAGAGAGTTGTTAACGTTTCGAGTTGTCCTGAGTCAAAAGAAAATGATTTTAATTTGTGTACATCTTCAAAATTTGAAAACCCTTTTTGGGGAGTAAACCCGCTGGGTAGACCAAAATGACACTGAAGGGGTTATTGTTCGTTGATTTCCCCCCATTGAAGATATAAAAAAATTGAAAGTGTAAACAATTTGGGGCTAACTGATCTTTGAAGCTGAAAGTGTAATTAATGAATTTAGGTGCTAGCAGCCCCTTTTGAAACTGAAGCAGTGAAATTAAAAATTTCAGGTGCTTAAGATTTTTAAGTTTTGAAGGTTGTAATCAATTAATTTTGGGTGCTAGCAGATTTTTTGAATTTTGGAGTGTTCCCTTTTTAATTGATTCAGGTGCGGGGCAAATTTTTTCGAATTTGGGAAGGTTGTAATCAATTAATTTCGGACTAGCAGATCTTTTGAAGCGTCTTTGTTGTTTTTTAAGGAAATTACTGGTAAGTCTTTTTGGTGGGAAGGGAATGTCATGGTCCTTTTTTTTAAGAAGATCCAAGTCCTCTTCAGTAAAAAGTTTTTCAAGAAATTTCCCTTTTGAAATATGACTAGACGGGAGCCCCATTTTTGGTTCTGATCCAAAAAAAATTTTTTTGTAAGGTGATCGTTTAATGGTTCTACGAAAAGAGGAATTTTTTTTGGAACTGGAGAAAAAATAACAACCTAGACCCCAAAGTTTTTTGTCTTATTGTCAATTAGCCATGCACGTAACATAGTTTCAACATCTTGATTTGATCGTTAAACAGACCCTTTGGACCCCAATGCCCAGGCCTACCATTTACAATTTTGCATGTAGGCCCAGTTTTTTAATTTGTATGAAAAAGCGGCCGCGAAACCTCAACCAGGGTCACTTTGAAACATACGAGGACAGCCTACTTCCAAAAATTTTTTTAATAGCCAAAGTTACTTCAGGTTTTGGAAAGGCCCTTGGAATTTTCCCGGTGGCCCCATAGGAAAACCATTTATAATTTCTATCTGGGGTCGACTGTAAGTCACCTAAATCGATTTGGCCCAATTTGTTTTAAAGCCCGGGATACAATTGAGCAAACAACACCTTTTCGGAAATGTTTTTTGGACTGACATACAGTGAAAGGGCTCTAAAACCCAGTAACTAAGTCGGAATGAAGTATTTAGATTTCAAACTGAAAGCTTTTATCTTTCCTCCGGCCAGTTAAAACCTGATGGGTTTTCGAAGTATGGGAAAAAATTTTCTTGTTTTACTATTTTCACAACGGGATTAGAGAAAACTTTTTTTAAAAAAAAAGTTTTTTTCATTTCCTACTTCCATAATTTTTTTTCCATAATAAAAATTTTTTTAAATGAGTCCAGAATTTAAAAGTGGTGCAAATTTTTAAATTTGGGTTTTTTCAAGTTATAGTTTTCTTCTTTTTTCGCAAACAAGGTTTTGCATCCCCGACGTTTTTAAAAAACATTGGGATATTTCTTAAATTGTTTTTTTCAGAAACAAATTTCGGTCAGAGTTTTTTTTTTTTTCTCATATCTGAACACATTTTTCTATTTAAAAAGAATTTGATAAAAATAGGAATGATAGATCGATAAAAAACCAAAATGCTTGAAACCCTTTCCCCTCCTGAAAAGGGGGTTTGGGGGAAAAAAAAGGGTGCCGTGAAGCCCCGGCGCTCCCTGGCAGGGACGAGGGGGAGAGGGGAAAAGGGGGGGGGCCCTTTAAAATCAAACAAACTTAAAAAAATGCTAAATTTTTATTTCATTACATGTTCTATCTAAATAAAATAATCAATAATGCAAGCAAAAAAATGAAAAAAATTTTATCTTCCCCCTATATAAAATTATACAAAACCATATTTAAAAGAGGGAAATTTTAAATAGTAATAATTCCCAATGATTTTTTACGTTGGAATTGCAATAAATAATATTACTAGAAATTTAAAAATTTTTTTAAAAAACAGAGGCACAAATAATAATTTAAATACAATTTAAAAACACTGGGTAAAATTTAAATTATTGGAAATAATTGTATACAGAAAAAATTTTAAAAACAAATGCAAAAAATCATACAAAAAATAGAATTTTTTTTTGAGTGTTGAGCACTACTTCATAATTCAAATCTAAAACCCTTTTGTTCGCAGTATACCATTCATTTTGTAAGAATAAATGTAAAATACATTTTTCTACTAACATTTAAAAAAAAAGACAAAAAACGGAAAAAATGATCCCCCCATCGGCATAAAAGACATATTTTTTACCGATATTCAAAAAAAATTTTAAAATATGTATTCTAGGTTAAAAAAAGCAGCCAGAGAAAATTCTAAAATATATCTCAAGTTTTTAAAAAAGTTTGAAAAAAAATCAAATGAAAATTAAATATTTACTAAAAAAAATATCTCAAACTTACATTATGCTTCAAAAATGATTGGTTTTGCGAGTATTCCGTACCAAACCAAAAGGATTAGAAAAATGAATTGTAATTTTATCCAACACAGAAAAAAAGTAGTGTTTTAAACACAGTTGTTACAACTTCCCAAATTTAAAAATTTTAAAAAATAAGTACACACACAATTTGTATATATCTCTTTACATAACTCCCTTTCAAAGACTATATTGTTAAAAAAATTGGGGTTTTAAAAAATACACCACAAAATTTAAGTTATTCCAAATATTAATTTTGTCCACAAAAAAGTTTTTACCTGTTCCCCAAATTCATGTTAATACTTTCAATAACATGATAACAAATAATGATTTGTCACCTTCAAAAAATGATTTTCAAGTTCTTCTTCCCCCCTCTCTGTTCTTCATATCCCTCCCACAGCATCAAGTACCCCAACTTAAACACTCCTTTTGGTATGATCCCTGTCCGGGACCATGACAAATGCTCTTTTGGTTACACAGCTCGATTTCTAAATTCTGTTTGATCATTGGATTGTGACACTTAATACTGTTAAAAAAACCCAAGTCATTTAAAAATTTTTGTTACTTTGTTATCACCGTTAGATGAACAGCATTACCTCATATTTAACAGGTGCTGGATATTGCATGATCATCCTGCTTACAAAGTTTGGATTAACTGTTTGTCTCTGTATTCAAGGTAAGTGAATAAACTGGGATTATTTTATAAGGAAAAGATAATCTGATTAAGAATCAGAGTAACACCCTGTTCTCTTTAGCTCGAAATTATAGCTGCATGAAAAACAACGGATTTTATGGTAATTGTCTGGGTCTGTTTTCTATAATTTATTCTAGTGACTTATCTTTAAAAAATGTGTGACCCGCGCGCTAGCATTTTTTTTCCCTCTGTTACTTCAGGCCTTTATAATTTCTGTACAACTTAGAAATCCTTTTTTTGAGTTGGTTATTCAGATGAATGATTTCTGTTACTCTCATTTGTTTCCATCGGTTCTAACACAGGGGGATCTTCTGTTATTTCTGTAAAAATCTGGTCTGCATTTTCTTTTTCTAATAAAGATATTTCCAATCCTGAGTTTTCTATTATTTCTGGTAAAGGTTGATCTGCTTCTATTAAAAGTTGTTCTTGGAGCATGTCTAGAGGTGGTTCATTTGCTGTTAAATTAGGGAAACGCTGATCTGCTGTTACGTTTTCCTGGAAAAGTTGTACCTGTGAAAGATTCATAGCTGGTTCCATAACTTTTATTCCCACAATAAAGAATTATCTACTTCCATATTTTCTACAACAGGTTGATTTGGCAATATTTCCTTTCCCTTCTCAGAAATTAAACACTGGACCGCTTCTAAACTTAATGGTAAAAGTGGATCCAACACTATTTCATCAGTTAAAAGAGGACCTATATTGCTTCCTTCGGAAGGTGGACACCAATTTCTTATATCTGAAAAATTATCTGATGCTATTACTTCTACTAAATCTTGTCTAATCAACAAATCCAGTTCTGGTGGTTTTAATTGAGGTAAAAAATGATGGCTTGTAAATGTTGATGGCTCAATATTTTCATAGGTGGCCGTGACGATTTAAGCTTATTAAGGAATCCCCGGCACTGTCAGATTGAAAATTATAGCCAGAAAAAATGTTTTCCAAGCAGCCAATTGATGGACTGGCAATGAGAGGTGTTTTTTTGCACTGAGTTTAGGTTCGAGCGTACAATATTTTGACGAAAAATGAACATAGAATGACTCATTTTCAAAATATTCTCCTTTTATGAAAAATGCTTCTATTACAATAATATTTTGCCTGTATACAGCTCAGACCTCTGTACAGAGGCTCAACTAGAATTTTTGAAATATATAACTTAGAAGTGGGTTTATCCATATTTTACGACACAACAGAGGGGAGAAATTTTAACAAAAAAACGCCGATAATTATTTCAATTGGTGGTAACTGAAAATAATGTGAATTTGTCAAAAATCCTAGTTCACACTTTCTGGAGAAGTTCTTACTTTATATAAGCGCGCGCGCGCGCGCGAAATATTATCATTTTAGAAACATTTTTTATAAAAGGGGGAAATTTGAAATAAGATTATTGTAAAGTTAATTTTTCACCAAAATATTGTATTTAGATAATTTTTTTTTTTTTTGTTAAAATGTTCTTAAAACAATTTTATACATGTATTCTAATCTAAGTAACACTAAATATCATGAAAATTATCTATTTATGCACTTTTTTAAAAAAAATTAGACTTATGCATATATCGAAATACTGCTTATTTAAAAGAAAGGACTCCTTTATGAACTTAAAAGATTGTAGTTCTAAAAGTCAATTGCACACACAAAGGGGGGCATGGGTCTGGACAACCCCATAGGCCTTTATTTATTTTGGATTGATTATAATCCTGTGTATGCAGTATGTAAAATACTAATTAATGCTAATTATTTATTCAATAATTTATTTTGTACTGTACCAATTGACAAAATCAAACAATGTGTCTGACAGCGTATCGAGGTATGATACAGGAACGGGGATTTTCGACCCTCAACCCCCACCCAACTCCTTAAAAATTCCTATGTGCGCCACTGCTAGAAGTATATTGTTTTTTTTTATAAAGCTTGGTATAATACTTAGAATATAATACTTCAAAATATAAGAGCATTGAACTCGCACATTTCAGGTTTTTTCGTAAAGAATGAGGTGCGCGATATATATAACGGTGAATATATCTCAAAATTAAAGATTGCAGCTTGAAAGTATAGGTGTGCACGCCGGATTTTAAGGTACTTTTAGTAAAAATCAAATGCAAAATATTTTCTATAAGGAAGTTATATTAATCCAACCAAAATATGAGTGTGATATTGGTTGAAACAATTTGACTTTAACCATTTCAAATATTAGTTAACTATGATCACTTAACTTATACATAATTAAATCTTTTCTGCTGCAATTGGTTGGCTTTAAAATTAAAAGATACCTCAAAATGATTTTCTAGCAACGCGCCTATTTGAAAACCAACGAACATAAAAAAAAAAGCAAAAAATAAACCTTTATCCCTTTAACGGGCACAAAGCTAAAATACACTTTTCTGTGATAAAGTACTTGATAAATGTAATGTTCTCATCCCCTATAAACATTATTTAGTCACAAAAAATATCTGATCAAGGGTTTTTGTCCTGGGTGGTGGCTAGACGTTATAGCCACTGCGCACTTAGGACACTTAACTTACTTTTCAGAACAGAAATAATAAATCATATTACAATTAACTTTTTATGAAAAATTGACATTTATGTAATAACTATTTCAATAACAGTTAAATGCAAAGTATAAGTGTAATTAAATAATAATAAAATAATTGTACAGCATAGAATATTTACTAAGAACATATATAGAATACTTAGAACATACATTGAAATTAGTATATATCCACATTTTATATTTTATTTAATTTTAGTATAAAAGGTTAGAAATAAAGTAATATTTTTGAGAATTTAAATTAGTTATTTCGCAAATTTGGTGAACTATTTACTGTGGAACTTTATAATATGCAAACGCTTTTTCCGAGCAGAAAAGCTGTAATGAAAGATTTTCGAACCCGAGAATACTGTACCACATATTGTAAGCAAAGTTTGTTTATATTTTTGACCCCCAACATTCTCATATGATTCTAATAGTGGAGAAAAGCGAAAATTTCTAGGTCATTTTTCTGTTCTGCGTGGGCAGTGGATAAGTTTCTAGCCACATATAAAAGCCTTCCAAAAACCTGAATAAAACCTTTTTTTATTAAATTGCAAATTTGCTTAATTCATTCAGATGAGAGAAAAGTGTATTTAAGACATGTCGAAATTTTTTTCAAAGATCAGAAATTTTATTCATAGTAGATTCACACCAAGAAAAACTGTTTTTAACTACCCATCAGGGGACATGAAACGCAAAAAAAGGTATCGTCCTGCCATCTGTATTGATTTTTATGCGTTTTAGCTTCAATTAACTCATGTGGATGGACTAAATATCCATCACCCGCTTGGAGAAAAAAATTTTTAATATGTAGCTAGACGTATGAGCCACTACCTGCTAAAGGACTGAAGTGAATCAACAGATGGATTGAAAGTGTGGGCCAGCTGATGTGTGTGTGTGTGGGTAACACGAGAAAAGAACCTCTCTCTCTCTCTCTCTGTTACTGTAGGAACAAACATTTCATCAACTTTTGCGTAGCTACTGGCTTCAGAAATAATCTTCGCCGATTTTTAAGGAATCAGGAGCAAGAACGGAGTAGCCATGATTTTCGCGGAGGCTGAAGAGGAAGACGTTTCTGATTTTGATATTTAGAATCAGTGGCGCACACAAGGAGGAGGTCCACGCTTCCGGAACTCCATCACCCTTTTATTTTCTATTCATTATCATCCTATAAACATAGTAAGTAAAATTTAATTAAGTATTTGTTATTAATAATTTAGTTTATTGATTAATGTTAATTATTTATTCAATAATTTATTTTTTTACTATTTTTTGTTTCCGACAGTCGATAAAATCAAAAGAATATGTTTAGTGGCGTTTTAGAGTATGATACGAGAATGGTGGACTTTCGACCATCCCCCTTGAAAAATTCTTATGCGTGCTATTTTTTCGAATTAATACAAAAGCAATAAATAAAGATGAAAATGTACAATTAATAAAAAATATAAAGCAAATATTTTAATGGTGCTATTTAATCATCAATTATAAAAAAAAAATTTCGTATTTTAATAATTTACTACAGTCGGATAAAAAACAATGTATAACAAAGCATGTAAATATGTAACATGGATTTCATTATTACATTTTTTGCATTGTTTTTTCGTTAAAATATTTAAATTTTTCTCGTTTTATACAATTTTTAAAGTTGTGGAACAAATCCTCGTATTACCATATGTCGCAAGTATTTTCTGCACGATTTTTTTTCGCGTGGTTTACACAGGAACGTATCTACCGAGTAAAAAAAAGTAATATAAAAAAAATTAAGTCAATTCCTACTTAGATCAAAGAAAAATTTTATTTTAGCTACTTTTTATTAAATAGTTACAATTAATATGAATATGCATATACATAGGACAGAATCCCAACATAAGTGGTAATTATTTTTTATTAATTATCATTAAAGTATCGTATTGTCTTCTTCCAAAACAATCGTGTGTGTAAAATTTCAGTTCAACCGAATGCTTTAAAACGTGAGAAAAGTTTTGACACAAGTTACCAAAAGGGTCGCTAAGTCGCCAAAAATGATGACAACGTGGCTGTATTTGTAATTCTTTAAATAATTAGTTTTAATCAATTATTTTTATTAATTATAATTAAAATAATAATTCATCCAAAATAATCATGCATATAAAATTTCAGCTCAATGGAGCGCTTTAAAATGTATTTTATTAACGATTGAAAATTCCCCACCAAGATAAATAAATAAATATATAAAGAGTTGTGAGTTAATAGTGTGTAGGAATTGAAAAAAAGAGTTGGGTTTATTTCTTTTTTCTAATGATCCGAACACTTCAAAAAATCAAACTAGTCATCTAAGCCAATGGTACTGTTCGATTTGGTCGGTCCCGTCATGAATACGACATCATCATCACCTAAAAAAAACGCCCTTTTAGCCTAGTACAGTGGTCTTCAAACTTTTTCAACTCACAGAACCCCCTAGAATTTGAAGTTGCTTTCGTGAAATCTCTAGAACAACTAGAAAGTTTTCGCGTGGAATCCCATTCCATACACATGTTTAGAATAGACCTCAAAACAATATTTAAAGTAGATCAACGTGTGTTATAGGTACTTTAGGTAAGGGAAATTTAAAAAAAAAAGTATTGCATTTATTATTCAAAAAATTCTAATTTTTCAGTATAATTTACTCATTAATAATATTAATTTGTGATCCAAATGTCACCCACCCATGAGTTATATTTAGTAAATGGAATATATGCTTGCTCTATTTCACATGAACTGTCGTGGCCGCGGTAGCCGAGTGGTTAAGGTATCACCGGGTTTTTCCCTTCACGGTTCAGCCCAGTACCCCAAAAACCCGCCGTGTAGGGGAGCGATACACGTTAAATCTGTCGAGCTGAAACGTCCTCCCGTTGGTGTGGTAGTTAGAGAGGGGGTTTTAGGTGTTGTCCACGTCACTTGACCATGGTTCTTTCGGGTCCGTGGCCGCCTCGTGTTGCTGAACAGTGCGACGTTAATATTCAATCACATGAACCGTCTAAATCTATTGAGATTAAAATGCAATCGCATTACATATTATGAATCTAATTTGTTTTTATACTTTGTTACTGTAGCCTCTCTCACGTTGAAAAATATATTTCATTTTAACTGAATGGGATTAAAATGTTTATATAGCTGTGTGAGAAATATACTTGCTTAAATTTAGATTTTAACGTCGAATCTATTGATACGCGTTAATGAATTGTCTCCTCCCCTTCATTTTATAGGTGGGTTTTTCCCCCACAGTTCAAAAGGGAGCATTTACCATTAGAAAACTATTTAGTTTTGCAAAACATTGAGCTATGTGTAACGAGTATAAAATTATCTCGTGAATCCCGAGTTAGTATAAACAATAGAATATTCACATTCTAGTAGGAAGTATATACAATATATAAAGATAAAATGTGTGTCTGTGTTTTAATATTCTTTCATTATATTGTTACGAATTTTGTGTAAATAGTGTAAATAATTTGTATTTGAGTGTTTAATGCATTTATATTACTCTATATGTTATGTTTATTTCATGTTAAAATTATACTATTCACAAGGAATGCCGCCCCTTACGTTATAATGGCGATCCAATGAAAACTTGGCGAAATCTTGGCGGTAGAGCCAAATTGGCATCATTTTTGGCGACCATGTTGGCGAGTTCAGAACCCTCGGGAATCTTCTAGAAAGTAGTATATCTCTCCACTAGTGTCACGTTCAATGACACGAGCTGTTATATTTCTGGAAGTTTCGTCACGCCTATAAAAGGAGGCTCGCCGGGACGGCGAGGGGTCTGGATTAACCAGCGAGTAGTGAGGATTGTTTTGTCTAAAGGGTTAGCTCGGCTGTGCTTGTGAATAATCTTTACTTACGTGTATTTTTAAACCCTAGTTATTGTGTTTGATTGCTTTTGAAGGTGTGAAGACCTTCGGAAATTTACTTTGTGAATATTGCTGCTGAATCCTGTATTTAAAGGAATGGATTTTTTGTTAATAAATTCGCATCGCTCTTAAAGAACTGTTTATTTTCTTTGTGATTGTTTTGCATAAAATCCCTGAACCCTCGGATCTACGTAACAATATTATAATAAAAATTTAAAAAGTGTTGCAAAATAAAGTTATTATACACAAGTGAAATTTTAATTTTTAATGAATAGGGGAATGAGCTTTAAATACTTGTAACTGTGCAAACTTCACAGAGAACGTGAATCCATTTTGCATATATATTAATAAGTTTCTTCTCGATTTTCTTATTGTGACTCGTGGACCCCCTGGGTATGCCTTGTAGAACTTCAGGGTTCCGTGTAACACAGTTTCCAGACCACTAACCTAGTGGAATACCTTAACACTTTCATTGCGAGTGACGAGAACTCGTCTTCCAGGGTCCATAAATAAATCATTATAGGGAGAATTGTCATTTTCATTGATATTTATTATTATTTTTCAAAGTAAAATAATCAAGTTTTAAAGAAATTTGTATTATGTTTCCATTTTAGCCATACGGAGAGCGGCATAGAGGGTGGGACAAAGGCGCGCCATTGCCGTGATGAAAGAGTGTGCTCTCTTAGATGAGCTTTATCTAGAAGCATTCTCCACGCACAAGATATTTTTCACCTGCTATGTATACAGGTGGATTGCGCATTTCCTACGACGCATAACAAAGTGGAAGATGTTGCTGTGACAACCTGAAGATAAAGATCTGGAAATAAGATGCTCTGAAGCAGTGGTGCATACAAGGGGTGGGGGTAGGGTTCCCCGGTTGGGGAACCCCCCCCCAAAACCCCGGTTTTTTTCAATTGATTAAACCCAGCACATAGTAAGATTTAATTAAGAATTTGATATTAATATAATTAATTTTATAAATTAATGCTAATTATATATTCAATAATTTATTTTTTTGTGTTTTGTTCCCAAAAATCGACAAAATCAAAGGAATATGTTGGGTGGCGTATTGGAGCATGATACGAGAATTGGGTTGACCCCCATGAAAAGTTCCCCGTGGGGCCCCTGCTTTAAGTATTAAGATCCGGGACTACGATTTTGAAGCTCACTGCCGTTCCGGGAAGTGGAATTTTAAATGTTCCGAGCAAAATTTTTTATGAATTGGGAAAAGGAATAGAAAGCGCCCTAGCAACAGAATCCGAATATAAAATCGATTCAAATTAAAAAATTTTTAAAAAAATTTGGGGTAAAAACGCTTAGAAATCTGAGAAATATCAAGACTGTATCCCCCGTTGTCCTTTTCCAAAAAAAAAAACGGGTACCCGAGAACATCATAAAATCTATAATTTCAGAACTCTAGTAAGCCGTTTTTTTAGAATTTTTATTTATTTATTTTTTTAAAAAAAGGCGAGACCGTTTTATAAGTTCTTTTTAAAGGTTTACTGGCTGAAGGAAGGGCTACTCTTTTTTTCTCGGAAAACGCCTAGCCCTCTTCCATTTAAAAACACCCCCAAAAACTGCATTCTATATTCATCGCTTCTATTTTCAAAGGGGGGTAGCCCAGTGGTTGGTATCGACCATGGCGGCATGTCATGAGTTGGCCCCGCACCCCTAAAGACCCGCCGTAGGGCAGCGATGCACGTTAAATCTGCGAGAGCGAAACCCTCCCGTTGGGGTGTTAGAGAGGGGGTGCCAGTAGGTGTCCCACGTCACTTGACCATGGTTCAAAATTACGGGTCCGTCGCCAAAAGCCCCCCGTATAAACAGTGCGACGTTAATATTCACTCATTATTTTACAAGCTTGTGGTTTTCATAATCAAAAGTCTCGTCATACTCAAATGCAGATTTATCGAATAACCCCAGGTTTTTGAATATTAGAGCCGGGTACCCTTTCCGCAACAGCACGTCAGCGAGATTCTGCTGCTTAAAGGTTTTTTATTTTTGAAAAACGCCATGTAAGTCGCCCGGAAGACGCCGAGCGTGGCAAGGCTATTTTGGATTTTAAAGGGTTTTGCGACAAAAAACCCGCCCAAAACAAGTAACATGATAAAAAGGGGGGAGGGTTTCCCCTCGTTTGGCAACCCACTTAAACCCAGTCTTCCATTAAAGCTTGTGATATAGTGCTTTATATTACATTTTTTTATATATGAAATGTGTGGGAACAAAAACATCAGCGATACCTTTGGGATATAAAAAAAATTTAGAATATTTATATTATTGTATAACTTTATTTTGAGTCATTTTTGGGATTTATTTTTATTTTTGAAAATAACTGGGTATAACAAACGGGATGCATTTATGCCAATATCACTAGTTATTTGTAAATTTAAAGAGGTTATTCTATATGAAATTGGTGTTTAAATTTATATATATTTTTAATCGATCAAACCCTTTATTTTAAAAAAATATTAAAAGTTTTTTTAAAAACTTTAACCTAAAATTCCACACATTTTATAAATGCCTCGTTATTGTTATGTACCCAACTGTTCATCAAATATATATAAGATACTTTACCCTTTTACTTTTTTCCCGGCTGTCCATCCTATTTGAATGAGATAACATATTGATTAACATTTTTCAGTGTTTTATTCTTAATAGGGTTTAAATTTTTTTTTTGAAGAACTTTTTTTTTTATTAATTCTGTTCTCATCATGTTATGGCTATTCAATCTTAAGAAAAGTATGTTTAAATTTGTAATAGGGGAAAAAAATTTTGCAAAGCTAAAAAATAATTCCCGTTTTTTGGGGAAAAATTGGGGAAATTTTTCACTAAAAAATTTTAAATTTCAAATTATTCGGGAGAGGTATTTAATGTTAAAGTAGATTTTAAAGGGGATTTCAACGAAGTTTTAAAAACAATTCAAATAAATTAGGGGATATCTCAATAGAAGAGAAAAAAATTTTTAAATGTACATTACGGGTTATGCGTGCATAATAAAAAAATTCGGTTTCCCCGTTTGGGAATTGTATATTTTTTTCCCAAATAAAGAGATCAATTTCGAAATTTAAATTCCAATTAAATTTACCGTTTACAAGCACAACAGAAACAAAATTTTGGAATTATATGAGTTGTGGAATTCTCGCATTCTTTTCCCCATTCATCTTGTGAAAGGAAAACACACCTGCTTTTTCGTTTTTTTAAAAAAATATTCATTACATTCGGGAATTTTGCTTAAATAATTTTTCCCCAAAAAGCGCAATGAAGAAATTTTAACAGTGCAGGATAATCAAAAAAAAAAAAAAAAAAGGCCAATTAGATCAATGTGTTGCTTTTATATTTCACTGGTTTTATTTATTTAAAAAATTCAATCATCGGTTTGGGACAAATTTTTTAATGTACATGCACTTTCCCCTTTTTTTTTCAAAATAGATTTTTATGCACATGTTTAAAATAGTTCACATAATATTACTTAAAAAAATTTAAATTTTATTTATTTACATTATTCGTTTTTAAAACATTTTCATGGGAAAATTTTAGCATTCGAAGGATGTTAAATGTAAAAAAAACTATTTTTTAATTAAAAAAAATTTTTTTGATTTTTAAAAAAATTTTTACCTAGGCATAATATTTATTTTTTAACGCATAAAAAAAAATGTAAAAAATTTTTGAATAATATCCAAAATACAAATAAAAAGATTCAAAAAATTGAAAGTAATCAGTACATTGTCTCATTAATAATATATTCTATGAAAAGTTTTTTTTTTAGATTTACAGGTAAAAAATATTCTTTTTAAAAAAATGTATATATTTCCCCGACGCATAATCTAGAATCTATTTTTGCTGTATAATTCTGTGGTATCTAAAACTGTTTGTGTCATTTCTATATTTGTATATATTTTTTCATGAATTTTGCATTTTATATATTTTTTCATGAATTTTGCATTTGTTTTATTTTTCATACATTTAATCTTTATTATGATTCATTGATTAACAAAATGTTGCTAAATTCACATGCCTTTTTTTTAATATGCCCCCTAATGCTTTTTTCTTTTCATATTTTTTTTGCAAGTAAATGTTGCTTTTTTTGTTTTTTTCTGGGTTGAGAAAATATTTTATATTGAGTCGGTTTTTCTTTTTGATGTTTCTTACATTATCATGGAAACCTTTCACGAAAGGGGTTACCCCTTTTTCCCGGGAAAAAATTAGACATCTTTCTAACGTATTAATACATTTAACCTTTTTCCCGAAAAAAAAATCTAAATGAGAATCACAAAAATAATCATTATAAATGTGGAAATATTAGTTTTTTAACCGAAAAGGAATAAATGTCGAAAAACTTTTATTTCCTGGGCAGCCACTGTCACAGCAAAGCATTCCCTCCTTTCGTGACGTCATCAAAACTCTGTCGCGGCCTGGTCTTTCAAGATGACCTTGGCATGGGACTGTTCGGGTGTCTCAGTAGTCCGTTGAGATGATAGATACTCAGCATGCTGTCGACGCCGATCTTGGGACTGTTTTGGTGTCTCATCAGATCGTTGAGATGCCAGATATGAGCGTTCTGTTGACGCCGAGCTTGGGACTGCTCTGGTGTCTCAGCAGCTCTGTGAGCAGTCTCACGCTCCGCCTGTTCAAGCCTTCGCAGTTCGGCTTGTGGAAACGTTTCGTTAAGTCTAGCTACTTCCATAGCTCGAGCTTTATTAGAGCTTTGGGAAAGATTAGATTTACGCTTTCGCGGCATAATTCTTGGTAAGTACTTTTTCTACATTTCCAAAAAATACAGTACGGTAGTTATTGTTATTTTTATACTTAAAAAAATGCAATACCTGCCTATTCAATTAAAATTATAGCATTATAATTAACTACTAACCACAAACAAATTATGCAAATTTGTTCAAATGATGTAGTGTGAAAGACAAAGTTTATCTACTTTAAATACCAGTAGCGATAAAAGTATTTATTGTGATATAAGGATCAATTTATTACTACCAAACGTGCATTAGAACGTGCAATTACCAATTTCTGTTGTATTTATGGTTCACTATTTTGGCAATAATGGCTTATACATAATAGTGATATATGCTGTCGCGGAGTTTTTTACAGATGTGCAAAATTTTTTTCAACTTACTTGGCAATTATCGTTATATTTTTAACACTTCACACAACATCTTCATAAATTATAGCCTATCTGTTATTCTGATGTATAAGCTCTTTTTTTGCAAACTTTCATTAAAATCCATTCAGTTGTTTTTGCGTGAAAGAGTAAAAAACATACAAACACACATACAAACTTTCGCGTTTATAATATTAGTAAGGATATATGCGAAAGTTAGTAATATCAGCAATATATATCACTTATAAAAGATGATAAATATCTACAAAATATTGATTTAATTATTAATTATAAGATCTAGCTGTGTTTAAAATGAAAAACATTTAAATTCTTTTCAGAAAATTAATTTTTTTTGGCCTATCAATTTTTACTTATTATATTACTAATCAATATATTATTGTAAACAATTATTATATACGGTCATTTAATTGTTCACAATTAATGCTTAGTTACTTAAACTTTATGAATTTGAGTAACAGAAAATCTCAATATACATTTTTTATAGCTAAAAACCTTTAAAATATAAGAAAAGGGTGTAATCAAGATTAGAGACAAATTTCTTTAATGTTGATCTAATATATAATGTGATGTAATAAAATTTTTCGGAGGCTCATTTGCTCCTGAAATATATATAGTACTAGCCGTAACCTGCCCGCTTAGCTGAGTATTTTATAATAATACATTTATGTATACTGTTTATATATGTCAGTGCTTCTTAAACTTTCAGTATTTTCGACCCAATTTTCCATCATAATTTTCATCCCGTCCCCCTTGCATGCAACAACAATGTATATTGAATGCAATAATAATGTACTTTGACGCTAAGCTATAATACGATTTTAATTATAAACAGGGACATAGTTACTGCACTTTGAATGATACGGGGCCCCAAGCTATATTGGATCCAACATGTGTAAGCAAAAAACTGTAAACAGCCCACAAAAATGTGCTTCCAAGGCAACATTTCTAAATGTGGGACGCGCCCCCTAGCGGGCCGTGATAACTGTACGAAGGGGGCGTGAGCATATTGAACAAAAGATTTTAAAAACTATTAATTTACTGAAAGTAAGCAAACAAAATACATTCTGATAAAATAAAAAATGAAGTTCACATTTACTCTAATATAATACACTTATAAATGTATCAGTACTGTGCACAAAGTATTTTATAATTAATTAACAATACTAAGTTAAGAATAAGTTTAATAGGGACCAGTGACCCCATGTGGTCTTGTCATACATAATATTAATCACAAAAATTAACGCTTATCTTGATCATTTGTATGGTTTATAATTTATTCCTTCCCTGCCGATTAAAAGATACGCTCCCCAGTGCCATCGTTTTCCACGTAGGTACGCGTATGTGATGTATTGGGGATGGAGAAAAAGAATAAATCAGCAAATCCTTTGAAATAACTAAATCCTTCCCAAACACTGTCAAGGTCCTTTTATTGTATTCCAATGCCTTCGAAATTTTTTAAGGACAGCAGTGCACGTAAAAAATCGTACTTCGGAAAGACGTATGTATACGTCCGGGGCAATTAACGCTTGGGCTGAGCAAGACATTTACGTACGCCTTTACACTTATGAGGTTAAAGTCGTATTGTAGTTTTAGCGTCAAAGAACAGTATTATTGATTTCAATGCATTGTTATTGTATGGAGGGGATGAAAATTAGGATTGAATACTGGGTCGCAAATATTGAAACTTTGAGAATCACTACTCCAAGGGATTTTGATACAGGGCCTATTCAGGACTAGCAACGCCAATGGTTATTAGACAGACATTTCTTAATATAAAAGTTAGAGAAGAAAAGCATGACACGTCTCATTCACATCCGATTTCACATGTGTCATATGCCCTGAATTGGCAATCACGAACTTCGTTCCATTTTATGTCGTCACTAGGTTGCGATAATACGCAAGTACCCAGAAATGCATCGTCTTCCCTTTTAAAACTCCAGAAAAACAAAGCGTGATTCTCAGTTGTCTATTGATTCGAATGGTTTAAATCAGCGATACTCAACCTTCGGCCCACCGGGCCTTTTTAAGTGGCCCATTGTTCTGATAAATTCATTTATTTATGAAAATTTGGTGTAAAAATCTTTGTTAAGAAATCAAATATATCAATTTTGCTTTTGTTATGACGAAAGGTGCGTTATTTTTTTTTTTTCTGATTAGTCATAATGACAACAGTGGAGGACCATTTTTGTGAGTGGAAAAATTTTTAACTATTTTCATATCTTGAAGAAAAAATATTCGAAAAAAATATATCGTTTAAGACGATTGAGAAGTTGATTATTTTTAAGTTAAAATGCGGGAGCAGTAATCCCTTTTATTTCCACAAATGTTGTACTTAAAAATCCACTAAACAGGAATCGTTAAAAAACACGCTTCCTCAAAAGATGATAAATAGGTTTCTTTAATAATCTTTACCAGCAAAAAATGTTTTGTCAGTGGTAATGTTTGGGAACAAAGACACCCCATGAAATTTGTTATATTACAGTAAGACCCCCCTTAACGCTGTTTTGGGTTTTGTGTGTTCCCGGGTTTTAAAGCTCTTTATTTTAATTGTGGGGTTCCCCCCAAATTGCGGTACTTCCCGATATCGAACGGTTTTTCTGTGTTTCTTCTTTTCCGCGGTCTTACGAAGCATTTTTTTCATTTCAAACATTTGTTAGCGTTATTGAAAAATTTAAAAATATAACGATTGCTGTAGTAAAAATATTATATTTTTTTTGTTTTTCATGGGTGATAATAAAAAAAACGAAAATAAAGCAGCAAAAAAGCAGGACAATTTGACGGGGGTTCAAAAGGAAGACGGGGTTATGGATGCTTACCACTTACCAACAACTTTTTCGGGCGCAAAAGGAAAACGCAAATTACATTGGAATGCCTTCTTGGAAAAAAAAGGCAAAAAAAAATACTGAAGATACTTTTGGGATCTAAAATGAAAAACATCCCTGACTTAGAATTTTATTTTTTTTTTTTGGGTTTATTCATTTATTATGTTTCTATACTTGTAAGAAATACATTTAAGTTTTATTGTTATAAAACACATAATTAATAAATTTAATAGTAAAATACCTGGCCAATTTTACCCATCTTCTCCTAACCCCATTATTTAATGATGAGATAACCTATTTTTAACGTTTTGTTTCATATTACGTTTACCTGAGGGAAACCGTATACCCCGAAGCGGGTCTTATTTATTGGAAATCCTATGGAAACCGTTTCGGATGCAAAAAAGGGGAAAATTGGGTGATATTAAATGTTTCCCAAATTTTTTAAAAAAGAGTGAGGAAAATAAAAAATAATATTTCAAAAAAGCAAAACAGGAGTTTTTAATAATTTTATCAATTTTCTACATTTTAAAGTTATGTTATCTTGGTCTTCTCCCTCTCCATTAATCCTCATGTTACGGCCCGCATATGTTAGGATACGTATGGGGTATCCGGCAGCAAAAGAAGTCGAGTACCCCCTGGTTTAAATTGTTCTCTAGTTCCCGAATATTTTCTCAACTTCCTTGAGTTTTTACCATTAGAGGTTCTTCGGACGACGGCAGATCCCTTTGAACTTGATGCCATTTGCTCACCTTGCGAATACTTTCTCTCTATTCGAAGCCTTTTCTCAACTCTATGACGATAACGTTCAAAACTCAATAGTGTGATTATATTTTTCAATTTATCTTGAAAGCATTTTGGTATTTCAAGCATAGGAACAGCTTCCTTTATTATCGGAAGTTCATCATCCGGAGTTCCAGACAAAACACGTCTTACCCCTTTTTCTGATTTTTTTATTTGAAGCTTGCTGTAAATGGTAACAGCGACTTTCAACAGAGCCATTTCCTCCAGCGATGGAATTAATTTCGTTGTCATTGCAATCTACTTATAGGACAAACTGAAAAGAAGTAACAAAGTGAAAAAGACTAACGTTGAGGGTTGACAGCTCTTATCACTCTTTGCATGGACTAAAATCTGCCGAAAGGCTTAATTATGCTCACAGAACTTTACATTAAATGGATGCTCTGTAAAAATGAAATACACGCACAAAAATTATTCACAAAATACAGGAAATCAAAATCGTCTTCATTGGGGGTAAATTTTTCGAAGGTACCCTGGAAAAAAAGGAAAACAATTAGTGTCAGTTCTTTACTTTATGGTTATTTTTTAACAAGTTTAATTAGTTTCGTTTAGCTTTTTCAGTTTGTAAGTCACCTCACAAGAGACTAATTTTCTCATTATATATATTGAAACGAATTAGTAATATTTTATACACTGGTACACCAAAAATTTTAAAATTTTTTCCTTTAAATTTTTTTTTCCTTTTTTTAAAAACCTGTTATCGTTTCCCAAAATCCAAAAAGTTTTCATTTTTTTTTTTTAGAAAAATTTTTTTGGAAAAACAAAAAAGAATGACATATTTTTAAGCCATTCGCCTTTTTGAAAATATTTTTATAATATTATTTTGCCTATATACAGCTATACATAGTCTGAAATCAGACTTTTGAAAATTTGGGCATTTTTTCAGATTTAAAAGATAAATTTGGGAATAGCCAACGGAAAATTTCCCCCCTCTACTTAAAAATTTTAAAAAGTGGGAAAAAAAAAATCATTTCTAAATTGGGGGATTTAAAAAATCCAAAGTTCGGGCCCCAGTACAGAACTTTTGGTTAGATATTACTGGAAAAGTATTTCCCATAATGTTTCGAAAATATGTCATTCATTCTTCCATTTTTTGCCAAAAAATTCAATTTAAATAACCTTTTTATTGTAGTAATATTCATAAAACAATTATGCATATATACACTAGCTGTGGTATACCCGTTCTTCGCACAAGTGAGTTGAAAAATAAAACAATACATATTGAAGGATAAAGAAATTTTTAATGTCTCAGTTTTAAAAAACATTGCAAATTAAACAAAAATATACGTTTTTAACATATCTCTGCTCTTCAAAAAATCCTATTTGCCAAATTTGAACACTGTAGGTCTAACACAGTGACTCCTTAAGTAGTCTATTACAACTTGAAGGGGGCCCACATCAGCGGAAATAGTTTATCCCGCGGGTAAAAAAGGGGGGGCTAGATGGGGACTCTTACTTAAAAAAGATCGGATCCAAATTTTTTAAAAAAAAATATAATCAAGTGGGAAAACCCGATTTATTTATTGTTTGGGGTGAAGCATGAACTATTTTTTTTGGTGGAAGGTCGGGACCCCCCCCCGCGAGGGTTTTCCCCCCTTCACTCCCACGCACCCCCTTTTACGGGGGGTTTACCCCGCCGGAACGGTGCTTTTTGGGGGGGTCAAACCCTTTCTGTGTGCCGTTTAGGATCGTTATTTTTTATTTGTATGTAAATAAATGTCTTTTTCCCGAATACCCGAGGGGGGTAATTTAAAAAAAAACAACATTTATTAAAACACGATTTATTTAGTACGCTTAATGTGTGAAGTTAATTTGCAGTTACAAGGTTACAGCATAAAATTTATTAAAACAAGGACCATAATTTCAGCATTTCTTGCCAGAATTAAGCTAAAAAGCCCAATTTTTGGGGGCTTTTTCCCCGTTTTTTCAATAATTCAGTTAAATATATTTCCGCTTGGGAAAATTTTCCCAAAAAATTTTAAAATTTTCAGTTAGAAATTAAACTAAAGATGACAAATGCACAAAAAATTTTCAAAACTAAGGGAAAAATTTAAAAGATTTTTAAAAAAACCCTATTCCAAAGAATGGATTATCACCGGGACAAGATAATTCTGATTTCTTTTTAATAAAGCTTTTGGCTTTAAATCCTTTACGGCAATCTGACATTCGACAACAGCAGCCTTTACATCAGTGGGGCCCCAACCTGCATCCTGGGATCGGTCCGTGGCTCAAATAGTACCGGGCCTCCCAAGGAATATTAAATGATTTCTATTTGTTATTGATTGTGGTGTAATTTTTCTCGGTTTGTTTAACCTTTCCCTGGGAAAAGTTTATAAATTTCCCTGTTGAATCACCTTATGTTAATTTTTTTGGTGTAATTGTACTTCATTCGGAAGGCATATTTAAATACAATTAAATTAAAATTATTATATCCAAACAATCTAAAATATAAACAATTAACGTTCCCCGTCAGCGGGCAGTGGTAAATTTATGAAACGTTATAAAAAGGTTGGGTAGCTTCTGAACTATTATGCGACAAAGCTAACATATTTCAATGGCTAATGGTGTTTATACTTGCGAAAGTGAATAAACAATTTTCGAATAAAAAGCCCCAGTTTTAAAAATATACTTTTATATCAGTTGACTTAAAGAAATAGTTTTTTTTTTTTTAATCAAACGAAATGAAATGTGGGAAAATATATTACACTTTAAGTATACGAATACGTTCAGAGCCCTTCTTTAAAAAAACATTACTTAGGAAAAAATTTATATAATTTTTAACTTCAGTTTATACGTAAATAAGCTACACTTATCAAATATTTGCAATAAATTATTCAATTCTCAGAAAATTGGCAAATTTATAAGGTATTTTGAAGAAATTTCAATAACAATCAAAAACTTTTACATGGGAATCTATTGATCCAATTTGAACAAATTTAGTATTAAAATAATCATTATGTATGTATCTAGAGCGTGAAGTAAAATCTTTTGGCTATACATAAATAAATAAAAATTTCAGAGCTAGACAATAGACAATACAAGAAATTTGCCATACCTTACAACAACGTTATGCGAATACTAGAACATAATTTTAAAAATATTCTTGTTACAATCATTCTTTTATTTCACACTCTAGAAAACATTATCAGAAACAATGGTATCATGTTTCAAAGATATTTAACGGTAATATTTTTATCGTTTTTGAAGTATACGAAAAAATTGATTTTGAGAAAAATGTACTTTTAGTACTATTTATGATATACTTTTTATACTTACACAATTATTCATTTAAAATTCCTCCGTTTTATAACTTATACTTCTGTTTACTCATTTTTAACCTTTTAACTGTCATGCCCGAGATAATCTCGGGCACAGCACTGGTGTTCGAAAATGTCACGTCCGAGTATTACTCGGGGTAATTTTTTTTTGAGTGCATCGTATTGTTTTACCCGAATATATATCGGGAGACGTTTACTTCGGCTTCATCTCTGTGTCAAACCCGACTGGTTCTCGGGAAAAGTTAATGTGCGCTCAATTCAATAGATGACAGCACTTTACTGAAGACTTCAAAGATTAGAGGTTCTTTGGTTCAAAAAAATTTGACAATTTGTGTACCCAAATCATCAAAATAACTTGACAGTTAAAGGGTTAATCAATTTTTCTTTTTAGATAATCCATTTTTTTCCTGGCAACTTTGCCACTGACAGTGAATGTCGTTTAGACTCTGTTACTCAAATTCCATTATGTTCTGCAAAACTTTTAAATGTTAATACACCAGAATAGGGGTGTCCAACACGCGGCCCTTTTTAAAGTTTTTTCATTTTGAAATTTATTTGAGGGGAAATTTATATATATATCTACAATGTATTTGCCTGTTACCTGTTCAAGTTTTAAAATAAATCCTTTTTGATAATAGAAATGTCCTTTAGATTAAAATATATTTATATTGTATCAAACACAGTTACATTTGATTTTACTATAATAAATTATACTTTATAATAAATTCCGAATTGCATTATGCATATCCTTTACTATGGATGGTACATGATTCTTTGTGTGTGTGCGACTTTCATTTCTCCTCCTCCTTTTCTGTTTGGACGGCCCAAAAAGCAAGAGGCAGTCAGAGATGTTTTTTAAAGTATAAAAAAAGGATTCAGGACGGTTAAGATAAAGGACAATGTACACATACTTAATCGTTTGCGAATGACAGCACAATCAAATTTCAACAATGAGTAACGAAAGATCAATTCAAAAGGTACATCGTAATTTTCAAGAAAATGGCATCTGTAATATTTACATTATTTGATCATTGCATTACTATATTAACATTATTATATTATCTATGTCTTTATACATGAAAAATAATGAAAACAATAATAATAATTCATTCTGTTTTTAATTTTCACTCCAATGTTTTTTTCCCCCAAAATCTTATATAAAGGTACACATTTTTGTGTGCGGCCCGCCAGATTATAATGTTTAACCGAAGTGGCCCTCAAAGTCATTTGGGTCGGCTACCCCTGCACCAGAAGACACATCACGAAATGTTTCAATATACCTAACAATTCGTGAAATCCCTTGCATTTTAAAGTCATATATTCATGACTAACCCAAACACAGTCTTCCACAACACTAACATTTCTTTCAAAACGCACATCGCAACATAATAACAAAACTATATATTACTTAAAATTCCTAAGTTAAAATTAATATTTTGATTCATTGTTTTCTGGAACATCTGTAGGTTTTAAAGAATTAATTAGCTTTAATTCATTCACAGTTGAAATATTTAAATCGGTATTAATTTTTTCATTCTCGGAAACTGAAACTTTAATTACGGAATCTATTTCCTTCGTAATGAAGTTTACGAGAACAACTTTTATTTTTTATTTCCCATAATTATAAAAAAAATAATAATTCGAGCAAATAATTCACTGATATTCTATCAAGTAAAAGCTGATAACTTTTGTTTTGTAACTAAACGAGCAGAGTTTTTATCAAATCAAATTGAATGTAAACAAACATATTGTCAGATTTACTTTTCAAATACTTTCAAAATGCGTAATTATTTTTAATATTAAATCAAAAGAATTATATTCTAAAAAAATATGGTATTTAAACCCTGTTTGACTAGTTTAAAGGCATTTAAATGCTAACTTCCGGTTACTTAAATACCTCCTACTGGTTTTTTGCATTTTACTAATTCTTTAATATTTTATTCTACGACCTGGATAGAAAATAAGAAAAGAAATAAATGTTTTATTCTAAAAAAATCAAAAACTGAAAATGTGATTTTTTGCAAAAATTGACCATTTTAACGTATTCGTATACATTAAAATAATACTTAATCCGCAAAATAATCATATTATGCACAAATATACATTGCAAATTTTTAACCGACGATTTGATATGAGAATATTTCGTTTACACCTTTTCACAGAGAATGTTTAATATCTAACCACTCTGTAAAATTTTCAAGTTCAACGTAATTAATTTATTTGAGACGACTTTTTTAACCATCAAATTTTTAAGATTGATGAACTATTTCCCTTCTGTTAACGGTGGTAAATAAAAAAAAGACACAGTAAAAAAACCCAATAAACAGTATAAAATATTACTTAGAAGCAGAAAAGCTTCAAACATGATTTTATATACCCACATACTCATATACATAAATATATATATGTATATATTGCAAAACACATTCATATTTTTTCATATATAAAATACATCTTTAACAAACCAAGTTTTACAAATCATCCTGAACGAAAAATACTTACCACGATTCAAAAGTGTAAAGTATTTCCTTTGCTTCTCTGTACATTCAAGAGGCAAGATACTGGAAGTTCCACTGCGCAGTTATCCAAGCTACGATATGGATGGATTGATTGTCCTTCCCTTTTCCAGGATTCTTGTCGCCAAGCTAACACATTCTCGCCAGAATTATGCCAAGTACTCTTCGCTCTTTTTGACTCTTTTTTTTTTCTTTCTTAGAATCTCTCTTTCAGCATAGTAACCCTACGCCACATCATCCATTAAAAGGTCAACATCAAAGGTGGGTAACCTTCTTATCATTAGAGGCCGCATATATTTAATTAAGTAGTAATAAAGAAGGCCGCATAGGTTGGTGTACCTAAAAGTGCGAATTTTAATAAATAAATTACACACAGTCTGTGTACATATTTTAACAATTTTGTGCATTATATAGAAATATTACTTAAAAATTAAAATCTAGTATTTGTATTTGACAGAAAAAGTTACAATATAGATCAGTACTTTGTAATTGCATAGATAAAAATTTCATTTTATAACATTAATCGCTGACTATTATATTTTTTATAAAATTATTAAGTCATAGATACCGTTGTAACTTTCTGCTCATTTCACTGTCGGTAAAAAATATAATAAATTGGTACTGCTTTTGTTCAGGACAACAAACCCAACTACAAAAATAATCATTCAGTCCTATTAAATCTCTAAGCACATTTCTCATTGTACATTAAAGACATTGTGAGAAATTACTTATGGAGATCTCTGATAAGCTCATTCCTTATTTCTAATGCGAGGCTCGCTACAATATGTGCACAAATATTGTGAGTAATACATTTTATTCTTAGATTATTTTCCTGCTATTTGTTAGCTTTGACAGGTTTGTAGCTGAGGACTGAACACAATTAACAGAAACGTATATACACATAACTCAAGAAGTGTCTTTCATGCAAATTGATTCTATAATTCGTAGAAACATTCTTATATGTAACATGAATGCTCTTATTCATTCATTAATGTTCTTACATATAACATGACTTTATATATTTTACAATATATAAAAACTTTACAAGATACACTAGTACAAGTTTGCATTTTTACTTTTTTCAAAAAACATTTTGGAGGCAGTAATATTAAAAGTAATTTATGGTTTATTTTCAGATTATAATATTAAAATGGTTCTCAAAATAAGAAGTCAGTTTGTCAAGCCATTATTTTAAAAACGTAATGTTACAAATTTTTTTTATCTTTTATAATGTACTCAATTCTTAAATTTATTTATTTTGAGTGATTCTTTTTTCTTAAATTATCAGGAACAAAAGTAAGAATGTAATTCAAAATCAGTTTCCTTGTTGGATTTCAATAATTATTTTTATATCTTAACCTGAAAAAAAATACGCGAAAAATTTAAAAATATTAACTTTAACATTTAAAAAAAATAACTAGAGAGAGCTTTCAGACCTAATTCCATCTACTAACTTCTATAAAAACTTTTAGAGTACTTTCTCCATATGCTAACTTTTGAAGGAAAGTATCCACCAAAATTTCAAGGTTCTATCTTGAACAGAAAAAAAAATAGACAAAAGGGAATAGAAAACACATTTTCAAAAAAATTATTTTAAAGTTTGTAAAGACATAAAACAAAAACTAATAATACCTCAAAGCTCTAATTTTTTTAACATGTTACTTTTCAACTTATATAAAAAAGTTTGAAAAAAAAAAACCAAAACAGCTATATAAATAAAAAAAAAAAACTTTCTATGGTTAAAAAATAGAAAGCCTTTTAACATATTTCTGAAAAGGCGAATTCATTTTTCAAAACGCTATTATTCATTGAGAGACAGCAATTTGGTTCAGTATTGCAGGTATGATAGGTCTTAAAACTGAGAGATTTCTACTTATCTCAAGTATTAACAAATGCTTTATATACACAAGTAGAGGCGAATAATTTATTATTTCAAATGTTGCATCTTATCCTACGCTAAAACAATATGTATGCGCTCTTGATTTTATTTTAATTACTGAAACAGGATTTTTATTTAAGATTCATGATAAATGTATGCAATTTTTAAAATACGTTCTTAATTTCATAAACATGGCTGGAAAGAACTTGGAATTTAACTCCTTTTTTACCTTACAAATATGATATCTATTTTTGCGTGTTTTTACACGACGTTTAATGTAATGTTTCAACCGTTAAGTCTAAAGTCGGATTAATAATAAATTCTATACAGTGTATATAATGAAAAAAAAATCTTACCTTTACAATTTAAATTAGTCATACTTGTTGATTATTGAGAAAAAGGTGATATTTTTTAACATTTCTTAGAAAAGTTTTCTTTGCGTTTTTTAATTTTTCGTTTTAAAGTGCCACTAGGGTATACTCTATTTTCGCTCATAGTTTGAACAGTTCCCCCAAATAATCACAACGAAAAAAAAGAATTAACAAATGAAATGAAAAGCAGAATTTAAACCTCTCATATATCGGCAGGATGTTAGAATGACTCGTTTTAGAAAGCATTGTATTTTGGTCAAAAAATTCCGCACCACGGGCTAGCTGTTATATGGGACAATTAAACTGCAACTGGAAGAGTGGCAAAGGCCCTAGCCCTACTTTTTCTCAGAAAGGAAGACGGTTTTCGAACCCTTGCTGACCATTAATGCACATTCGGTTTTTTAGACGTTATACAAATAAAAAAGAGCCGAGATAAACAAAATCTATTATTCACTTTCATTGCACTCTAGACAAACTTTCCCAATAAGTACTAACTTTCTTACTTTTTTATCTACAGTAAATCAATCAACAGACAAAGGGGTTTGTCATTTACAAGCTACCAATATTCTTTTCCATTCTAAACGTTATCTGCATTTTACTTCAACAGATCTTTTTGACGAGGACTTTAAATAGGAATTTTTCAGTCACCTTCCGAGTCTATACCACTCCTTGTTTTCTGATTATTTTGAGTAAAACGACTTCTGCTTTTAAGGCTTTCTTATTGTGGGAACAAAGATGTGTAAAGTTCATGAAAAAATTGTAACCGTTTGAAACCAGTGATAGACGATTTTTTTAAGGAACTAAGTTAATAAGACTAATGATAATATTTACGATTTTTTGCTTACATGTGTTGGGGCCACTGTAGCTTGGGGGCCCCGTATCATTGATACGGCTGATACGGTGGTAGCTGCGCCCTTGATTCCACATTTTTCTGGGTAGCAGCGAAATTTTCTCACGGACCACCACTTGGCGACCTCTGATCTAACTCATAAATCCCGATACCCTATTTCGAAACGCGCGTGTCTCAATTTATCTTTTTCTAAAGCATTAAAAACATTATGCTGGTATATTTATTACTGATTCGTTAGACTTTGAATTTTGGATGATTTTTTTGGCGATTCCAAAAAGTACAAGATCATTAATTGTTTTCATGCACTTTACTAATAGAGATTTAATATACCTATACAATGATGTCACATTGCTATAAATAATTAATTCCTTCGCCTAAACACGAGACTGTATTTTTTTATCATGCATTTTACTCTGTTCTTTTCCCTGTCTGTAAAAACTTGATATTTGAATAATTCCCTCTCTTGTATTTGGGCACTGTTCGAAAAGCATGCTCAAATAAATGATGTGATCACGGACAAGCCTCTTTCATTTTTCGACCACGATCATTTTGTTATCTTTAATATAAATGTAAATTTTTCGCGGGAAAATATATTGCATATATATGTATGTGTGTGAGTAGTTATACACGTAAATTTTCTTTCGAGAAATTTTAAGTTAAGAGACTATGCGTGATAATTAATATTTAGTTTACCCTCCTAACGGGAAATAATCTTATCTTCTCTCCAAAACTATAACTTCAACGTGGATGATGAGATCATGCATCACCCACGTATAAAAATTATATGCTTTTAATAGCTTACGATAGATATAATTATGAATAGACGATATCTCCGGAGTGAAGTAGAACTCTTTTGTCCTTTGTATTACTTGTGCGCGTGTTTGTGGTTTCGTGTCATCCATTTGTGCTTGTAATCGTCAATAAATGTAATTTTGAATAGTAACAGGTTTTCTCCTTCATCTATTCAACGACTGCAAGAATGAATGTAATTCAGCGTTTCTGAAACTGTGGGGGGCGTGATAACTCTACGAAGGTGGCGCGAGCCTATTGAGAAGTCGAAAACAAAAGATTATTTTAAAAAGTTATTAACTTACTGAAAGTAAACAAACAAAATACATTCTGACATAAAAAAAAAAAAATAGACATTTACACTGATATAATACACTTAAAATGTATCAGCACTGCACAATGTATTTTCTGATTAATTTAACAATACCAAGTTAAGAACAAATTTAATAATTACCAGTGACTCCAGCCTTGTCATATATAAAATTATATACAAAAATTAACACTTATCTTGATAATGTGTGTGTACAGTTTATAATTAATCCCTTAACTGCCGATTAAAAGTTACGCTATTCAGTTCCCAATGCCACCGTTTTCCACGTAGGCTTGCGTATGTGATGCATTGGCGGTGGAAGGGGGAGAAATAAAAAAACAAATCCTCTGAAATAAATAAATCCTTCTAAATCACTCTGTCCAGGTCCTTTTAATTCATTCTAAAGCCTTCGGAATAATTTATGGATAGTAGTGCTCAGAAAAGATCGTACTTCATAAAGACGTAAATATACGTCCGGGGGAATAACGCTTTGGCTGAGCGAGACATTTATATACGTCGGTGGCACTTAAGAGGTTTAAGTGGTATTGTAGTTGTAGCATCGAAGTATAGTATTATTGAACTCAATACATTGGTATTGTATGGAAGGGGGCGCTGAAAATGATGATTGAATATTGGGTCACCAATATTGAAAGTTTGAGAAGCACTGATGTAATTGATTCCCTCACGCGAAATGTCGAGTTGCAAATTATTACATACGAATCTAAGTCATCATCGATTCTAAGCTCCACCCCAAATGCTCAACAAGTTTTTGTAAAAAATAAAAAAAAGCGTAAAATGGTTTATTGACATCCAATTTTAAGAAATTAAAATAATTTAAAACGAGACCTAATAAGATATGAATAATTATAGCTATTTTACCAGAATCCTAAGCGTTTAATTACACTCATGGACAAAAAATAAGCGCACCAAGAAATAACAGCGGGATCGTAACGAAACTTAGCATGAAGGTACATGTCGGGGAGATATGCAAATGATTAGAAATGCAGCATGATTGCGCATCACGTACAGCCGGTAGAGGGCGTTTAACGTCGTTCTCCGTGTAGTATAAAACAGTTAACAAAAGCTTGTTTGAGTGTGCTGAATAGTTTACAAAGGAAGAGCTAATGTAGACATGCCATTGCGCCGTTTTCGAAGACAAAATGAGCAGCTGTCGCAGTTTGAGAGGGTGAGAATCATCGACATGATGGAAGCTGGGTGGTCAGCTAGGCAAGTAGCTCGTCAATGACGACGCTCTTATTGTGTTGTGAGAAGGTGTTGGGACCAGTGGATCCGAGAAATGTCATTTACTCGAAGACCAGGCTCAAGACGCCCTCGACAGACCAGTCGTCGAGAAGACCGCCACATCGTACGAAATCAGCCGCCATCCAGGCACAGGTAGCACCTTCACTAGGGGCCCCTGTGTCTTCTTGAACCATACGAAGGCGCCTGGCTGAAGGACATTTGGGATCGCGGCGCCCATTACGTGTGCTACCCTTGACGCCCACCCATCGACACCTCTGTTTGGAGTGGTGCTGCGCACGAAGAAACTGGACTGCAGCGGAATGGAACCAGGCCGTCCTTAGCGACGAATCCAGATTCAATCTCAGCAATGATGACAATCGTGTTCGTGTGTGGAGACCCCGTGGTGAACGCCTCAATCCTGCCTTTTCTTTACAGCGACACACCGCTCCCACAGCTGGTGTGATGATATGGGTTGCCATTGCCTACAATACACGGTCTCCCCTAATATTGATCCGTGGCACCATGGTAGCCCTGCGGTATGCCCATGACATTCGGCAACCACATGTGTTGCCACTCATGCAACGGCTCTCAGGAGCCATTTTTCAAGAAGACCATGCTCGACCTCACACGGGAACGGTGTTACAAGACTGTCTCCGCACTATTACTACCCTTCCTCAGCCTGCCCAATCCCCAGATTTATCTCCAATGGAGCATATCTGGTATTATTTGGGATGGCGAGTTTGGCATCCCACGAGTTTGAACGAACTAGAGGAAAGGTTACAGCAAATATGGAACGAAATGTCTCAAGACATCATGCAGATCTTGTATGCCTCAATGACCGATGGTATCGCATCGTGCATTCGCGCTTGAGGGTGTTCAACAGGGTATTAAATTCTCCGTTCATTTGCTTTTTCTCTGAAATAAATTATCTTTGTTCTTTGATTTTCTAATCATTTACTTATATTAAAGTAGTCATTACGTATGTAAAATTTCGTTTTATTTTGTCGACTCCTTCTTGGTGCGCTAACTTTTTTGTCCATAAGTGAACCTTAAATTACTCAAATTGCTCCGTCCAGCGAATATTTTTTTTCCTTCGATTCTAAGCTGCACTCGATTTTCAGTAGGATTAATATCGAAAAAAAAGTGCGACTTAAATTTGAGTGAATACGGATTTATTAACAATAACTACTAAGATTCCTCAAAAGATTTTTTTATTCTTCAAAACAATATAAAAAGAAGCTTTCTCGCGGTATGTTCTATAAAAATTTAAAGACATAAAACAGAATCCTTTTTTTTTATTGTACAAAAGAAGAAAAAATAAGAAAAAAGGGTGTTGTTGTAGTTTACTGTTTTTTTAATTGAACAAATTTCCAGAATATTTGTTTAATTAAAAAATAACACGTCATTCCATTGATTAAAAATATTTAACGACTGATATGAATTTAATTTCAGTTCAGCCAAAGTACTTGTGAGAAATTTCATTTCTAAAACGTTTTAAAAGATAGATTATGAAGACGGACAAGAAGAACAGGATTCTTTGAGAGCGGATAAAATATATACGCAAGGATCCAGCTTTCCAACAAATCGGAAAAGCACTTTTTTTAAAATAAATACTAATTCCAAAAAGGGTTTGAAGTTCCCGGTATGTACTAGTCAGGATTTGCATTGGCAAAATGCCATACAAGGGGAGAGACACCTGGGGGTCGAGTCTTTGTACTTTCTAACCATACAGGTAGTACTATCGATCCCCTAAATAACAACTTCATATCTCTAAGAAAAAGGCACCATATGTTTAACATAGGAATTGATATTTTAGTGCGTAAGCAACCGAGAGGAAAGATGATATACGTCAAAAAATACTACCCGAATTTTCTAATTATTTGTTAATTAGTTTCGAATAAATAATTTGTATTTCATTGACTATTGTCGTATTACTTACTTCTACGTTTAATAATGCACCATATTTGTTAAATAAACAGTTTTAAACTCTTGACAATATTATTTCATCATTTCACTGAAACAGCTCAGGGATTTGTTCAAATCCCTTACTTTTATCAGGGAAATAACCTTGAAGGTACGTTATATTAACATCTACTGTCAAGTGATCATCTTCCTTAGGGATTTGATGAGATTCCTAATTTCATAATTTTCCTGCGACATATATACACAACTAGATATTATAGATATCATAAATTTGTAATATGGTGACTTGTGTGATGTGATAAGATCGTTAGTTTGTACCATAATCGAATCCAAGTAGTAGCATATGCCAAATATGGTCCTACACCATACTAATAAAGGATTCTTTATAAATCTAAGGTGTGTTTTTATTATTTTGATAACCACCTGTATATATATATACATACTCTGAATTTTAAACTTCCTCAAAACGTGTGTTGTTAACACAGTTGTAGAAGTGGGAAAATATTAGATTAAGAGAAAAAACAGCTTTATTAATTAATATTTGATAGGTTATTTTAAGCAATTATATTATTTCATTGTATATAAATATAACTAAATAATTTCATTATTTAATTGCTTTGGAGTTCTTTGGTAAATAGTTCGAAAAAAGCTTAAATGTTTTGAACGAAATATTTAAATAGAAAAACATACTACTATTATTGAAGACAAAAAATGTAAAAAAGCAACACACAATACCCCAGCATCTGAAGATTAAAAAACGGCATACTTCGGGGAAAACGCTTTAAAAAAATCCAATGTCTTTCAATAGTTTCAAAGCTCTTTAGTTTTTCAATTCCCGTTGAATTAACTCTGAAAAAAGTAATTGATCTTACTTTCATGCTTCAATGAATTCTTAAGAAAAGGAATCACTATTTTGAAGTACATTCCACCAAACAAAGGAGTTGAAGAGTAAAAAAAAACATCCAACACATCCTGTTTCCATTCTTTCAGATTTTGAGAAATACATCTGTTGTAAAATTTTCCCACTGATAATCAAAGAAAACAAAGCAAATATTCCAAACTGTAATGGGAAATATTTCATGCATCAACGAATAAATTTTAAATTAAATTATATTTAGGATCTGGGTACATAACTTCCCATCAGTCAACAATGGCAAAATTTACATGCAAAATTCTTAGTGTGCTTTGATTTTATTTTCACGTGGAAAATAAAATCTGTGGAATTAAAAGGTTCACTAATGTCCGATACTTCAGAATTAAAAAAAAACGCTGAAAAATAAATAGAAGTTAATAATTAACTTATTTTACCGGTATTAAAAACTTTCAAATACATACATTAACCTTTAACTACTCTAATCGTCAGTATTATGTTTCAAAAATGATTCGTCACTGTCACAGCAGCCTTCGAAAATGGTGTTGGGACGCGCCACCCGATGTCGTCTTCCTTGCCAACCAATGCATTTGCTATGCGACATTTTTCCAACAGAATGTAAAGGAATTATTAAAGACTCTTGAGCAACTTCAAGCAAAAATTATATGATTTTGCTTATGCCATCGACGCATATTTATTTCATGCGTGTTAAATTTTCACTGGTAGCAGCTCTATTTCCTTTTTTTTCCCTGCCTTAAAATTACCTTTTTTTTTCCCCATGCTTGCGTCAAAGTAAACTCGTCCGATATTTTCGATGTTTAGATGATTAAAAGAAAGCGTGTACAAAAAGTTTTCCTTTATGCGAGCAGACAATGATGGCCAAATTGGATAGTTGCATTTTTCCTTTTGAAAGGGTTAGAAACTCAATTTCCCCCTCGATCAACAAATTGTTTGCCTTCGATTCTAAGCTGCGTCCTATTTCCAGTATTATTAACACTGGGAAAATAGTGCTGCTTAAATTCAAGTAAATACGGCAAGTTCAAGAACAGTTGGTTAGAATACTTTATTTTCACTTAGCGACGCATCAGAGCAATGATCTCACTCTGCCTGCACAAGTTCAGAGTGCCCAACAGTTCGTGTTTACATCAAAAGGGTGGGAGGCGTGACGTCACTCCACCCCAACCCCGCTCGAAACACGGCTATTTACAATTAATTTCACAACAGTAACACTCACTGGGACATTTTGCAAATGAGTTGGGAAAAAAGATAAAATGTGACAGTTTAATATAGTTATAATAATCGTTAAAATATTAGCAATAAGCGTTTTAATTCACTGTTTTAACAATCCAATGTTAATTGATGGGAAACAAATGTGTGTGTGTGTGTGTGTGTGTGTGTGTGTGTGTGTGTGTGTGTGTGTGTGTGTGTGTGTGTGTGTGTGTGTGTGTGTGTGTGTGTGTGTGTGTGTGTGTGTGTGTGTGTGTGTGTGTGTGTGTGTGTGTGTGTGTGTGTGTGTGTGTGTGTGTGTGTGTGTGTGTGTGTGTGTGTGTGTGTGTGTGTGTGTGTGTGTTTTGCCTACTTTTTCTTTTCGACTATGAGTTTTTGTAGAATATAGAAAATGAAAAGAAATGTTTCTTTTTCTCTATCTCATTTTAATGTCGACAATACGAAAGAGTAAAAAAGTTAAATATGTTACTCTATTTACGAAAATATATAAATGTATTGATGAGATAGTTATACGAAAATTTCACATTTTATAAATGTACTAAATTTACTCATTTGGTGCATAAGGACATCTAGAGAGAAATGAGAAACACCAGTCATTACATTAACTCCTTATTTAATTGAATTTATGATGATATGCATAAATCCCTAGCAAAATAGATGTTCTCTGTGCTATAAATATTGCTCTTAATGTTTATTATAAATAGTTTTTTTCCTTGCTAGTTCTAATTTAACTTTTAGGATGCAATCAGTGCCGCTTTAAGCTCATTTCGGGCAATGACACAGAAGATATATACCGGCCCCCTTGGCACTGGCGGATAGAAATTTACTACCGAAAGTTTGGTTCAGCTTATTCGGGCACTTGGGCGCTTAATGGTTGAACCGGCACTGTAAAGTGTTTTAACATGGAATATAAAGTGATTTCCATAAAAAATCGCACAAACCTGAGAAAAATACATCACAGTGAATAAAATGGAAATAATTTAACGTTCCTTAAGTGGCCTGGTTCTTTTTGATCCACGACCCGGTACCGGCCCGGGGATTGGGAACCAATGGCCTAGATCAGGGGTGGCGAACCTTTATGGATCAACGTGCCATTTTTTTCTAAAGTGTATAATGAGATATAGAAGTGCCGTCAAAAAAGTTTGACTTGTGACACTTGGAAAAATAATTAAACTAAATACTAACTACTCAAAACTCTTTATTTACTTCGAAAAAATACTTTTTGCACTGTATAGTTTTAAATGTTTTAGTAATATGCGTAGTTCAAATTAAAGTAACATTAGTGTGAGATTGTTGCAGATTGGATGACAAATAACTTATATTAGGATTGTAAGATGTAACTTTTAGTAAAAAGTATGCTGAATTGGAATCATCTGCTAAATGGTTTATAAGCAATTAATTATTAATCACAAGATGATTTGTGATTTTTTTAGAATGCCAATTTATACGGACGATGTTCTGCATACCTCTGTTCAAGAACATAAAACACGCACCCCTTTGTAGCCTTTACTAATAATGTTATATTTCTAGATTCTCCAAGTTTGAAATTCTCTGTTACACTTACTATGTTACACCTTTTGTTCTTATGCTGAACTAGCCATATTAAATAACAGTTAAATATAACACAAATAAACTTTAAAATATAGTTGTGTCAACGAAATTGACTATGCTAGGCGTAGACAAATTTTGCATCATAAGCAAAAGTAGTCTACGATGTAACTAAGACTATAACAAATCAGGGTGCTGCCCGCTGCCCTGTGACCGATCACTCGCGTTTGTTCGTAATTCTTCTTAGAGAACTCTGTTATTTTGAAATAAAAGGCAAATCGTTTTGAAAACGGGCGTGCCCAAAATATTGTGAAGCGTGCCATTGATGGCACGCGTGCCACTGGTTTACAATCCCTGGCCTAGATCATCCGCTTTAACAGCGTCAAGTTTTATTCCTTGGAGATTTCTTAAGAGAAAAGTTCATGTCAATAAGTCCAAGACAGTTCACGCCTTAAAAAAAGAAAACTTTGCATTGTATCAAAGAAATTCGGCAAAATTTATGCAAAATGGTCATAGAAAATTTCAACTATAAAAGGCGTTATATGCCATCAAAATCATAACTTTTTCCTGTGTGCTATTCCATACGTAACCCTATACTACAAGCAGAGGCGTAACGTACACTCCCGCATCGCGGGAGGGCAGGATTATACGGGGCCCAAATCCTGACTGACGCGAAGTACGTACTTTTTGTAAGATCCGGCTTGGGGCCCAAAACCTGACTTTCAGGGAGGCCCTAATATTCTTCGTTATGCTACTGACTGCAAGAGTGTCAAACTCAAAGACTGACTTGTGCCAAATCAACAAGGTGGCCGCAAAGAAAATGAAAATTCATAGAAACTTAGGTTTATTTTGAATAATACATTATAATAAACATATATAAAAGACAGCAAAAAATTTTTTTAATATGTACGTCCCAGGGGCGTAGTGAGGAGGGCATGGCCCCGGGCAGTATACGAAAAGGGGCGGTGGCAAGCACCGCGATTTTTAAATTCAAAAAATATTTCAAACTCCAAGTCGCGCCCGCGCTGACACAAGCCAAACGGAACCGCGTGAATGCGACAGGTTGGAGCGGAGTAAAGTCACAGAAACCAAAAGTCATAACATTTTTACGACTTTGGTGTTTCATGCAACTGTATGCTCCAGGGGCCGGACTCATGTCCGGGGCGGCATTCGGACCGAATTTGAAAAATACTTTTTTTTGCTACGAAAAATTTCGGATGAAATTATTTTCTAAAATATTATTATTTACACTTTGGAAACGTGGGACAATTGTTTTGTTTCGGACTGAATTGAAAAGTCGACCATTAGTACTAAAATTTGCAACGATTATATCTCTTAAAAAAATAAAAATTGTATTACGGGACGATTTGACTTTGCAAGTGTATAGGCACCTGACCTCGGGATACAAGTATAAATATGCTTATCTTAACAAAATTTTCACTGCACTAATATAAAGGGGATGCCGGGAAATCGTCATATTTCAGTACTTTTTGTATTACCGGGAAGGGCACGGGGCTGCTTAAATAATCCATCAAGTAGCTATTTTTACTGGACTAGGGATTTCAACCTCGGCTATAAATTTTGGCTGACCCTACTGAGGCAATTTGTGATCGTTCTCCCCGAACTTCCCAGATAGAAGAATTTTCATTACCCCAGCAGTGGAAAGAGAGAGTAAGAGAAGAGTTAAGAGAAAAGTAACACCCACGAAGAGTCGAGAATTTTTTTTCAGCTTGTCGTGGGTAAGAGTAAGACCTTGAAACCTTTTAGTCAAATCAGTTCCTGTCTATCGAACATCGCTTCGTGAACTAAAAGTATTCAGTTTTTAAAGAAATCACATTTCGTAACCTACCAGCACCAATTTTAAAAAACGATGAAAGGTTATGCGTAAATGGTTAGTTTATTCCATTACAAAAAACTATACATATTGCTTTTGCTCTAAACTTTTTGGCGGTGTCGTTAGGTCTCTTTCCACAGAAGATTTTAAAAGTTGGAGGCACCTCGTTGAAACTTTAAAAGAACATGAAACATCCAAGAACCATAGTCAAAGCCAAAAGTCTTGGATTGAATTTAGTCAGAGATTACAATACTGTAAAACAATTGACAGCGACTCGCAAAGACTTATTATTGAGGAGACTAATTATTGGTGCGAGGTGCTTCAACGCATTGTAGCAACATTAAAAATGCTTGCTCAAAACTATTTAGCCCTTAGTGGTAAGAGTGATAAACTATACGACTCCAATAATGATAATTTTCTACAAATAATTTAATTACTTGCTAAATTTGATCCAATAATGGTGGAACATATTCGAAGAGTGAAAAAATCAAGAAACTAAAGTATATTATCTAGGGAAAAATATTCAGAACGAAATAATTTCTCTTTTACATGAGAACATTAAACTACAAATTGTTCATTAAATTAAACAAGCCAAATATTATTCAATAATTTTAGATTGCACTTCTTATGCCAGTGAGTGAATGAATATTAACGTCGCACAATTTAGCTACACGAGGGCTCTTGGTGACAAAGCTCGTAATTTTGAACCATGGTCAAGTGATGAGGACGACACCTGACGGATGATTTTTGACGGATGATTTTGGGAATGAGGTACCTAGACTGCGCCAGCAGTCTTCAACCCTCTATTTGGATATTCGATGTTCATGGTGTTGCAGCTTTGGTTGAGAGAGAAGGGCGTGACTTCAGGAACTGGCACCCCCTCTCCTAACTACCACACTACGCCAACGGGAGGATGTTTGAGTTCTCCCCCTTATGCCAGTAAGATCGAGCAAATAACATTTTTGGCAAGAAATGTGATGATTAAAACCCAGGAAGTTAGAGTTGAGGAATCTTTTATAGATTTCATTGAAATGAAAAACAAAACAGTGGAAGAACATGATAGTAAGCAAACTTAAGGCTGATGGGCTCGACATTATGAACTGTAGAGGGAAAGCTTACGATAATGATGCCACAAAGGTGTGCAACAGCGAATAAAAGATATCAGTCCTAATACGGAATTGTTCCTAGCTCAAACCATTCGCTAAACCTAGTTTGCGTACATGCAGGGCCGATCGTAGCCGGTGTGCAGCGCGTGCACTGCACAAGGGGCGGCCGCATATAGTTCTATCAATCAAGCAAAATTTTGTACAATTTCTCAAAATAAAGCTTATAATAAGTCGAATAATTATGCTGAATTAAATAGTTATTGAAAAATCAAAATAAGTCTCAATTTCCAGATAGATAGCATAGTTTAAGAATAGAATGTTAATGCACAGTGCACTTTCGATGAGTATTTTCTTATACAGGCCTTGAAAACTATACGTACAAACTAAGAATGGTGATAGAGAACCGCCCTGTTTTTGCAGTGGAAATCGGACTAATATAACAGGGGTTTTTTTTTTTTTGTTTATAATGCTGAAAAGTTAGAAATTTAACAATTTTTATGAATTTATTCGAAGAGTAAATGTAGTTATTGAAAGCAACATCCAAGAGCATTGTTCCGCTCATGGTACAGTCAAGAGATGAATTGTGCACGCTTTTCGTAGATTCATATTTTGCAGTTAAGTATATATACTTAACCATAGTTTAAACGAAGTAATTTAAATCTCAAAATATAATCGATAAACAAAATTCCCATAAGCTTAGTTTTAAGAAAAAATTCTTAGTGGTGGAAAACTACCAAGGATAAAAACTTATCTATAAGTGAATTAGAAAAAATAATGTAGACCAAGAAATCAGATGTCGCTTCAAAACGCTTTCAAAATAACCATAGAAAAACTATGACAGCATAAATACCCATACTTACTAGCTTTTAAAAAACTATAACTAAAAAGTTTCATTCAGTTAGCTATAACTACTACAAGTTATGTTAGGTAACTACTATAAATTTTTTTAATATCTTTCATGTACAGTGAAAATCGCTTAACAAGAAACTGATGGGACTGAAACATTTTTTCATGTTGAAAGAATTTCGTGTTATTGCCGAAAAAAAAACAATGTATCACAACAATATTAAGCTTATTAAAGTTTTATTTTATTTAAATAGACATGCATATATTTAACACAGAACTTTTTTTAAAAAACAAAATTTTTGGAAATTTTTTTTTGCATCGTTTTCTTTAGCATCATATTGTCAACAAATTGTTCGATACTGTCCATTTTGTTATTCATTTCATCACTAGAATGTGCATCGGCGCATACTTTTCATGACGTTCCTCATTTCGGATGTTATGGGAACATGAGCTGCATTATTCATTTTCTTCGTCGGAATCTGCATCAAAGATATTTTTTTAACTATGAACGAACTAAAAAATGTCTTTGCCATAATTGGGGCTGTACACACAATATCATCTACTGCAATGAACTCTTCCGATAATACAATAGGACAGTCCAAGCCGGCCGGTATTTTGTTCAATCCCAGAAGGGTAATCTTTTCGTGTAAGCAATTTTCGTTTCGTGTTAATAGAAAAAAATGCGTGGAAATAAGTAGGAGTTTGTCGGGACGGTCGCATTATTTCGTCTTAAGCGTTAACGTTTTCGCGTTAAACGCATTTCACACACACACTGTACGTTTTAAAATCTATTTTGCTCTTTCACGTGAACGTTACTTAGAAGCAATTTTACTCCAATCTATCAGTCCCCCGCTCTAATCGATTCATACATAAATCGAACAAAGCCGATTCTAGAAGCACAATAATTTCTTTGGGCTGGGAAAATTAGTTTCCCTCGTCTAAAAGAAAATCCAAAAACCTGACGTTCTCACGAGCATTTTTATTTGAGATTCTCAAAAAAATTTTAAAATCAAAAGTTAAAATAGACAATGGATCGGGACAGACAACGCGTTTCTCAGTATGAAAACAGTCGCAAAACCCACAGGTGGAAAGGAAAAAAACCCCCCTTTGACTTGCCCGGGTGGTTGATCTTTCATTTGAAAAAATTTTGAATCAATTACGCATAAAATATTTTTACATTAAGCAGAAAAACACCCCTTTTTTTAATTCAACCGTTTGAAAAATTACGGGTTTACGCTTAAAAAATTTTTTGTAAGCAATGCCGTTTTTTTTTTACTGATGTGGGGAACTTTGTATAGTGTTTGTTTTAAATTTCAACCGCGATTGTGAGAAAAGATGGGGAGCGAACCAGGTTTTTTTAAATTTTAGTTCAACCGATTTTTTGACAGTGATAAACTACAAAAAAAAACCCTTTTTTTTTCAGTGATCGTAATAATGTTCACTTTAAAAAACTATTTTTTTTTTTTCCATACAAATAGGTTTTTTTTATTCGTTTTCCAAAATTGGGCAACGGAACGCTGCTTATATTTTCCGGTATAATGGAGATCGACCTGGAAAATTCAAGCCCAAGAAAAAAAAAACCGCATGAATGACACGTTTATCCCCCCGAAAATTACGAGTACATTCAGTCTTCGGAAAAGCCAGAAAAGTTATTTTTAATTTAATTATTGGGGTAGTTTTTTTGTAAGGCCTGTTTTTCGACGCCCCCCAAAGGAAAGGGGAAAAAACAAAAGGGAAAAACTAGCCATATTCGAAATAACTCAATTTATTCACAGTACCCAACAACAATACAAATTAAATTAACCAAATTTAAAAGAGATGAAACCCAATTATCAAGTATGAGAGAAAAATTTAACGGGGTAAGCAAATATGAGAAGATTTTAAATAATTAGAACATTTACGTCTATTCAAGGGCTTTTCCCAAACCTAGGTACCTAATCTAGCTTAATTCTAGTGTCAGATCGTCAACTTAGATATTAAAATATCAGAACCAAATTTTATTTCCCAATTTCAAGTTTAATTAATCACCGCCCTGCCAGCAATCTACCCCTGTCTCTTTTTCAACCTGAAAGTTTTTAACCCCCATATACGCCTTTAATTTGTATTTCTTTTTTTTTTTCGGGAAAAAAAGTTTTTATAAAATAAAATTTTAAAGACCCAATATTTCCCAAGAGGATTGGGACTTTAAAAGAACACGCGCAAAAAGGGCCCGTCACTTCTTTTTTAGGAACCGACTTCCCCATACTTTCCGTTCAAAGAGGCCGAGGGCAGCGATGCACGAAATCTGTCGAGAGTTGAAAGTCCTCCCGTTGGTGTGGGGGTAGGTTGGGGGGGATTGCCAAAACCCAGGTATTCCCTACTTTACCATGGTTCAAAATTTATGGGGCCCGTCGCCAAAAACCCTCGTGTAGCTGTACAGTGCGACGTTAATATTCACTACCCCACCCGTTACAATTTTTTTTTTATTAAATTATATTTCTATAAATACATTAATTTTATTTCTAATTTTAAAAAAGTCTATGTTTATTTCCCAAAAGGGAGTATTTTTTTTTTGTTTATTTTTAAATTTAAAGTTTTTTTGTAGCTATTATGTTGGGGCCAAAAAAAAAAAAATGTTTTTTTCTTTTAAGGGAGATAAGTTTTATAGTTTCCGGGTTGGATTTGTCAAAATATGAAAAAATTCTCTAGAGGGGCGGGCACATTTAGGTTTTTGCAAAGAAGGGGGCGACACCCCCGGGTCGGCCCTGGGGGACATTTCACCTTCAGTGGAGGTAAATTGTGCCTTTTGGGACGCTAGAATGCCCCTTTTTCTCTTTCTTTTTTTTTTTTACGATGGCACACCGATAGGAAGTTCTTCGGGAACCCACAGGAAAATGTTTGAAGAGGATTCAAAGGGCACAAAATTGGAGCACCAGAGGTGATGCTGTAAATTGTATTAGATACCAACAAAAAACTTTAACTGCACTGGAAAAAATGAGGGAAAAGAGTGAAAGCTTTTTAAAACACGCAAAGATTTTGGGAAGTTTATTAGTCGCTATGCAATCACGTTCGTTTTATGTTATTTTAGGCTTCTGACAACCGGTACTGTGTGAAGTCAATGATGCTCAAAATTATTTGCAAACAGAGGGACTAAGTATCCACCAATGTGCTAAAAAAATCCGTGCTTTACAGACCGTATTAGAAACAGAACGAGAGGAATTCGTGGATGACGCTTTAATATATGCTAAAATTTTATGTAAAAATCTTGAAATTTCTTTTGAACTCCCAAGACGAATCAGGAGGAAGCATATATTTTGCGACGGAAGTAAAGATGTTCAGTTATCATACGAAGATGACTTGAGACGAACAATGTTTTCTTCTATAGACAGAGTAACTTCTGAAATTCGAGAAAGATTCCAACAGTTGTAGAATCTAGCGGAAAAATATGCTTTTTTAAAGTCTGAAGTGATATTGAGCATGAACGAGCTTAACTTGGATCAAGCTCCTCAAGACATTAATAAAGAAGAGCTCGTACGTCTACAAGCTTTCGTAGCTGCAACAGAACCAGGATGTAAAAAAGAACTCATTAGGTCGGGCTCTCTGGGTTTATTAAAATATATTATTGAGTCCAAGCTTGAAAATGTCTTACCAAACATTGTTATAATGCTGAGAATTTTTTTAACATCTGCCATCAGTAATGCCAGTTGCGAGAAATGCTTCTCTAAGCTAAAATTAATCAAAAATTATCTCAGATCGACTATGTCCACTTTAAGGCTAACAAATTTAGCTATTCTGACAATTGAACATGACATACATATTGATATTTACAATTGTATAAAAGATTTTGCTCTGAAAAAAACACGAAAAGTGCATTTTTAATCAATAAAAAAAAATTTAAAGCTGCTTTTTTTCTTTGTACTCTTACTAATTTTCTTGACTAATAATTAAAATGGAGGGGCGGCAAATTTCCAGTGGCCCCAGGCGGTGAAAGCCCACGCTACACCACTGGTACGTCCTGACACTTGACATCTTTTCTCTCTGCTGCTATCTTTCCTATTTCGGGAGAAATTTTGATGTTTTATTTTTCATTATTCTGTGCCAATATATAGACCGGGATGCAAAAATGCTCGTTGTGGGCCTCAAGTTTGACACTCCTGCTTTATTGTGTTGTATACTTTATATGAATCAATAAAAAAACTTATGTGATCTTTGATTATACAAAAAAACTTGTGTTATTTTACGAAAATTACTTCTTGTGTGAATTTTGGGACACCCGATATATTATATATATATACATACAAGTTATTTCATTGGGCACAGAAGGACTTGACCCTCATGGGCTGTCGCGTCACTGAGTTTATATAGTTAATTTATACATACAAATTATAGTATTTAAGAAATATCTTACTAAGAATTCTTTTTTATTTGCTTTCAATACGAAGTTTAAATTTTTTTTTTTAAATTCATCTCCAAAATTCGCCAAATTTTTGACACGTATTTACTTATCAGATTAATCATGTTACTTATAGTGTTAATTATTGCCCCATGATTAAAATATATTATAAATGAAATAATTTTACATACATTTCAAAAGGAGAAAATATTAAGCATCCTTTTTACCCTCCGTTGTTATATTTTTTTTCCCAAGCTTGTTCTGTCACTGCTAAAGCAACTCATTAAATCCATCATCTAATCCTTTCATTGCCGAATACAAAAGAATAAAAGAATATTAATCTGAACTTAAAAATATATAGACATAAATTATTTCCCTGACACTACTCCCATCTAAGTTCTCATTGAAAAAGGAAAAACATACCCAAGCAACATCTGTTACTACATGCTAAAGCGATTCTTATCTGACAAAGCAGACTTTTGGGTTTCCCATGTATTGAAACATATGTGTGGTGTGCTCTAAAATAATCTGGAGTCCATAAAATCTTTTCTCGGATTTTTATTGGTAGCAACAAAAACTTTAACACTCAACTTTATAATCTTTTAACAAGTTGAAATATTAGACTGAAATAAAAAAATATCCGAGTAAACAACGGCACATCTAGTAACGCCGAAGCAAAGATTAAGATTTCGATTGAATCTGTTACACATCTGATTTTTGTCGAGATAAACCACATGGTTACAGCTACTCTCCACTCACTCAGACCACTTTTAATCCGTATGATTCACAACAATATTCCCAACGGAGAAAGAATTTATAAACAGAAATTTTGGTCCGTAGAATTT